>PVIA01000302.1:303187-505462 GCA_004024845.1 Tonatia bakeri | reverse complement strand
AGCTGCTGCTTTTCAGATGCACTTTGCTTTAACTCCCCGACTGCGTTCTAATTATTTATCTGCTAATTAACTCATTGCTAACAGAGCCCAGGATACTTTTGCAGATGCCATTCCTGTCCCAACCGAATGCCTCAGACATGCAAGGACAATTGTCCTCCGGAACCTGTCCACACACACAGACACAGATGCACACATGAGAGCAAGCAGATTGCCGATTCATCCTCCTTAACTGAAATATCAGTCTCTTTGCCCCCGTTTTCTCACCTCCACGGTACGACTAAATCATTTTAAATGTATGTGCGTTAAGAAGTGTTCACTCTTGGGGATTCATTTTGAACCTGGCAATCCCGAAATCCCTTCAACAAGGATACTGCTTACCTTGGCTGCATCAACAGTTAACCAACTTTGGCAAGAATGAACTCAAGTCCCACACACCTACACGCCCTTTAGCATGCAGGATACCTTACTGGCAACACACGATTTCTCTGAGGATTGTAAACACCTGCTGTACCAAGGACCATAACTTGAGGAACAAGCTGCCAGAAATGCATATGGTGAAAGTTAGAAAAAAACCATTAGTCTTCATAATTGCTGTATAAAGCAAGAATAGGCACTCCAGTTACATCACTGCCATTTACTGAGCATTTACTATTGGCCACGTGCTGTGCTGAGGGCTTCACTTTCCTGCCCTACGTAAGCGAGTTCTTCCCAACTCCCTGCAAGGTAAGTAGGAGCCCCATACCACAGACAAAGAAATGGCATCTCAGAGAAGTTAAGTCATTGGCCCCCAGTCCCATAACCACCGAGGAGCAGAGCCAGGATTTGAACACAGATCAACCAGCAATGAAAACAGCACACCAACTGCATTTGCAACCAAGACCCAATAAGTGATCTCGTTCTGAGACTCAGGGCAAACTACTTTTTCCAGAGGTGGAAGGAAGGTCCTTTCTGGTAGCCACAAAGAGCTAGGGCCACATACCCAGCAGCATTGTGACCAATCCCCAAGACAAGAGGGAGAGGTATGCTGAATGCCTGGACCCCTGCCCCAGGAGCGAAAGGACAACAAACAAGTTGTGTCTGGACCCACCATGCTGGAACCTTTCCCCACGACTTAGCTGTGGGTGCTCCGTGTCGATGACTGAGAGCAATTACACCACTCACAGCAGATGGGAGCAGATGGTGCCAGCCAAAGTGAATCAACGTGTCACAGCAGCCAGGTTCTTGGATAAGAACTAGAAAATGTTGTCAAACAATGATTATAATATTACTGGGGGGATGGGGCCAGCAATTCCATCTTTCAGCCATCATTTCTAGCAGTTTTTTTTACCCGTATCCAGTGGCCACTGTTCCAGTTCCAGTTTACAGATGGACAAATGGAGACACGAAGAGTAAGTCGTAGGCAGAACTTACGGGGTTTCGAAAGAGCCTAATAGAATCCCTTGTCCTTCTGGGTCTCAACCCCAGTAAGAAATAAAATAGCAGAGGCAGAGATGGAGCGCAGAATAATACCACCTTCATTACTAATAAAGGTTGGCTGGAAGACAAATGCCCTGGCTGACTTCCTCACAATCAACAAGGAGAGACCACCTGAGGGGACGCCGTGACTGAGCCACTGCCCTACTACTGGCAATGGACACAGAAAGGAGGAGAAATCCCCTGTTCTCAAAACCTCAGCTAACTGTGTCAACTTGCTGTTGAAAATTGTGGACCAAAGGCTGTCGTCAGCCACAAGGTGACTCACTTCATCCAGTGATGAAGAGACACAGGGGAGTTCGCCAATCTAGGGGTGTCACCTCTACTGTGACCTTTCTCATCAGGGTCTCCGGGTAAATCTTAATTGCTCTAAGTGAGAGAGGGGCTTCCCCTGAAGGGAACTGTTGTCACCCCTGCCAGTCATCCTGGGAAAAGGCTGACCCAGGCCCGAAAGTAGCATGCAGGGAGGCAAGCCCTTGACTGAGATGAGATGAAAGCCCTTTCTTTCTAGGACTGGGGGTGGCATCAGAGCCACAGGTCCTGTCTGCAGGGCTGACACAGAAGGAAGTGCCCATGGTGTCACCTTGGCTCACGCCTGGACTTGCTTCTCCAGGCCCCAGTCCGCCCACGCTGCCTGACTCTGCAGGGGCACAGGCCTGCCTCGGCACCCAGGAGAGGACAGAGAACCCAAATCCAACCAAGGGCCAGCAGCACAAGTGGCCACTGCAGCAGCGAGCAGACACCATCAGTCCGGAGCTGCCAGGTCCACAGGCCAAGCCTCACCAACTCCAGGCACCACCCTGTCTACTTAGTCTGTGACCTACCACATGTTGCCAAGACCCCTACCGAGACCTCATCCCAAATTTCCTTCTCCAGGGTCCTTTCAGAGGAAAAATCATTGTATGTGCCTTTCCCAACCAAAATATTCTGTTTCACCCAACTACAATGACATTCATTTTCACAGTTTACCCGAGCCAGGGGTGTCCAACCTGTGGCCCACAGGCCGCATGGGAGGACTTTTTTGCTTATCTGTGGTGGCGGATATCACAAAAATTATGCACAGACCTTTGTTTTCCTCATCAGTTTTTGTTAGTGTTTGTATCCTTAATGTGTAGCCCAAGATAGCTCCTCTCTTCCAGTGTGGCCCAGAGACGCCACAAGGACACCCCTGCTAGACGTTCACTTTAAACAGACAGTTAGCTTCCAGTTGCCTTAAACCTTTCTACTGCAGAAGAGATTCTTGCTTTTATCTTGACGTATTCAGAAGGCCTAATGAAGTATGACTTTTGTTGTTAAGAAAGAAGGCTTCTCTCAAGTCAAGCCAGACTTGCATCTCTAGAAAATCAGCAAAAAATGCTGGCAAATTTTAAGCGCCCAACGGTAGATGAGTGAATAAAAAGACCTACCTATGATACAATTATACAATGGAATACTACACAGCAGTAAAAAAAGAAGAAACTCGTACCTTTTGCACCAGCACAGATGGACCTGGTGAATATTACACTAACTGAAATAAGCCAGTCACTTACATGTGGAATCTAATGAACGCAACAAACAAATGACCAAAATAGAAACAGAAGCATAGATACACGGAACAGACTGACAGCTGCCGGAGGGGAAGTGGGGGACTGGATGAAAGATGGTAAAGGGATTAACCGAAGAACATTTATGGACAACTTGTGGACAACGACAACGACATGGGGACTGACTGAGGGAGGGGAGAGGGCCGGGCTGGGCAGAGGTGGGAAATGGGAGAAAACTCGGGAACGACTGTAATATAAACAATAAATTTTTTAAATGCTGGCAATTTTAAACAACTATCGCCCACCTCCATCCCAGCCACTGCTTCTAGCCCTCAAGGTTTCAAAAACTACTGGGGGTTCCATCGAATACAATTACTCAAAGTAGAGTTCAGACACAGATGTTTTCCTGTTTCCTTCTGACCTTGACAGAATCTTCATATTTTTAGAGCTCTATCTGTCAACATTTTTTCTGCCCCAATACACCCAAGGAAGATAATAAACTCTGTCAGCAGCAGCAGCTCACAGACTCAAGCAAGGATTCTCATTTTGAAGGTGACATAGTAGAATCTTTGAGGGAAATGAAATGTGCACTTTGAAGAGGTAATTAAAATACCCCTCCATTCAATCCCCATCTTCCCCCTAAGTAAGAATAAATTCTTTGGAGGCTCTAACTTGCGTCCTTCCCCCCCTCCCCCACCCCAGCCATTAGATAAGTCAACTGCATGTGTGTGTTACAAACCTTGCCACTCCTTCCGAAGCCCAAGTCCTTGGGTCACACTACTGTCTGCTTTGATTTTCCCTCATTCTCTGCCCAGCAAGTTGATAACATCTAAGGTTCAGGGCCACTATAGAGAAGCCTAATGCTCAGCTCATTAGAACCAAATTTTACCTGTGTAAAGAGCAGAAACACTGCCTCAAAACACAATAATCTGATTCCTTCTCTACTCTCTAAGGCCTCACAGGTGTCCCAAAAACTGGCATGCATGTGAAATAAGAGCTCAGAAGTACGCTGCCCTCCCAAACTTAAAGCCTCAAAGCCTTCCTGTGGTTTTTCACCTTTTCACCTTGGACTTCAGAATGGTAGAGTTGTGTCGGGAGTACTTCTCCCACAAGCAAGGCCAATATATAGCAATTATATCCAATATTGCACAAAAGAAAAACAAGTGCATATTTACTTTGTCAAATCACTTACCCACTGACTTTCCTTACTAGCAAGTTTTCCTGGTACTTACGAAAATAATTCCATTTATTTGACATTTTGACTTACACACACGGGGGAGACAGCCTTATAGTGTAAAGTGAGGTACACCTATACCATCAAGAAAATTCTTCCTCACCAATTCACCAACCTTCCTATGCATTCTGGATATTTATTTATATGTTTGTTAGAGTCATGCATTGCCCAATAGCTACAGAACATGAATAACTGCACGAACACAACTGCCAGCTGCCAGCTGGGTACTTGCTGCTGGAATACCTCAGGTTTTTACGTTACATCAGAGAAGACTGAGCTGAAATGTGGGTTTTCAGACCCAATACTTTTTTAAAGATTTTATTATTTATTTTTAGAGACAGGAGAAGGGAGAGAGGAGGAGCGGGAGAGAAGCATCAATGTGTCGTTGCCACTCATGTGCCCCCTAGTGGGGACCCAGGCTGCAACCCAGGCAGGCATGCGCCCTGACTGGGAATCGAATGGGCAACCCTCTGGTTCACAGGCCAGTGCTCAATCCACTGAGCCACACCAGCCAGGGCCAGACCTAATACTTTTAAGTGTCTGATAAGGTGAGTTAGGAGTTAGTTGTCTCAGGGGCCAAGAGGCTGTACCCTAACATTTACTCCTAGGGAAAGAAAACAGCTATGCTGGGTCACGGGCAGAAAGATAAGAAAAACACTTTAAGTTTTCAAATGAAGGTAGTCATTCATTTTGCAACTGTGCTCACTCCCGACAGCCTGGATAGGCAAACATTTGGAAGGAAAGTCTGCATAAAGGGAACAAGGAGCCGTCTGCAACTCTCATGCCTGGCACCAGAGGAGAAAAGAAGCCCATCCTTATTCTGCACACGGCACTTCCTGCTGCTCTGTTCTTTATTTAGGTCTCTTTAAAGTTCAGCAGCATTTTAATTCTTTCTAAATTCTCCAAGTTCTAAATCACTCCATACATGACAGAATTTTGAATAAATCCTCATGTTCTCAAAATATGAAGTCCTGAGCCACCACTGGAAACAGCAGCCGGGGGCTTCGTCAGGGCCCCTTTCTCTCCCGGCCCCACATGGTGCCCTGGGCAGCACCACGGCTCCCTCCCCACTGACCACGGCCACCTGCCCTCACTCACACTTGAGGCCTCCTACCACATCACTTCAGTGTAGGAGGCCGCTCCGCATAGTGTGGGCCCAGCTCCCACTGGGAGATGCCCAGGACCCACGCCCACGGATAGGTTCTCCCATGGGGAATCAGGCCTGCAATGTACCGAGGCCGCCATGAGTCTTGCTTTTTGCTAAAACTCCCTCACCCTGAATTGAGGGACATTTACTGCAAAGCAACTTCCTAAAAACCATGCTAAATCTTCCAAGGATGAATGTAACCGGTTCGACTACTTTTGCCTTTTCACTTGCAAATGTCCCTCTTCTGTGATGTGATTAGTGGCATTAGCTCCTTCCTTTTCTGTGAAAGGTAACCACCTAAAGTGAGCCTGTGCATAGTTAATGAGGACCATAGTGTAATGGGCAGAGAAACCTAATAAAGGCCTGTCATGGTGGAGGCGGCGGCTTTTGCTGCCCTTGAGAGAAAAGCCATGCTGTCTCTTCTCCTCCACCGGACTCGGTAGTCCGTGTGAATGTCTCATTCCATCCCTAATGACTCGGACACTGCGGGCCAGTGTCCATCACTTCGGGTTCTCGGGCCTCACTCATTGCCACATGCATATTAGTCTCACCACCCTCTCCTCTGTCCCAGCAGAATCCTGGCTTCATTTTCAATTATCCAGGCCTCCACTCAATCGTGGGCTTCAAGGAAGAGGGTGGGAAGTCTGAGCAAATGAGCACATTAACACTCAGAAAAGGCTGAGCTGAAACGTCAGTTTTCAGACTGACCACTTTTTGGTGTCTGAACTTCCGGAAAGTTCAAGCCGAGGAAGAACCAGGGAAGAAAAAGGGGCCCACTCATGTTTAAATTGCATTTGCCTGTTCCTAGCCCACCCTCCATCAGGATAGCTGAGACTGCTCTCTCCTGAGTCTGACAGAAGCACACACAGGGCAAGCATGTGAGTGGTTACATGCTGCCCAGGATCTGGGAGAGAACACAGCTGGAGCCTGAGGGGGCAGAGACCCCGCAGACATACATTTGCTGTCTCTCCAAGTTCCCATCACCTCGTCCCTGCTCACTCCACCTTCTCCCTCATTTCCTGAATTGGATCTCTGGTTATGGGACTTTTCCATTAATATCCACTAGACCGACCCACCCGGAGCAGCGAACCCCCACGTGGAGCCAGCAGGGTGGGGGAGAGGGAGCTGCACCTGGTTCAGGCAGTGTTTTCTTTCAACTGAGTGCAATTCTCAGTCCCGCTTATGCTCCAGAATAGAGGGAGGCCTCCTCTCTTCCACCATCTGTGATCTCTGCTCTTTCACATAGAAAAACCCAGGGCAAACAAATAATGAATTATACGTGTGGAATTACGCCCAGCATAGTCTCTACCTTTCTCCCTGATTTCATGTCACACCTCTCTCCCCGCACGCACTCTGTCTCCTCTCTGTCCAACTAACAGACCGTACTCCACCCCTTAGGTCTCCGCACATGCTGCTCCCTTTGCCTCTGGCCTCTGCATGGCTGTCTCTTTCTTGTCATTCACCCAAAGTGTCGTCTTGCCCTAAATGTCACCTCCTAAGAGGTAAACTAGGCAACCCTAACATGTTCTCCTAAAAAGATGAGGTGCTTTCTTCCACTTGCCATAGGCAGCTCTTATGGGATAGTGTGGTAAGGTACCAAGACCAGACCTGGGGCTTAGAAGTGTCATTCACATGCACACACCCACATGCACACTGGAAGCTATAACCTACACTGTATAATTTCCTTCTCTTTAAGAGAGAAATGCACATATAATCTATTTCATTCTGTTCAGAAAATTTATAAAGGGAGCAAAAAGGACCCATGAGGCTCCTTCTCAGGTACGTGATATCTTACATACATTCTAAATAAAGCTATTTGTTGAAGATTGTATTTCATTGTTTTTAGAGAGAGAGGAAGGGAGGGAGAAAGAGAAAGCAAGAAACATTGATGTTAGAGAGAAACACCAATCGGTTACCTCTCATACATACCCCAACGAAGAAACGGAACCCACAACCCAGGCATGTGTCCTGACCAGAATCAAACCAGCAACATTTCACTTTTGTGGGACGATGCCCAACCAACTGAACCACACCAGTCAGGGCAAAGCTATTTTTTTAAACCCTCTTTTATTTCCTGGTGGTACCAAGGGCATGGGCTGAGATGAAGAGAAAGTCTCTCCCAGTGTCAAGTTCTGCTCCTATGACACGAGTTTCCTGCACTTGACCTACTACAGCTTATACTTAGCTAAATTTTTCTTCTTAATACCTTAAGAGAGAAAGGAAATTATTTTTAAAAATTGTAGGCTACCAGGTTCATGGTCCCATAAGAAACAGCATCTTTCAAAGAAGATGGAATCAATACCAATACAATACATAGCCACACAACATGGATGTAAAGCAAGAAGGCAGATTTCCCAAGATTCACCCAGCCCATTAGTTTCATTTCTGCACCTGTACCTTAGATGTCAGAAGTCTCCAGTAGGGAGAACTGGTCACCTAGTGGCATAGTATCCTCACTCCTCAAGCCATCAGACATCTGCATTTGCTACAGCAGGGAAGTGCACCATATACCAGGCATCACTCTCCCCTAAAGCTACCTAGTGGTGGGACATGGGTGGAGGTGGGCCAGGAAGAGTGCCAAGTCCAGGTGTTAATATAGCACATCCTCCTTAAGTTCAACTTCACTAAGAGATTTGAAGGGGGGAATGATGTGACAAAAAGTGGAAAGTAGCTAAAACCATAATTCAAAGTGTCCATGAATTTTGAAGATTAAATGAAAAAAAACTATGAGCTTTCTAGAGATAGGAACAGGTTCTGACTGCAGCCCCTGTTCTCCCCAACCCTAACAAGGCTGGTGGTCATTCCACTTTGACTTGGGGTATTTTTCAGTGGAAAAGCTTAAGAAGCATTGAATCCTTATAGATTTTCCAAAATATGGAATGAGGGTTGAAGCCCAAAGGGATGTTTGTGTGTACTTCAAATATATAGAAAATTCGTCTAATCAGAACATAGCATCTCTCCATTCTAGACCCTGTCCTCCTGTTTTCCCTGCTGTACCACATTACCACACCCAACTCCTGCAAAAGAAACCCATGCACCTATTCCCCCGGGCCCCAGCATTCTCAGCCAGTGATGCTTTCTCTGCATGGACGATGATGTGCGTTGCACATGGACACATCTATCTCTCCCCACATCTAACGATCGCTCGGCTGGCAACCTCCGAGGATACAAAGAGGAGTGTGATGTTATCCCTACCCTGGAGAAATGCACAGGCATGTGCGAGATCAAGATATCAGTTTTAAATGACTTCATAATGTGATAAATCCATTAATAAAGCGACAAAGCGCTGCAGGAGCAGAGAGGGATACAGAATTACCTGCTCCTCATGGGAAGGACTGTCAGGAAAGATTTCTCAAAAGAAGCAGCATTCAGGGCTCCACAGTCAGAGATGCTGGCAGCTGCAACAGGAGCCTCCATCTGGGTGGAGCCCAGGTGCGCTCTGGAAGGAAACGCCTCTCCCTGGCCCCAGCCCTAAGTGTCCTCACTGCCTGCACTTCACCCAAAGACACTCTCCTACTTTCTAATCGCTGCCTTTGCATAGCTTTTAGTCTTCACGTTTAGTACTCCCAATGACCATATTTTATTATCCCTATTCTACTCACGAGGAGATTGAATCTCAAAGAGGTTAAGTTTCAGACTCGATCAGTCTGCACTTTTCATCATACTCACTCTGTCCCCTTGGTCACAAAGCCACCCTGGCGGCAGGTACCTGACACGTCTGCTTTCATGAGTGAAATGCCAACATCTAGCCTGGCTGCTGAAAGGACTCAGGAAGAAGAGGGTCATTTTTTATGAGAAAATAAAAAAGTTTTTGAAGATATTTCTTCCACTTTTACACGTTTCAAAAAACTGTCTCAGTCTGACTATATATCTGTCATGAAATGGAAATTGTGCATTATTGACGTACTCATTTCTCCTGGAAGAAGCAGTGCCATGCTCAAGAAGATAGTAGAGAAACCGAGATTTGAAGGTGAGAGGGGAGGGGGAGACACAGAATATGAGAATGAAACACACGCAGCCAGAGGCATGAGTGAGGCAGCTCAGAGCAAAAGCTCACATGGCCCAATCTCGGTGCTTTTGAAATTTTAAAGGCCCAGAAACCGTGTCCAGAAATTACCGATCTAATACCTGGAGGCATCAGACTGCAAGCAGAGGCTGTGGGTTGTCAGAAAAGCAAAGCTGTTGAGCTGGGGGTGCAAATGGCTCAACCAAGCCTCTCCTGGTGAACAGAGCGCCCTGCTCAGAGTGCACAGTCAGGCTCAAAACAGACATCAGCCTGGGGCGTCCTGCCCACAGTCAGATGTGGGGAGAGAGCTGTCCCTGGTGCTGGCGCTGCCAGCTCCTCTGAGCTTGGGTGTGAAGCTGAAGCTGGCAGCATGACGCCTGCCCGTGCCAGCCCCAGCGCAGGATCCTGCAGCCTGCAGAGCGCTCAGGTGCAAGTACGGGCCAGAGGTCAACGAGCCAGAGAGAGAAGTGCGAGAACATCCTCCCCTAGTCAAATCCCCGCCTTCTGTCATGGGTCCTGAGGATGCTGAGGGTAGCACTTCCACTGCCACTTTGTCAGGGAGCATTTCTTGGCAAGGGTTTGTCAAGAGACTGAGGCGGGCCGTCTGCCAGAGTGCTCCTCCTTCTGCTGCAAGAAGGTGTCTCGAGCGAGAGACTCATCGACAAGGAAGCTAAATTTGACGTTTTCAAATCTTCTTTGATTTCCACTCTACTTCCGTGAGTTGTTTTAAAAAATCCATGCAGGTTCATTAAATGCTCACTTAGACCTATTGAAAGTTGAAGAGGATAAAAAATCAGTAACCCAAACGGCCTCATCATCCTTTCTCCCATAGCTGCCACATCAAAGGGAGGGTGGTTCCAGCCTAGCTGACATTTCCAGGAGCTGGTTATCACAAAGGAAAAGGATCCTATTTAAAGTGAGGGGAAAAGCCAGAAGTAAACCAATTTACGTGTATCGGAAGCTGTGAACGTCAGGGGCTGGATGCAGGTAAGACTGTCTGAACTAAAAGTGTGGCGGGGATAGCCCTTCTCCCAGTCCCTGTGTAGTTCTCTACCTACCGATAAATTGCCAATGAAAGAAGTCCTCAAGCTGGTGTCTGTCAAAGGGACATTCAGTAGTCGAACTGAAAAACTCGGATGAGAGGTATCAGCAATACTCCAGGAAGAAGTTGAGAGAAGAAGTTATGTAAATATACATATATGGCATAAACATATGGCATCAGGCGGGTAGTAGCCCTGCTGGTAAAAACAGATGCAGAGCCCTGCGGTATAATTAATGCCTGGTCCTGTAACCTCAGCAAAACAGTGACTGTCCTTTACGTAACCCTGAAAAGCCTGTGGAAACGAGTCAGAAAAAAAAAGAAAATCCACTTCTCCTGGGCAGGCGTGTCAGGTGTTACATATGATGCAGATGGAGGATCGACCAGACGCAGGGCTCTCCCGACACCCTGAGCACAGGTCCTCTGCAGGCTGCAGCTCCTGCCTCCCCTCCAGTGGCAGTGACCAGGGAGTGCTTTCCTCCTTCTAGGTGCACTTCATCTACCGAAGGTGAAATACATTCTTCTTGACAGTCACGGCCCTGGGAAATGAGCCTGTGCTGTGAACTGGAGCCCGTGGGATCACCTGTGTGCAGTTGCTCTGCCCTGGGGTCCCACAGATGGCCTGCCTCTCCCGCCCTACACTCTTAGTGACGCTTCCTATGCTAACGACAGCCTGTCAGGGAACAGTTGCTTGCATTCATTCTCCTTTTCTGTATGCCTCTATCTAGCTCACTCTCCCACCTCTCACGGAGGACGCACTGCAGGCAGGTGAGGGTACAAAACAATCTCCCTGCAGCCCAGAGTTTTCCCCAGGAAATGGTTATTCTGGAACCCAGGTAGGGCCATCTTTGGAATGATTTCAAGGTTGTACCTGTGTTAACTTAAACTGGCCTATTGTGGAGACTGCAATTCTACCAAAAATAATTAATTTCTGGAATACAACATAATAAAATGTACCCTTCTAAAATTCCACAAATAGAGAACACTTAAAGCATTATTAATGTGCAGTGATCAATTTTCCCAACTCTGCTGGACGGCTCTGTGCGAATCTGGCAGAGGGAAGAACAAGGAAACTCTCGGAACTGCTTCTGCAACCCAGGAAACCCTGTCCCAGCCCAGCGCCTCCCAACTGGTCTACCCCGATACTCAGAGGCCCGTGAGATAAAGCTGAAAGTATCTTCATATGCAACATCAACTTTTAAACAACTTAATCTTCAAATGTAGTACTAACGCCTCTGCAACTCTGCACGACCATAGTTGCTCCTTACTGGACTTTAGCCCCCAGCCATTTCCATTCTGAAACCGGGGAGCCATCCTGGAGAACAACTTTCTCTGTCCTCGTCTGGCCACTCCCTAACAAGTGTGTTTCCTCTTTCTCTCTCCTCCCCTCTTCCTCCCACCCTGTGCCACTCCTTCCTTCCACTACCCATCTCCAAAATCACTCTTCTTTATGTGACAGAACAGGATGAGTGACAGTGTCAAACATGCCATGTGAAGCTTCACCCCACATGGATTCCCACTGAGTTATGAGAAACTCGGAGTTAACGTATCTTGTGCTCCCACCGAGCTGAATAAAGCCCAGATGTTGAGAGTATGGAAACAGGGAAGCTGGTAAGAGTGTGCGACCGTACGGGCCGCACGAGGGCGGCATCACGCCCTGCTGGTAAGGGAGTACAGGGGACCAGGCTGAGCTTCAGAGCCTGCTGGACGTGGAAGTCGAGGCAACTGGATTGAAATCCTGACTCCACCACTTAACAGCTACACACTTCGGGCAAATCGTTCAATCTTTCTGAGTCTCATTTTTCTCCTCTGTAAAATGGGAATAACAATCTCTCTTTTTCAGAGCTGTGTTAAATGAGACAATAAATGCAAAGAAATATAATAAATGTAAATATGTGGGAGTTTTTTTAATTCACTCTCTTCTTCTGTGGGTTATTATTATTATTATTATTATTATTATAGCAGAGAGCTTAGTTTCCAGCTCCATTTCTAGGATCCTGGGACTTCAGTTTAAAAATGAAGCTTACTCCACCGCGCAGTTCTGGGAGACGACACCAAGCGTCAGCCCGCACGTGGTCCATCAGTGAAACATCTCCCAAGGACTCCCTCCAGCCTCGCTGGGGTGGACCACACCGGGTATAGTGAGCTAATCCCCGAGTTGCAAGGTTTAAAGGTACCGATCCATGAATTTGTTTTGTATTTTAAAAGACCCCCTAACTTGCACCTCATTAACCTAATTGAACAACCCAGTCAATAGGAGGCCTCAAGTTAGTTACCCAGAGCTGGGCTTTTGCCTTGCCGGGTTTTATGTTAAATGTCTTATATTTGGGTCTGCATTTACTTTGCTGAAAGAGATAAGAAATTGTTCTATTTTGTTGATATTATTTCTGAAGTAACTATTGATAACATTTTTATAAATGGATATAATTAACTCAGAGACTGGCAACTTTCTTTGAAATTTTCTCTTTTCTCCTTTCTGAGCTTATTCTAATCTCTGACTGTAACTTGTAGACATCTGTCTATAATTGATGAAATGACCCCAGCTGGGCCCCAGTCAGCTAGGCGGCAGAGACGTTGTGCTGAGGAGCTGTCACTGATGTAAGGTTAGAAGTATAAACCGAAGTGCTGTGGAGGGAAAAGCTCACAGGCAAATCCCTCTAAAGAGGCCATTTACCACAAAGCTGAGACTTTTGGAGGGAAGTGTTAAAGGAAAATAATTACTAGAATAATAACTCATACATGTGATTAAAACACTCCATATACTGAGAGTAGGGAACTTTCTTCGAGGATTAGTCTGAACATAATGTGCCAGAGGCTCCCCCTGAGTGTCCTCAAGCCTGCCTGCTCCCTCTGTGTCACCATTAAAGGGGAGAATTGGACCCAATACGTCACCTCACCCTCAGTACCTCTGCAGAAGTCCTTTCATCCAGAGGTTTCCAAGTGTTTTTACAAATGTAAATCAACCAGCCTCATCATCACTCTACTCCACAGGGATGGTTCATTTAAATAACAGACATTTACCTAAACAGCCTACTCAAGGTCCCCTGAGAGGTCCTTTGTGGAATCTGGAAGTGGATATTCAGAGTGTAAAATCACTTTGCAGCCTCACTGCAGACCCACACGGCCGCATCCTTTGGCAAGTACCGCTGGTGGGAGGGACGACTCATCTCCTCTAATCTTTCTAGCAAGACTCCCACTTTTTACCCTTTCCTCTGCCTCACCACGCACCCACTTACCTGGAGACCCAGATTTCAGCTCTCCTTTCCTTTCTTATCTGTTTCAAACGCCGAGTGAAGACAGAACATAAATTTTTAAAAGATTTTTTAGTGAGTCACTTTGATTAAATAAGTAGTTGGCCATATAGTCTTTTGTTCCCCGACTCTCTTCTATTTAATGAAACATTTATTTTGTTGCCACCCACTGTGCAGACACAGGGACAACCACAGTCACGCTCCCGCCTACACAGGAAGGACAGACAGTGAGCAAGAGTCAGGTGCCTGCAGTCACTGCTGTGAAGATGACAAGTGTGATGGGCTGGGTGACACAGTAGGAATGGGTGGGTCGGGCAAGTGTTTCTCTGAACAGGTGATATTTGAACTACGACCTGGAGCATGAGAATAAGTAAGACTTTTCATTGTAATTTAATTTAATTTTATTTTTGCATCTTACAAATTTTTATTGCTAATAAAGATCAATCTTTAATATCTCACATAAACAAAAAGTTCTTTGGGGGATCCTTTTTTTCTTTATTCCAGAGCAAAAGGAAGACCAAAAAGTGAGAAAATCACTGCAGTTCACCCCCAGCCATGCCTGGTCCATGTCTTGCTCTGACCTCATACGACGCCATTGTGATAGAATCACAAACCACTCCTCTACACAGGGCCCTGGCAGGGCTGACGTTTTTGTCCGTTGATGCCCAGGAAGCCAATTGTGGTGACCTGTTGGACTTGGACTAGTTAGCTTCGTTTTTACCATTATTTTTCCATTTTGTTTTCTTTTTCTTATCTTTTCTTTTCTTGTCATATTTCTTCATTTTCCATTATGATTTTTCTTTCATACAACTTTTGTTTTTTCCCTTTTTGTGTTATTTTTCATTTTTACATTTTTTTTCTCATTTTCTTTCTTTTTTTATTCTTATTTTGAAGTCACCATGACTAATGAACTTGCCACCATCTTTGGCAATAAGGAGCACCTTATTAGTGATTACATACACCTGAACACCATCAGCAAGGGATCCTATGCCAAGGTGTGGATGGCCTGGCTCATGCTGACGGGGACAGAGGTGGCTGTCAAAACCATCATTCATCAGGGCTTATCTAGACATTTTGAAGAAGTCCATTGTCTTAAGGGCTTCTGACCACCTTCTGTGGTACTGTATCCCATATGTCCCCAGAGATCTTGTGGCATCAAACCTATGATGACCCGAAGCTTGATGTCTGGAGCCTGGATAGATTTGTACAGTATGGTGATGGGGTATTCGCCATTTGTGAGGGACAACTTTGGGAAAATGAAGAAGGAAATACTGAATGGGAAGTTCTGTGTACCATGCTTTATGTCAATAGAAGGTCAAAAACTTTTAAAAAATTATTGATCATCAACCCCAGCAAAAGACC
The DNA here is from genome assembly GCA_004024845.1 of Tonatia bakeri. Classification (NCBI taxonomy): domain Eukaryota; kingdom Metazoa; phylum Chordata; class Mammalia; order Chiroptera; family Phyllostomidae; genus Tonatia; species Tonatia bakeri. The sequence goes on along the minus strand of PVIA01000302.1, from coordinate 490,427 downwards.
AACCCTGGAAGATATGATGAAAAATCTATGAGTCAACATGAGCCAGGAAGAGGAACCAAGGTCATACAGAGAGACAGCTTCGGGTGACATTGACCCCCAGGTGACAGAAATAATGAGACATGTGATTTGAAAAGCACAAGATCCAGGAGTCATTAACACAAAAAATATATATAACATGATGATGGGAACATACCTGATCCTTAAAACAAGGAAACCAAGATGGAGGGCCATCTTCCAGGTGAGGCCCCACCCCTCCCCTAGCCCAACAGCAGTGCTTCCCCAAACAGGAGATTCAGTCCTCAGGGCCAGAGGACCAGAGAGCCTGCCATTCTCTCAAGCTGCCTAGGGTCAAGGATGACCATTCCCCCACCTAGCCTAGTGTCCAGGACCACCACTCCCCTACCCAGTCCAGAGTCCGGGGTGGCCACCCCCCGCCAAGCCCTCCAGTGCGGCCCTGGTGGCTCTTCCAACCTGCAGCGGCAGCAGCACCAGCAGCAGCACTGGAGGAGCCCCAGAGGAAACCACCAACAAAAATGCCTCCAAGCTGCACAGCTTGATGTGGGGCCCAGCATGGGGAGGCTCAGAGAACCTTCAGGGTTTCTTAAAATTCTTACACTCTAAACCATCCACTCTCAAGTAGCATCTCAAAATGACAAGAGTCAAACAAAAATAATTTTTAAATTATGGATAGTGGATTGAGCGAGGGCTGCGAACCAAAGCATCGCAGGTTTGATTCCCAGTCAGGGCACATCCCTGGGTTGCAGGCCATGACCCCCAGCAGCCGCACATTGATGTTTCTCTCTTTCTCTCTCTTTCTCCCTCCCTTCCCTCTCTAAAAGTAAATAAATAAAATCTTAAAAAAAAAAAGATTGTCTTTATTTTTTTTTTAAATGTGGATGGCCAAAACAAGGCCACAGTCAAACACTGGGGATTTCAAGCCACACTCATCGTATTTTAAACGCTGAACCTGAAGTTACTCAGCTCCAGGGAGGCCGGCCACGTGGTGCAGGAGATGAGCCAGCAGCCAGATGCAAACAGCTGCGCGTGAGAGCGGTGCCAGAAACACACAGTGTGTGTGCAGGTGCAAGGACTGGATCCGGTGGACAATGGAGGTGTGCGAACTGCTGCATCGTTCTCCCCATGGGATTTACACCAGGAGGGGTCCAGCATCTCCGTGGCCTTCAGAAGCATCTTCTGCAAAATGCCTGCTGAGCTTGGAGGACAGCCCGGAGCCCCCTGGGGGTCAAAAAGAGAGGCTGCCCTCACTGCAGGTCCACCCCTCGGCCCCCACTGGAATGAAACGCCAGGGATTGGACTGTTTTTTCTATTTTCCCTTCTTCCCTCCCCTACTCTCCTTTGCTCCCATGTTTGTGGAGGTTCTTGCTGAAGTATTTGATTCCCCCAAATTTTGTAATAAACTTGAACCAGAAAGGTAAATGAAGCTTACTGAAATAAACAAAAAAACAAAACAGAAACAGACTCGTAGATACAGAGAGCAGACTGATGGTTTGCCGGAGGGAAGGGGGTTGGGGGGCTGGGTGAGGAAGGTGAAGGATGAAGAACTACAACTTGTTAGTCACAAAATAGTCCTGGTGATGTAAAGCACAGCAGAGGGAATACAGTCAACAATGTTGTCACAACTCTGCATGGTGCCACATGGGTACTGGAAACATCAGGGGAACGCTTTGTAAACTATACGATTGTGTAACCACTCTGCTGTACACCTGAAACTAACACAAAATGATACTGAATGTAAAAAAGAAAATGAAGCTTACTATATGGGCCTTCTTTAATCAGATGAAATCAAGGTCCAATAAAGAACATGGAATCAGATGAAAGTTATTGCTCAGGCTCTGCATCACATGTCTCCCTACCTTGATTTCCAGAAAAGTCTCCCTGAGGGATCAAACCAGCTAAAAACACCTTCTCCCTGAAGCCACTCAAGACTAGTCATTGCACGCCCTCTGTCCCCACTGGATGACACAGACACAAGGGTGAGCGAAACAGACACGAGGGCTGCCCTTGGAAGCAAGGCCGTGTTTCCAGATGTGCCTCTTCCAGGACGCTCCGGACTCAGAGCCAGGAGCCTTCCCTCCGGGCTTGTCACATGGGTGTCGGAAAAAATGGTTGAACGAATGAATGATGCGTTGAACACAACCTCGTCTAAAGAGTTATGTTTTTTTAGAAAAAAGACAAGTCAGGGAGAGTCTAACTATCATTTTTTTCTTTACTTTAAAAATGAGTGGGTTTCTTCCTGATGTGTATCTAGTTGACTGGCTATGGTCTGAGTCTGCTGGAGTGGCTGCAACAAAAGGCCATGACGTTCTGGAGGATGAGTGGTCCCCGATCAAGGTGCCAGTCAGTCTAGCTCCCAGGGGCGGGGCCTCTTCCTGGTCTGTGGATGGCCACCTCCAGCTGTGTCCTCACACGGCAGGAAATGCAGAGAAAGGGGGCTCTGGTCTCTCCTCCTCTTCTCATGAGAACACCAGCGCCATGGTGGGGGAGTTCACCCCCGAGACCTCCTCTAAACCGAATCGCCTCCCGAAGGGCCCATATTCAAGCCCCATCACACTGACAGTCAGGCCTGCATGCATCACCGAACTTTTCAGGCTGTAAGATGCACTGGACCATAAGACGCACCTAGGCTTTAGAGGAGGAAAACAGGAAAAAAGATTTTGAAGCAAAAAATGTGGTAAAATATTGAATAACATAAATAACAGGCTGCCACCAACTCCCCCACAGTGAGCCACGTAAGCTGCATTCGGACTATAAGAGACACCCCCTTTTCCTCCCAGATTTGGGGGGTGCATCTTATAGTCTGAAAAATACAGTAATTCGGCGGTGGGGACACAAATATTCAGTACATACCAACACCAGTCTTTCCTAATTTAGCCAATAAAGGGCAAACAAAAACTTTGCAGGAGAGGTGTTTTTTTTTTTCATGATTAGTTTGTTTTAAATATTTTTTAAATAAAAAGAAAGAAAGAAATTTTCCCAGGGGCAGAAATCCTATTTCTTGGAATAATCAGGCAGCAGTGGCGGATCCGTGTCGCAGCCATGTGACCATCACGTTGGACGTGGATCACGTCACCTTGTCTCCTTGTTCCCAGACGGAATCTGGACTGAGTGGCCCCTGGGTCTGCCCCAGTTCTGCCACGCCAAGCCTCGTGCGGTGTCCACCCTGAACATTGTTTGTTAATTTGTGCACCCCTGTTGTTGCCTTTCCTCGTCAGTCTCTGATACAGAGTAACCAGAATTCCATCAATGACAACGACAGCTGTTTTCACTCAAGACCGCACCATCTGTCAGAATAGCAACTGCCCTCAGTGTCCCCTCCCCAGCATGAGTGGTCCCGACTCTCGTTACAGCACCCAGAGCCCTCCTGGAGGCAATCTGTGCTCACTCTGTTTAGTAAAAAGACAAAAACAGAAACCAGACCGAAACTCTTTCAGAGGGTACCTTGAACTTGAAAAAAATACCTAATTCCACTTACATAAGAGATGCTCCTTAGGAGTTTGTAAATGCTACATTCTAAAAACTGACAACACCCAAACCACATACCTTCTCGGTTTTTACAAAGACTGAGGCCGATGCCGTGCTGCTGGTGACATGCACTGCATTTTCTGTTTTGAATCCTGCAAACGTGTGATTGCAGTCAGAAAAAGACGTGCCCACAGAACCCTCAAAGAACAGGAAGCCCCCCTTCGAAGGCCTGCATATGGAATGTTCACACCGCCAGTTCAGGTTTCCTCTCTGTGCTTCTCCCAGATAACCTTAATCTCAATTGCAAATTTTAATAGAGGTAGATGAGTAATAAAAGTTAAAAGGACTTCTCTCTTTCCCCCTGCTGTTTTCTATTAACAGTGCATTGTGCTGTGTTACTTTCCAATGTTTACTTAAAACACTTCACAAGTATCAGAGAAATAGGCTAGCAAGAATGGTGACCACAAAATAATAAACAGCTGAAGATCAGACATCCGAACATAGAAAGTTCACACAAGCCACACTCACATGCAGGTAGGCCACCCAGCCCCTCCAGTGCAGTGCGTTCCATGAAATCCCATGGGAAAGAAAAGCAGACTTGCTCTCTTTTGCGCTGAATCCTGCAGTCACTCCCCTCGTGCTGGTGGAGAGTACCCTGCGGTTGTAAGTGAAAAGCATGAAATCAATGACAGGGCATTACAAATAAGCAGTGTGTGTACCAATATGCAAAATGCTCCATTCCCAAACACCCATCACCTGGCAGACCCAGGGCCAGAAGCCTCCACATGCACTGCCTCGTGCAGTTCTCACGACACTGAAAAGGCAATAGCATCTCCACTTTCCAGGTAAGGGAATTTAGGAAACTTCCCCAAGGTCATTGAGTTGGTAAGTGATAAGCACCCAGTTCTGGTAGATTCCTAAATTCACGGTCCTGGTCCTGTACACTATGAACTGGGAGCACTTGGGGATAAAAAGACACTCTATGCTATGGACTGAGTTATGTTCCCCACCCCCAACCCCCAAAAATTCAAGTGTTGAAGTCCTAATCCCAACGTAACGATGTTTGCAGATAGGGCCTTTATGGATGCAATTAAGGCTAAATGAGTTTGTAAGGGTGGGGTCCTGGTCCCACAGGCTCAGTGTCCTAATTAAAGGAGACACTGAAAAATCCCCACCCCAGTCCCTCTCTCCAAGGATGCACAAAAAAGAGGTCACGTGAGCACTCGGCAAGAAGGCAGCCATATGAAAGCCAGGAAGTGGACACTAACCAGACACCCCATTGGCGGGAATCTTGACCATGGATTGCTAGCCTCCAAAACTGTGAGAAAACCAATTTCTCTTTAAGCCTCCCAGTCTATGGTGTCATATCTTGTTACGACAGCCTGAGCGGACTAAGATCCCCCACATATCCTGCAAGGCCCCTCAGCCTCCTCTAACCCTCCCACCATTTCTTCTAATCTGTCACACTCTCCTTGGCCACTCTCCTCTCCTGCCACCAACATAATCTTCCCAAAGGCAAGCCTTATCCTCCATCTCCCTGAAACACCTACTTTCGCCGACGGTTAGGTAGTTTGCCGGCTTTTTCTATTAGAAGCAGAGCTCCAGTGAACAGCCTTGTGCATGAACCATTTCACACCTGCACCACTCAACCTCCTTTGCCCACTGCACCGGCACGACAGGTGCATGGGACAGGATTTGCTCTTGGGCCTTCAGCAATAATGCTGCTGTTAAATGGTTCCCCCCTTGGGCCCATTCTCTGCCATTCCATTATTTTTTCTTCCGTCTCTGTCCTAATCACATGCCTGTTAACTAGCAACATTCCTTCTGTTTTGCGCTTAAAAAAACCTGATGAGTTTAATAATGTTCATTTATGGCCTCAAAACTAGATGCCCACACAGTGAACGCGCAGCACGCTGCACACCACGCTGCGGCCATCACCTCCCTGCTGAAGAAGGGCAGAGATGACACGTTCCGGCTCCAGAGTGTAGCTTTGTTCCTGATCTGTGACTTCAGGTGCAACTGTGAGTAAAGGCTTTTCTACAAGAGTAACACAGGCCATGCATTCTTCACGAGAGCCTCTAAATCCTCTGAGCCTGTCTGGGTTTGGCTTAGAAGCAATTCTAATGAATCAAGTCCTCCGGGTTCTCACCCTAGAGGATTAAGAGTAGCACATAATAAAGATAGAACTAAACATTAATAACAAGCAGACGTGATGATTTACAGTGAAGGTGAGGCATCTGAACTGCAGAAACATAAAACAGCACTCTAAGACCATTTAATGTAGGAGAAATAGCCCTGCGTAAGGAAACTGCTCCTGAGGGCGCCACTTACAATATTACGATATGTGGAGCTGATGAAGCAAAGTCACTGAAATACTAAGTCATGGTTACTCTGTTCTTTTTAAGAAAACATAAAAAGGGGGGGTGTCTATACACAAAAAGATAGGGAACACCTTGAGAAGGATTTTCACGTTACATCACCTCATGAATCACCACTGCCTGGGGGGCAGACATTATCATCACCCCGTCACAGAGGACAGGCAGAGGTAATTACCCAGGGACACCCCGCTACTCAAATTCAGGTCTAACTGATTCCAAACTCCTTGTTTTCCATGCTGTGTCATGCTCTCTCTTGCCACGCTCACTGCTACATTAAGAATTAAAGTGCTATGAGCCAACTCAGGAACCCAATGCCGGTTTATAACATCATTTCAGTGGGAAGAACCAGTGACCTGTGTCGAGCAACCTGCACATGAATTTTAAAAACCCAGCCTATCCATTTCTTGAGTTTGTCCTGTAGGACATTTGTTAGTTCTACCTAGCGCAATGCAGGAAGAGAAAGGGCCTCACAAATATATTGCATCAGATTTTTAGACAGTTTCCCATATGACCGTTCCAATAAAATTTTAATCAATTAATTAATTAATCATTAAGTGCTGAAAAAAATGGAAACGCTTGAATTGTGGCTAGAGGCCAACATCCATTTTGGGTGCGTATTAGCATGATGTTAAATCAGGAGGAGGCTGGAATCTCGCGGAGGAATTTAAAGCCTAAACAGATAAGACATTTCTGGGACACGTTTTCCACAGGCCCCGGATGGTCCCACAGATTCAAAGCCCATTTGGATATACTCTCTATCCAAGAAAGTGGTGAGATGAAAAATTTAGGTTCTGCAGCTGCCAGGGCATCCATACTACATCTGCAGAGAGCTTACAGAGGGGAAGGAAACTAGTCTTAGCAAATCTTCAAATTTTTGATAGGGCATATATCAGCAGTAAAGAGAAGCACATCCACGTAGGACCTTGCCTTCTCTTACTCATTAATTCATTCAAAGAATATTTATTAAGCATCTACCATGTCTTGAGCACTTTTTAAAGCATTAGGATTTTAATGGTGAGTAAGTTAGTTCCCTACTCATATGGAGTTTGCAGTTTTAGGAAATCCTTATTTTTCTTTTTATGGAAATGACATATTTTCAATTATGTATTCTATACAGTGGATGAAAGCATTTCCTTCTGCAGATCTATTTATAGAAAGTTCTCTCCTAGAATAGCGCCAGGCACACAGTAGGGGCTTAAAAAAACTGCCAGTGAATGAAGGCATAAAGTAATAATGCGACCATGGCTTTCAAAAGGCAACTCCACTTTGGCAAACATTTGACTGGGGGAAATGAACGGATTCACTGGAAACCGATTCATTGAATGAGCAATTTTCTGATGTTACAGCAAAAGTGAAACAAACTGATGAATTGATTAATTGACAAATTAATCATTTGGTAAACTGACGTCGTAACTCAGGTAAATGGGTCACCTAGAAAAATCAGGTGTTTCTAAATCACTTCTTGAGCAACAGCAGAGCCTGGCATCTGAAAGCAGGGGTGTAGCCCGGACGGCGTCTGTGGCAACGTCCCTCTGATCAGGCATATGTCACGATCCATCCATCTCAGTTCTCTCTCCCCCACCTGGGTGACCCTGCCCTTCCCTTTTTGCGTCCCTCTACTCCTCCAGCCCTTGTCTCCTGTCCCAACGCACTTCCCTTTCTCTCACCTCCAGGACACGCCTCCCTCATTGCTGCCAGGTCTGCAGCTCTGGGCACAAACTGGTGGATGTGTTTGTCCTTTCTGCTCTCACTCTCTCTCACCCTAGTTCCACCCTAACCCTCTGCGCACACTGTGGTCTGAGGCAAGCGTCTGGTGAGGAAACAAAAGAAAACGTGTGTGTCAACAGAAAACTCTGCATTGTCTAGAGGCTACCCCTTCAGGCCACGTGATTCCAGCCTCTCACTGTTGAGCACCGCCTGCATACAGCACACTCTGCAGGGTTATGGGATTCCAGCCCTTGTCCTTGTCTCTATTTTCCAACTCCGTACAGATGTCTAGTCTTTGAATTCCCTTTCACACCAGTTACATCAGCTACCTAGTTCCCTCACTGAATGAGCTAAACAAAATCCTTAACACGTGTTCATTGTTACACCAGGACTTTACCTTTTCTTGAAAATTATCTTTGAACACCTTCCAGTTTTGCTAGCTTACTTGCCTTTGCACAGTAGTAAGAGTAGCATCACTGAGCTGGGAGTGGGGGTGACGCCTGTGTGGTTTTGTCGATGGTCTTGAATAGCCATTGCAAGCCACTGGCCCCTGGTTCACTGGTGGCCTTTGACCAATTACTTCTAGTGCTCATGGTGTTTTGTTCACCTTTACTTTTTACCACAATAAAAATATTTGGAAATATTTGAAGTGGAACCATGAGTTACTTAAAACAACTTTATTGGTATGTGATTTATACACCATAAAGTTCACCCATTTAAAGGATGTAATTTGATCGTTTTCGGCACATTCACAAAGTTGTGCAATCATTACCACAATCAATTTTACCACATTTTCGTTACTCCAAGAAGATTATCAGCCGTTCCTGATTTACCCACAACCCCCTGAGACCCTGGCACCCACTAATCTACCTTCCATCTCTATGGATTTGTCTACTCCAGATATTTTATATAAATGGAATCATACAATATGTGGTCTTTTGTGACTGGCTGATTTCACTTCGCACAATGTCTTCAAGGTTAGTCCATATGGCAGCATGTGTCAATACTTCATTCCCTTTTGTAAACAAATTACCAAATTATATTCCATCATATGGATATGCGACGTTTATTTTCCCATTCAACAGTTGATGGGTACTTGGGTTGTTCTACATTTTAGTTATCATAAATAATGCTTATATAAACATACTTTACAAGTTTTATGTAGATGTGCGTTTTTATTTTTCTTAGGTGTATACCTTGGCAGGGTCACATGGTAACCCTATGTGCAACCTTTTTAGGAACTGCCAGACTGTTTTCCAAGGCACCATTTCACATTCCTACCAGAAAGGAGGGTCCCCTTCCCCTCAAGCTCTGACAATAGAGAGTAAAAGTAAAAACTAATTCACATAACTACTGTGTTTGTTTTCCCTGAAATTGAGAGAGTTTTCCCTCAAATTGGTGTCAAGTTAATAAAGTCACTGTAATCTATTATTCAAATCAGAACTATCAGTTTTACAGTCACTTATCGGTTCTTCATAGATAGTCCCCTGGCAATGGCCTTGGCCTGAAAAATAAGCTTCAACTATGAACTTTGTCTATTAAAGGGATCATATCTCCTACAAAAATATTATTATTAAAAATTAAACATCACAGAAGTTAAAATGTATCTCTTTACATGTATAGTAACTCTACCAGCCATTCAAGAAAATGGTCTTCACATTTGAAAATTATAAAACATCTAATTTACCAAAATAATTAAATAATGTATGGCTCAGTACCTAATATAGGGATATTCTATTTCTTGTACAGAAGCTACCTTCCATGTCACTTCAAGAAAACAATCAGAGGAACACATCTTAACTCCCTCTAGAATGTAAGCACCGTAAGCAGACTTAGGCAGAAATGGTGGTGCTGTGCTTCATTGTGGACCCTCTGAGGTAGAGTCTTAGGTTCACTGACCCCAAGATCAATTCATGTTTGCTGGGAGACACCACTTGAGGATGAACGGCACGTAGCAAGCAATTCTTGTCTCATTGTTTTCCCATTATGCCTTGTCTCAACAGCCTTACTGAAGACTTCTCGGGACAAGGACTCACACATCCCAGTGTCTCCGGCATCTACCCCGGCATCCCACACAGAATTTCAGTGGTGTAAGTGGGGTCCTTGCCAAAAACCTAGTCTCTCAGGCCTCACCTTCCTTCCTCCTCGGTAAAAGAGGAATAATACTTGGACTTCACGGGGTTGTTGTGAAGATTGAATGAGATAACGTAGATGCAATGGCCAGCACCCACCCTAACTCATGCACTGTGGTCGTTTATTATATTGTAGCCTTTAATTATGGAACAGGTAGCGTTTCTAGACTTCAGACATTTTTAACACAAGAGGAGGTGAGAACTTAAAGCACTGGATTAAACTAACAACCAAAGTACACTTTGAAATCGACCGTTGTATCAGGGTCTGAGAGTGACATAACTGCATTAAGCTCTGGGGCTGCGCTGGCTCAGGCTGCTCCTCTGCCCATGCTGCTCTTAGGTCGGAGCAACGACCCTTCCCAGCTTGCAAAAAACACAAAGAAATATTTTTGTCAATCTTGTTCATTCGTAAGGAATCAAATTTAAAATACCCTCTAGCATGATTTTAAACACTATGAAATAAGAAATAAAACTTACTTAATAGGGCATAAAGTTTATTGTTTTCTTAAAGACAAAGCTGAAGATTCTTATAGCCGCCCGAAAGAAATTAATCCACGTTTACCTACTAAAGCAAGTTATCATCTGCTATGGCTGATGATTCCGTGGGGTTGAAAGGATATAGTGGACATAAAGTTTTGTGAACCGTGAATCCAACTGCAGAGGCTGATGCAAGCGTGACTCAGGGACGCACACTGGTCACGACCAGCACTCCAGCACTGTGTGCGTCTTTCATATCATCTGTCACAGCAGTCGTAATTGTAGGTACCAGTTGATTGCCATAACTAGAGCTGATGTCAGATAAAAATGAATCATGATGTCCAAGGAAAAGCAAATCAACATTAAAATATTAATCTGCACAATATTTTTGGCAGTTATAAAAACATAGTGGTAATAACCTGAGTCCGAACCTTAGTGGGAAGTTGTTCAAGAAATATTTTATGTTTCTAGAATGTCTGTTGCAAAGAGTGATTGAATTCCTTCAGCAGTCATTAATCTTTCTCTAAATGAACTAGTAGTGATTAAAAAGGGGGGGAGGAGAAAATAGGGGAAGAGGACAGAGGAGAGAGAGGAGGAGGGAAAAGGTATGCAAAACAGGTAAGCACTATAGACGTTACTTACCTTTCAAGAAAGTAAGGGACGAGAAAGACCTTCCAAGTCAAAATAATTATACTAAACAAAAATTATAGTTGCAATGAGTTTTCACTGTACCAGTGAAAATCTGAACATTTCTATTCCCATGATTAATTTAAAACCCTCTGCCCTGGCTGCTGTGGTTCGAGTGGATTGAGTGCTGGCCTGCAAACCAAAAGGTTGCTGGTTTGATTCCCAGTCAGGGCACATGACTGGGTTTCGGGCCATGTCCCCAGTAGGGGGCACACAAGAGGCAACCATACATTGATGTTTCTCTCCCTCTCTCTCTCCATCCCTTTCTCTCTCTAAAATTAAATAAATAAAATATTTTTTAAAAATCCTTAAAATTATGCTCTCAAAAACTGGTAACGTAAACGTATTTGCTGCATAACCCAAATTTTTTTCCCCGGAGGCTGCAGAGTAAGAAGAAACTCAAGTTCTGGGTAAGAGAAATAGTAGCAAAGACTTTTTGAATAATAAAATAAATGCATAACCCAAATTACTTCAGATATTAATGAAGGAGAAATGTACTATATCCTCATTCAAATAAACAAATTTGACTGCATTTAAATCTTACCTTTACTAAATCCTTCCTTGCAGATGTTTATCCCAGGATGCTGTGGGCCCAGAGCTACCCCTGGTGGCCATACACAGGCTTACAAGAAATTATTCTAGACCTTTTGAAGAAAATTTGAAAGTTATTCTTCTGTTAATCAAAAATAAGCATCTCTTAAGAAATAGCACATTATTACTTGATAGCTGGGGAAAACCTTATATTTTAAATGAAAAGCAAACAAAACAACTAAGGTAGATAATTACACGATAGAGTATATAACATAACAGTGGTAGAATGTAAGTGATAATATATGGGTACTTCCTGTAAAATTCTTCTAAATTTGCTGCATATTGGAGAAGGTTCTTAATAAAATATTGAAAAAATAATAGTTGAAAAAATAAAATACTGAAAAATAGAATAATAATTCAAAAATAATATTATTGAAAAAATAATAATTTTTTTCAATGTTTTCTTACCTATATTTTTACCCCAAATAACTTTTTAGGTATTTTCCCTTATATATAAGCATAAGGTGTCTTCATAATTCACACTGTGTAAGAGTCTATTATATGATGTACAATGAATTATAAAACAAGTCATATGTTCCTCATTTAGTCAATTTCCAGTTGCACATTTACATATGTGTATTTTTGTTCCTGTTAAATCATGTTTCTAAGACAAATCAACTACTTTCTACTAGATTCATACTGCTTCTGTAAATGAAAACCTGCGCCAGTTTAATCAATATCATAGCAACTAGCCATTTAAAAACTTTTCTGCTTTACAAAGCATAAAAATATTACCCAGAGATTAATTTGCACTTCTTTTCTTTCTTAACAAAATTTTACATATTTATTTCTGCACTTATCTACTAGGATCCTAATAATTTTCATATAAATTAGGATAATCACCAGGTGTTCATAGTAAATAACTGTTGACCCCTTGTCCCCTAAGCCCATGCAGATTTTGGGGGTCAGCTGTCGTCCTTCAGTTATTTTCACGGCGTTGATTCTTCATGTATTCTCATCGGTCAATCTCATCCTTTGTGATTTCCTCAATCCATTCAGAACTAAGAAATACCATATAATCTCACCTCTAAGTGGAACCTAATCAACAAAACAAATGAGCAAAATATAACCAGAGACATTGAAATTAAGAACAATCTGATAGTAACCAGGGGGGAGGGGATAATAGGGGGGAGGAGGGAAGAGTTTTCAGGAACAACTATAAAGGACACATGGACAAAAGGAGTGGGGGAGGAATCAGGGGAGGGAGGTGGGGATGGCTGGGGGTGGGGGAGTGGAAGAGGGTAAATGCAGACAACTGTACTTGAACAACAATAAAACAATTTTAAAAAAAAGAATTAAAATACCATTTCTCCACAAGTATGACAGATACTCTAAATTTTTTTGTTTTGATCTATACACACTCAATCCAGAGAGTGAAGTTCCCTCTAAGAAGGTAAGAGGGGAAAAAACAAGCGTGTGGCTGGGAAACTAGAGACTGGATTCTCCCAGAGCACCACTTCTAAATGTGGTCCTCCCAGAGTTGCTGCGACAGAAATGGTTAAGGACGGTTGTTATTAAACACAGATTCCCAAGCCCTGTCTCTGACACACTGAGGCAGAACCACTGGGTATGGACACTGGGAAACTTGCATTAGAAAAAAATAACCTGGCAGCTTTTTCTTGATATTGTCCTTTGAAGCACAAAAATGTGCCATTTAATAAATTCCAATGTATCTCATTTTTCTTCTGTTGCTTGGGCTTTTTACATCATATCTTTTAAAACTTTGCCTAACTCAAGGTCACAGACATTTATGCCTATGTTTTCTTCTAAGAGTTTTATAGTATTAACCTTACCTTTAGGTCTATGAAACATTTTGAGTTACTTTTTGCATACAGAGTGAGAAAGGGGTCCAGTCCTTTACATGTGAAAAGTCGGTTGTCTCAGCATCATTGGTCGAAAAGACCTTTCCTTACTGAACTGTCCTGGCACCCTTGTTGAAAATCAACTGACCATATATGGATGGATTCATTTACATTTAAATATGTAAATAAAAACAAAATAGAAACTCAATCCTACTCCATGCATCTACAGTCTATCCTTATGCCAGCATCCGCACTGACTTACTGTTTTTTATAGTAACTTTTGAAATTAGGAGTGTGATTCCCCCTACTTCTTCCCTCTTTTTTCAGTGTTGTTTTGGCTGTTCTGGCTGGGTCCATTCCATTTCCACATGAATTTTAGGGTCAGTCCATTTCTGTGAAAGCAGAAGCAGAGATTTTGATACAAAATGTGTTAGATCTCTAGATGATTCGGGCGTATTACTCTCTGAACATTATTGAGTCTCCCAATCCGTTAACGTTTATTTGAATTTGTTTAGGTCTTCTCCAGTGTTTTATAGTTTTATAATTTACAAGTCTTACACTTACATTAAATTTATTCCTAATTTATTCTTTTGATACTACTGTACATGGAATTGTTTTCTTAATTTCTTTTTCAGTTATAGAAATTTCTAGGGAATATAAATGCAATTTATTTTTATGTAATGCTCTCTTATCTGTAACCATGCTGAGCTTACTAGTTATTAAAGTTTCTTAATGGACTTCTTAAGGTTTTCTGTATACAAAATCATGTTATCTGCAAATACAATTTTACGTCTTCCTTTCCAGTCTGGTTGCCTTTTACCTCTTTTTCCTGTCTGACTGACCTGGCTAGAACCCATCGTACAATGTTGAATAGAAGTGGCAAGAATGGACACCCTTGCCTTGTTCCTTATTTTAGGAGGAAACATCGAGGCTTTTCCTATTAAGTGTAATAATATAAGCTTTGCGTTATTTATAAATACTTAATCATGTTGAGAAAGTTCCTTACTATTCTTAGTTTGTTGAGTATTTTTATCATGAAAAGGTGTTGGATTTTGTGAAATGTTTTTTCTGCAGGCATTAAGATGATCATGGAGGTTTGTCATTTATTCTATTAATAAAGAATGTTACATTAATTGATTTTCAAACATTAATCCAGCCTTGCATTCTTGAGATAAATTCTAGCTCTTTAGAGTGTATGATCCTTTTCAAATGTGGCTAGATTTGGTTCACTAATATTTTGTTGAGGAATTTTGCGTTTATATCCATGAGAGATATTGGTCTATAGTTCTCTTTGGTGTAATGTCTTTGTCTGGCCTTTGTATCAGAGCAATAACGGCCTCATGGAATTAGTCGGGAAAGGTTTCCTCCTCTTCTATTTTCTGGAAAAGCTTGTGAAGGAATGGTAATTACCTCTTCCTTCAGTGTTTGGTAGAATTCACCATAAAGTCATCTTAATCTAAGCTTTTCTTTGTAAGAATTTCCCAATAACTAATTCTTTCTTCATTATTGATATATGGACTTTTTACTTTTTCTCATGTCAGGTTAATAGGTTTGTGTCTTTCTATGAATTTGTCCATTTCATCTAAGTTTTATCTAATTCATCGGCATACAGTGGCTCACAGAATACCCTTGTACTTTTCCATTCTGAAAGGTCTGTAGGGAAGTCCCCTCTGATAATTAGAGTGATACCAGTAATTGGAATCTTTTTTTTCTGTCAGTCTAGCTGAAGTTTTCTCAATTCTGTTGCATTTTGAATATTCTCTATTGTTTTTCTACTCTATATTTCATTTATTTCTGTTCTCATCTTAATATTTTCCTTCTGCTTTGCTTTGGGTTAAGTTTGCTCATCTTTTTCTAGTTTCTTAAGTCTAGAAATTAAGGTTGGGTTAGGCTACGGCATTGATTGACATCTTATTTTTTCATATTTATAGCTATGGATTTCCCTCTAAGCACTGCTTGAGCCTCATCCCACTGGTTTTTGGGTATGCCGTGTTTTCATTTTCGTTCACTTCAAAGTCTTTTCTAATTTGTTATTTCTTTCTTTGACCCTTCAATTACTTAAGAGTGTGTTTTTTAATTTCCATATGTTTGTGAATTTTCCAAATTTCCTTGTTATTGATTTCTAATGTCATTCCACTGTGGTTGCAATACATACTTCTTATTTAAATCCTTTTACACTTTTTGAGGCCTGTCCCATCATGTAGAATGTCCCACATGCACTTCAGGAGAATGCGTTCTGCTCTGGTGTATAGTTTTCTGAAAATAATCCTTGGTTTAGTGTCGTTCGTGTCTTTTATTCACTTGTTGATTTCTGCCATTGTTCTAACCATTAAACATGAGGCAATAAAATCTACAATTGTTTTTGTTGAATTGTCTATTTCTTCCTTCAGTTCTGTGAGTTTTTACTTCTTTACTGCTTCAAGGAAGCATTAATGGAAGACCTTTTGGCACAAGGGCATTCTACACCAAGTACGTCCTAGATGGCTTCAGTGTCCACCACGAAGATACAGTCTAAGTGCTTTATGATGGAATGAATGCTGAGGACAGAGGTATAAGACTATTATATTACAGCAGTGGAGATACTAGGGGCTGGATATACAGAGAACTACAATTTAGTCTTCCTACTATATTCTATCAAGAGCCACTCTGTTAAAGTAGATGTAAATCCTGATTCAATGCCTTCTCCAAGTTTCAGAAAATCAAAAATCCCAGAAAGTCCATTGCACTGTTCTTTGGGATCCTCTATAGTCCAAGGTCAACAATCTTGGACCACTCCCAAAGTAGTGAGGTTGGACACAGTTGTGTGAGACATCCTCCTTTCCTCTAACAAGATGCTCTGGTGGAATGAGCGATGGTACTCCTCTGTATGAGTCCCTTCTGTAACAGCTGGTTCTTGGTGTGGAAAGAGTGCTCTGGGCACATGCTCTCACCTCACTAAAAAGGTATTGAAACACATTTGAATGCTCCATTTTAGCATTTTCCAACTGATCCTTTTTACTGTCGAGAACAATGCCATCTGGCTGGGTTCCACATTCCAGGCAATCCAGTTCCCAGAAGCATCCTCACCCTGGATGCCCGCTTGGCCTGTATAAATGGAAAGGTGCTCCCTCGTGCTCACCTGAATGTGTTGCTATTGCCCTGTGGAAATGACCCTAAATTGGGTCTCTTATAGACAGCACGTAATTTGATTGTATTTTAAGTGTGTGTTTCCAATTTCTACCTTTTGACTGGAAAAAGTTTATTATATTTGTATTTAACATTACTACTACAGAAGGATTTATAGCTTTCATTTTGCTATTTGTCTTACATCTTTTTTGTCTCTCTGTATCCCCACTACTGTCTTCTTTGGTGTCAGAGGTTTCTAGTGTACCATTTCCTTCTTGTTTCCTTGACCATGTTTTTATTTTCTTAATGGCTGCCCTGGTAAATACAACTAAAATTTTTCAACAATCCAGTTTGGATTAATAGCAACTTAATGCCAATAGCAAATAAAAACTTAGCCCCAATATTCCTCCATCTGCTCCCCTCACCTTTGTACTATTATTGTCATACAAATTACATTCTTATATGTTGTAAGTTCATTAATAGTTTTATAATTCTTTATGCAGTTTTTTAAGTCATATAGAAGAGTTACAAAAATGTGGTTATATTACCGTTATTGTATTTACTTATATAGTTCCCTTTACCAGGACTCTATTTCTGTGTGTGGGCCGAAGTTACCACCTAATGTGCTTTCATTTCAGCCTGGAAGATGCCATGTGTGTGTGTGTGTGTGCATGTGTTTTGTAGGGCAGCTAAGTGTTCTAGTAACAAATTCAGTTTCATTTACCCAGGAATGTCTTAATGTCATAAATTAAAGTCTTAATACTGCCTTCATCTTTGCTATTCTTGGTCAACGGTGTTCTTTCAGCCTTTGAAAATGTCATCCAGCTGAATCCTAGCCTTCATTATTTCTGATGAAAAGTCACCTGTTAATCTTCCTGAGCATGGCTTGCACTGTCTTTTCTTGCTGCTTTTAAGATTCCACCTCTGGCATTAGCTTTCCATAGTTTATGACATCTAGTTGTGAATCTCTTCAAGTTTACCCCAGTTAGAATTTGCTGGGTTCTTGAATATGTTGATTAATGTTTTTCATTAAGTTTGGGGATTTTTCAGCCATTATTTCTTCAAATAGTCTTTCTTCCCCCTTCTTGCCTCTGCTGGGATTCCCATCACACTATCGGTAAGCTTCATGGTATCCCATAGACCTCTTAAGTCTCTTCAGCTTTTTTTGTCTTGCCTTTCCATTCCTGTCTAAATAACTTCAATTGACCTTAATTTCACAGATCTTTTATCAATCCAAATCTGCAGGCAAGTCCTTCTAAATGAATTTTTCATTTCAGTTATTGTACTTTTCAGCTCCCTAATTTCTATTTGGTTCTTTCTTACAATTTCTACCTCCTTATTGACATTCTCTATTTGGTGAGAGACTGTTCTTATTCTTTAGATATTGTTTTAGTCCTTTGAACTTATTTTAGTTGATCTCAAGTCTTTGTGTACTAAGTCCAACATCTAGGCTTCTCTGGGGCAGTTTTTATTGATTATTTTTTCTTGTGAATGAAGCATATTTTTCTTTCTTCATGTCTTTTTTTTTTTTTTTTGCTCAAAACTGGACCATTTTTAATACATTAATTTCCAACTTTGGAAATCAGATTTCCCCCCCAACCTAGAGTTTGTTATTACTGCTAGTTGTTGAGAATGATGATAATGTTTGTTTAGTGACTTTTCTGGATTAATTTACTGTGAAGTCTTAGCTTAGTGCAGCTTAGCTTAGTGGCCAGCTGATAACTGAACAGATATTTCCTTAAATTCCTGGAACCAGTAAATAGCCCAACCTTTGCTGAGAGGCTGTACGTTGGGGCACATCTTCAACACCAATCTGCCTTAGCCTTAACATCCTGTGTCTGGTGTCTGGGGACTCGAGACCATCCAGAGGTGAAAGAATAGGGCCCTCTGAAGGTCTTGCCTGGGTATGCACCCAGCCCTACTGTTGTGCATGGCCTTTTAGAACCCCAGTAATTTGCTGGAGTTTTTCAGTGCACCCCATAAACTTCATTCCCAGATTTCACTACTATACTGTTTTCCCCAACAGGTATCGCCGCCTCTAGAAGCTGTAATGTTAAACAGCTACCATGACTTTCAGCAAAAACCCTGGGAAAAGTATTTTTCCCACTGAGCAAGCTCCAAGTCAGGTCAAATAGAGACAAGCCCTGTGAGTGGGATTTTCCAGTGGCCACCAGACACGTCAAATAGTGACAATTCTCTGGCAATAGGGTTTCTGAGCAGCTAAAAACATTTGCCATTTCCACTGGCTGTTTAGGCCCCTGGTCACCATAGCTAACATCATTGTGAGGCTGCTGACTGACAAGGCTAGAGCAGTGCGGGGACCAGGGGATGGGACTAGGGCACATTAAAACACTGCAAAGCTTGTAGCTCTCTCACTGAGATTCAGCTGTTTTTTTCTTGAATAAACGCTCTTTGAATTATTGTGAGTCCTTGGTTAATTCCCAGAGTTCTAAAAAAAAAGTTGATTTTGACAATTTTTGCCAATTTGATTTATGGAGACCTTCAGAAGTCATTACTCCACCATTCCAGAACTGCTTGCCCATGTAGTTTTAATGGCAAAGGATATGGTTACATTAACTACTAAGAAATAATAATAAATGACATTTGATGAGTTAAAAAGGAGATCCTAAGAATTTTACAATTGTTAACATTTAAATACACACTGAAATGACCTAGAACTGATACCATGAAATGAACCAAATGTTGCCCTTAAGTTTCTTTTGAGTTTATACTGGTTTTTTTTTCAGTATCTTGATCTAAAATGAGACATTTTCTTTGCCTCAATTATTTTAGTGCAGCAACTTTCAACCAGTGTGCTGCAAGAATTTTTAGAACATGTGACACTTGACTATGTAGTCGAGGGCACTGCCCTCTTCTCCCTTAGATTGTCAAATTAAAAAATGACAACAGCCAGTAAACAGCCATCTGGTGTGAATGAATCAAAATTATAACTACTTTTTTGTCAGGTCAGCAAAAGTATATACTTTTGGTGTGCCGCAGAATTTTAGTAATGAGTTTACGTGGACCATGAGATGAAAAAGGTTGAAAATCGCCACTTTGGTAAAAGGTGCCGTCCTTGACACTCCCTGCCTCCATTATGTACCTATTCAAAACGGCCTCTCTAGTTAGCTGTTTCGTTCTAAAACAGACACATCTTTGTGATCCAACTGCTTCTAACTCTTTAACAGAGCCTAACTGCTTACAGAGCAACTCACCGCCCACTGTTTCCAAAATACTTCTCCAAGTGTACACTCAGCTCCCCCACGAGTGTCCTACACTCCTGCATAACTTTTGCCCTTTTCTTTCCCAAATCTACCCTTTTAATACTCTTAATTTGTTTAGTCTGGAGTATCTCCTTCCAGTTCCAAACAGGTGGAATCCTGCTGCTCCTCTCAGTGAGTCAGCTGTCTATTCCTCAGCTTCGTCAGCCCTAACTCTTCCCTTCCTCTTCTTTGTGGTGATACACACTATTTCTCTTCTCATAGTTTATCATGTAATACACACCGTATCCCATCATTTACTCTCCTGTGGGCAGAACGCCCATTTGTTTGCTTTTGCATTTCTCTTAAAATAAATAAGTACACACACATACACTTATCTCAAGAAATACTTATGGCATTAAAAAGATAGTTAAGAATTTGTCTCTTGCATTGGCTGGCATAGCTCTGTGGGTTGAGCGTGGGCTGCGAACCAAAGCATCGCAGAGTTGATTCCCAGTCAGGGCACATACCTGGGTTGCAGGCCATGGCCCCCAGCAACCACACATTGATGTTTCTCTCTCTCTTTCTCCCTCCCTTCCCTCTCTAAAAATAAATAAAATCTTAAAAGAGAAAAAGAATTTGTCTCTTTACACCGCACATTAGCATTTGCCAATTTGAAACAAGACATAAAAATAAATGTTAATTTAGTATGCCACAGAATCTGATTCTCTCCCTAGTCTCACAAAACAGAAGTCGCTATGCATTATGTAAAAAGGAGGTCTCACTGTTAATTCTGGCAAATGCTGGCCTGGAAACTCAACAGGTTTCTCTTATAGAGAACTCTGTAGAACCTTTACCATCTTATGCACAATCAATCTCCAATTCAGCATTCATTATTTTTCAAATAACTAATCACAGAATTCTTTTTGTGCTCAATCTTCCAAGGGACTTGTGTTCAGCAGAACACATTTGGAAATTACAGGTCAAATTCTTTATTTAAAATAGCATAAGTAAAGTGATCTACTCTTTGTTCCCTTTAATTAACCAGGTTTGCTTTAAACCTATTACTGTGTCTCTATTACTGCATCAGCTAAAATTAAGTTCTATAAAACAGCAAACCCAATAGATGGCAATGGCTTCAATGTGTGGCAATGGTTCTCTTTAATATGCACTAGAATAACTTAAAGCTCTTGTTAAAAAACACAGATTGCCAGGCTCTGTTTATGCCAGATATTGTCACTTAGTAGGTCTGGGGTAGAGCCAAGAATCTGCACTACTAATTAAGTTCCCAGGTGATGCTAATACTTTGGTGTAACAGTTTACTCTCTCAAAAAACATGAAATCTCGAGGCTAGTACAGAGACTCCAGAATGATTAGGGACACCAGCTCCTTTCAATTTGCTGCTCCACCATCCTAGTTCATGGGTTTCATCCTAAGGACACTACTCATATTCCAACCATCATGTTAATGTCCACACAATAGGAAGGGATAAAGGCAAAAGGGCAAACCTCCCAGCAAAGTTGCCTCCTTTTAAGGAGCCTTATTTTCAAGAACCTAGTCAAAGGCCTCAACTAACAGAGAAAATGGTAAATGTAATATTTTAGCCAAGTTTACTGTCACCCCAAATAAAGCTGCAATGTATTACTAAGAAGAAGGGAAGGCTGGATTTTGAATGGGCAACGAGAGACTCTACCACACTTTAGTCTATATATGCTTTAGTCACCAAATCCAACTGATTTGCCAAGTCATTACTTCATAAATTTGTCCCATGTTTTTTTATCATTACTTCTACTTCCCTCTATCTCTGTTTCCATCATTTCTATCACTTACTTTTTATAATAGCCTCTAACCAGTCTCCCTACTTCCTAGCCTGGTAGTAGGTAGAAGACGGATTTTAAGGGAGCTAAAGCTCTTTAAAATTCTTCAATGACTCCACATACCCTGCAAAGTGATTAAGGTATAAGCCTTTTATTATTTCATACAAAGCCCTCGTTTACCTCCAGGACTGCTCCCTGCTTCTGATTTTATACTAGTAAACACAACAACCTGTTTCTCCCTTCAGTGCTCTCTCTGCTTACTGAGATACTCTTCTCTCTCCTTGACCTTTAGCATTTAAGATTTAACTAAGGTACAACCATCCTCCAGAAAGCCGTCTTCCACAATATAAGTACCCTCCTCTTTAATCAGAAAAAGCTGGCCAGAGCTATCATTGGATGTTCCATATTATATTATGAAGATCTATTTAAATCTCTGATTTTCTCAATGGATTATGTACTTTCTAAGTGTAAGGACCATGTTTTACTTATCTTTATATTCCCGGAACTGGGTTAAAGCGGAAGCAAACTATCATTTATTGGATGAAAGTGTCTTCATCAGTTGGCCAACACACTAAGAATCTATACAAGATCTGTCCAACTATCTAATCTAATACCCTTTTCTAGTACAAGTATCACAGTCTAATTATGCCATTTCAAAGTGCAATATAGACAGGAAATCCTTCCTGCCAGCCGGATGAAATGTCAAAGTATACAACTTTTTATATAACCAAGCATCTTTTTATTTTTTATAACTGGAATAGCAAAGATACAACTCAACTAACTACAGAACTTCCAGATTTTTTTTGTTTATTTAACCAAACTAAACAAAGTTTTAAAAAAGAATGCCTGCAACAACAAAAGAATCCTAATCTATCAAGCAAAGTGGACTTCACCACTTCTTATCTTTTCCTTATATTTATCCGAGTTCTCCAACTTTAATTCTTCCTCTTTATATTGGGTATATTCAGTATCTTTTTCTGAGTAGGGAGTCAAGAAACATTCAGCATTCATAACTTGCTCAGCAGTCATTGAACTTCTATAATAGATCAAGCTACAGAGGAGGGATCTGACATTATCATCCTGCAAGAGAAAAAGAGATGTTACAAAATAAAAATTAAAATAAAATAAAATAAAATAAAACGAGCAAAAGGACAAAGCTGCAATAAGGGAGATTCAATTCAAAACACTTTCAACCAATGACACAGAGCTAAAATCAATTTTTCCTATTCAGATTTTTTTAAATTTCTGTAAAATTCAACTAGTTTTTATTAGAAATAGATTACTTAGCAACAATAAAATCGAATTATAAAAGAATCACAGCTGAAATATCTCAAAAACAAGTGAAACTCCAAGAAAGGACATTTTATGACTTCCCCTTTTCCCTCTTTTCAGGGAACTGGTCAGAGTTTGACATGATAAAATTTTACACTGAAGCTCCTCTGCCTGGGAGGGCACCCTGCTTTACCTGGTCAGCTCCCTCTGGTTTTAGATGTGAAGTGATCTCCTCTGGGGAGCCCTTGCTCCGCCACTACCATTGCCATCACCACTGTGCTAGTCAGAGCTCATTACGTGTCATTATTTCAAAGACCTTTTTCAGTATTACTGCACGTAAACAACACTGTAATGTTGCTCCTCCATTACTTCTACCTCCCAAATCACCTGAAGATGCCTCTTTTGGATCTAAATGATGAGTCCAATAAGACATTTCTCACAGAACGAAAAACATCGGTGCACTGCTCTTGTCCTCAGCAGATTCTAAGATCTTTAAGTTCAGAAACGCAGCTTATCACCTCCTCCCGAACAACCAGTGTCAGGAACATACCAGACACTCGTCTGCTGAATGCATAAGTAAAGGCCAAGTCCCGTAGTGCACTCTACAGAATACCTTCTTAAACATATTTAAAGATAGATATAAACTGAAATAAAAATTATAAGAGCTAACTGATAAAAAAATAGCACATGCTCTTGAAAACCACAAAAGGAGATTTACAACTGGAGAATCATTCATGGTTTTAGCCAGAAAGACTCTCATCTCAAATGCATCTATTTTCCCTGAGTATATTTATAAACTTTACATGATTCCAATAAAATACAATCATTGCCCCTACCTTGTAACTAAATAAGTTAACTGTAAAGATCTTTTAGAATAGTAATAACCAAAAAGAAACATGAAAGGTCTGATAAAAAAAGCAAAGAAGAAAACGCTAGCCTTCCCAAGTATTAAAAGATACTACAAAGTCGGTTGATGGAAAGAACATTGCACTATAATATGAATAAACAAACCAATAGAACAAAATAGACTCAAAATATACTCCTATGCAAATGAAATTTCAGTATAAGAAATGATGGCACTTTTCCAATGGAGGGAGGAGATAACTTTTCAATAAAAGGTATTGGGACAAATGGATACCCAATGGAAAAGATAAGATTAGATATATTCCTCCCATCAAACACCAGGATAGTTTCAAATATATCAAAAATCTAAATTTTAAATTTTAAATTACATAAGTACTAGAAACAGTTTAATTACTCAATTCCCAAAAATCATTAAAGACAAAAAATTCTTCCTTAAGCTTTTACCTCTCTTAAGATTATAAAATTTTACAAAATTGTAAAACACAATTATAGAACAAACAGAAAACCAATCTCTAAAAGCCAAATCGAAAAAGGAAATAAGTATATACATCAGGTGACAAAATCACATAGACAATAATTATTTCTAGTAACTTTTAAACAAATATTTTTACTGCAAATCTTAGTGGGATAAAGGTCTACTGAGATAGCCCTGACTGGTGTGGCTCAGTGGACTGAGTACCGGCCTGCAAAGCAAGGGGTCGATGGTTTGATTCCCAGTCAGGGCACATGCCTGAGTTGTGGGAGAGGTTCCCAGTAGGGGGTGTGTGAGAGGCAACCACACATTGATGTTTCTCCTTCTCTTTCTCTCTCCCTTCCCCTCTAAATAAATAAATAAAATCTTTAAAAAAAAAAGATTACTGAGATACAGCCTAAGGTCAAAAAGAAAGACCTTCAAAGAAATGTTTAACTGTATTGAATAACCTTACCGTTTCTAATAATATTGTTATTTTCAAACTATCATATTTATTGTACAGTAAAGCAATAAAGTAATTGTTTATATCATAAGAAATAAGATTATTAGTATAAAAAGAAGAGGAAATTTGAATTTAAAATTAAGTAAAAACCCTATACCTTGAATTTGATTTGGAAATGTGTTTTACTTTAAATATAAATGAATTAAACACCCCCCCATAAAAAGAAACAGAGGAATAACAGAATAAAACAAACAGAAAAACCCAAACTGTATGCTACCTACGAGATGCTCACTTTACATTTAAGGACACACAGAGGCTGAAAAATAAAGGGATGGAAGAAAATATTCCATGCAAATAATGACTGAAAGGCACTGACATGAATTGCCCCACCCTAGTGAATAAGGCTCCGCCCCTTACTACATAACAGGCACATTGAGACAAACAAATATGGCCCAAATGAAAGAACAGTTCAAAGTGCCAGAAAAAAATACAACTAAGCAATGAAGAGACAGCCAACCTATCAGTTGCACAGTTCAAAACACTGGTAATCAGAATGCTCACAGAATTGGTTGCATATGGTCACAAAATAGGGAAAAAAGTGAAGGTTATGAATGAAAAGTGAAATAAAGGAAAATGTACAAGGAACCAACAGTGAAGGGGAGGAAACCAGGACTCAAATCAACAATTTGGAATAGAAGGAAGTAATAAACATTCAACCAGAACAGAACGAAGAAATAAGAATTCAAAAAATGAGGAGAAGCTTAGGAACCTCCAGGACAACTTTAAATGTTCCAACATCCAAATCGCAGGGGTGAAGAAGGAGAAGAGGAAGAGAAAGAAATTGAAAACTTATTTGAAAACATAATAAAGAAGAACTTCCTCAATCTGGCAAATGAAATAGATTTCCAGGAAGTCCAGGAAACCATAGAGTTCCAAAGAAGTTGGACCCAAAGAAGCACACACCAAGGCACATCATAATTACATTACCCAGGATTTAAAGATAAGGAGAGAATCTTAAAAGCAGCATGAGAAAAGATGAGAGTTACCTAGAAAGGAGTTACTGTAAGACTATCAGCTGATTTCTCAAAAGAAACCTTGCAAGCAAGAAGGGGCTGGAGAGAAGTATTCTAAGTCATGAAAAGCAAGAACCTACAACCAAGATTACTCTATCCAGCAAAGCTATCATTTAGAATGGAAAGGCAGATAAGTACTTCCCAGATAAGGTCAAGTTAAAGGAGTTCATCATCACCAAGCCCTTACTATATGAAATATTAAAGGGACTTAGCTAAAAAAAAAGAAGATCAAATACAAACAGTAAAATTACAACACACACACAACTATCAACAACTGAACCTAAAAAAAAAACAAACAAACAAACTAAGCAAACAACTAGAACAGGAACAGAATCACAGAAATAGAGATCACATGGAGGGTTATCAGAGGGCAGGGGAGAGGGGAGAATGGGGGAAAAGGTACAGGGAATAAGTAGCATAAATGGTAGGTACAGAATAGACAGTGGGAGGTTAAGAATAGTACAGGAAATGGAGAAGCCAAAGAACTTACATGTATGACCCACGGGCATGAACTAAGCGGGGGAATGCTGGTGGGAAGGAGGGTACGATGCAGAGGGGAATAAAGGGGAGAAAAAAATGAGACAACTGTAATAGAATAATCAATAAAATACATTTTTTAAAAAAGAAGGTAACCAATTGATATTTCTCTCTCATCCCTCTCCTACCTATCCTTCTCCCTCTCCCTCCCCTGCTCTCTCTCTAAAAGCAATGGAAAAATGTCTTAAGGTGAGGGTAAAACAAAATTTTTTAATTGACTAAAGACCTTGCTAGAGAACTCACCAAAGAAGATATACCGATGGCAAAAAAAGCACATGGAAAGATGCTCCACATCACAGCACCAGGGAAATGTAAATCAAAACAATGAAAGGTATCACTACACACCTAATTAGCATGCCCAGAATCTAGAACACTGACAATACCAAATGCTGACAAGGATGTGGAACAAAAGGAGCTCTCATTTATCGCTGGTGGGGGAATGCAGAATGCTATAGCCACTTTGGAAGAAACTTTGGCAGTTTCTTATAAAACTAAACATACTCTTACCATACAATACAGCAACTGCATTCCTTGGTACTCATCCAAGGAAATGAACTTATGTCTTCACAAAAACCTGCACTTGGATGTTTACTACAGCTGTATTCATAACTGCTGAAACTTGGAAGTAACTAAGATGTCTTTTGGCAGGTGAATGGATAAATAAACTGTGGTACCCCCCGGAAATGGAATTATTATTCAGCAGTAAAAGGAAATGAGCTAGATAGCCACACAAAGACCTGAAGGAACCATAGATGAATATTACTGAACGGAAAAAAGGTAATCCAAAAGCCTACACACTGTATGATTCCAACTATATGACATTCTGGAAAAAGAAAAACTATGGAGACAGTAAAAAAAAAAAAAAAAAAAATCAATGGTTACCAGGATTTGGGGAAGGCAGAGATGAAGAGGCAGAGCACAGAGTGAAAATATTCTGTACAATACTATAATGGTGGCTACATATCATCATACATTTGTCTGAACCCATAAGAATGTGCACCAAGAGTGAACCCTAATGTAAACCACAGACTTAGTAACAGGATGTGCCAGTGCAGGTTCATCAGTTGTAATGAAGGAACCATTCTTGTGGGCGATGTTGACAATGGATGGACTGTACACATGTGGAGGGGGAAGTATGTGAGAAATCTCTGTACTTTCCTCTCAGTTTTGTTGTGAACTTAAAAACTCTTAAAAAAATAAATTCATTAAAAATATTGGTAAAATATTTTCAAATAAATATTTTTCTTTTCAAAAAATGGCACAAGAACTTTTAAAACCTGATCATTTTATTGTTATGGATTCATTTACTGCAGTATTTTACCTCTTAATAGCTAGTCACACTAGACTATTCCATTTCAAAAGAATTTAATATTTTCAAGTCTTAGGGCAGACTATTATCTTTACCAGAAAAGCCCGTCGCCTCACTGTACCTCACATAAACTCCTAATTCAGTCTGGAAGGTTCACCTCAAATAACTACTTGGTGATCTTTGTGACCTAGCTCTTCCCTCCCACTTTCTCTGCAAAATTAAAAACTGACTTCATATCAAGTACTTCTTAATACTCTATTTATAGACTTTGGTTGTTTACTTGTTCACATTTCTAAATTATTAATTTCTTCAGTGCTGCAATCCTAGTAACCCAGCTGCTAGTCCACTTCTTCATACAGCACAGGTACTCAAATTATGTTGGCTGAATACACAGATGAATGGCCAAGCAAGCAATACAAACGACACAGGTGTGTGACGACAACATGGTCAGGTAGTTATAAAAAGAATAAAATATTAATTTTAATACAATCTTGGAAGATAGAGCAAAACTATTTTTTCCTTAATTGTTACTTAGATTACTCAGATAATTTGTGTAACATACATTCCAACGATTTTCTCTAGCAGTAATTCTCTGGCAGTAGTTTAGGTAGGGTACTTAAAGTTTTTAAAATATTTCTTTATTGTGAATACTATTTGGCATTCATACAAAAATTAGAGGGTGTTTTCAGTCAAATATTTAGTTTACATAAAGGCTACATATCTACCGTATACCACATCTCCGACAAGTAAATGACAAAAAAGTCACACACCAAGTGAAACTGATCGACTTTCGGGACTCCATCTTCATTTGTCTCAAATTCCTGGTTTTGAACAGAAAGCTGTGAAAGAAAATGAGAAGGAATAAATTCCAAATGTGCCAATATTGACCCTGTAACAGTCAAATCTGTAACTCTTCAGAAGAAAAAAGCTAACTCAAAGAAAGCACATTAACCACTGCAGGATAAAAGCACTTTCATTGTAATAAGAACTTGTTCATAAGCTGCCAAGCAGTTCCTGGGACCCTTAAAGTACCAATCAGAGTGGCTGCACACAGTATAAGCGCTTTTAATACTTCTTCACCTTATAAGCAAGTTTATTAAAATTATTAAAATTTAGAAGCTTATTTCACCAATACTCATATGTTCAAGTACAAAGAAAGTAAATCAGAGCAAACTTTCTTCCTCTTTATACCTAACCTGTGTTCAAGAAATACATGTTAAACTTCTTTTAAAACCTATTAAATATGGATAATTTCTTACATACTCGTAGATAATCTGAATTGTATGTATCCGTCACCTAGCCCCAACAGCAATCAACCAATGATCTTGTTGCACACACCTATATATGTTATCTTTCAGGCAAACCCTATGAATGTCATTTTATCCATAGATATTTTAATATGTCTTTCTAAAAGCTAGTCTATTTTGACATAATCACAATGTCACACTAAAAATTAATAATTCTTTAATGTTAAATATCCAGCTTTTTAGTTTTTAATCATCTCATAAATATCATAAATTATTTTACTTCTATACCGTTTATTTCAATCCAGATTCAAATAAGTTCTACACAATGAAATTTCAAAGATGAGCAGAAGGACTTCTGGATTCTTTACCACTAAGTACAACTATAAAGTTTGGAAATAACATTTTAAAAAAAACATGCCCTATCAGGTGTGGCTCAATGGGTTGAGCACCATCCTGCAAACTAAAGAGTCGCTGGTTCGATTCCCAATCAGGGCACATGCCTGGGATGCAGGCCAGGTCCCCAGTTGGGGGCAAGCAAGAGGCAATCAATTGATGTGTTTCTCACACATCAATGTTTTTCTCCCTCTCTTTCTCCCTCCCTTCTTCTCTCTCTGAAAATAAATAAATAAAATTTTAAAAATTATGAATAAAATGACAACAAACTCACAACTATCGACAACTGAACCTAAAAAAAAAAACTAAGCCGCCCTGGCTGGCGTAGCTCAGTGGATTGAGCACGGGCTGTGAACCAGGCATCGCAGGTTCGATTCCCAGTCAGGGCACATGCCTAGGTTGCAGGCCATGTCCCCCAGCAACCGCACATTGATGTTTCTCTCTCTCTCTCTCCCCCTCTCCCTTCCCTGTCTAAAAATAAATAAATAAAATCGTTAAAAAAATAAAAACTAAGCCAACAACTAGAATAGGAACAGAATCACAGAAATGGAGATCACATGGAGGGTTATCAGCAGGGACAGGGAGGGGGAGAATGGAGGGAAAGGCACAGGGAAAGGCACAGGGAATAAGAAGCATGAATGATAAGTAGAAAATAGGGGGAGGGTAAGAATAGCACGGGAAATGGAAAAGCCCAAGAACTTAAATGTATGACCCAGGGATGTGAACTAAGGGGGGTGGAATGTTGAGAGGATGCAGGGTAAGGAGAGGAATAAAGAGAGGAAAAAATGAGACAACTGTACTAGTATAATCAATAAAATATATTTTTAAAAATAAAATAAATTAGAAAAAACACCAAAGGAGATCTCTGACAGGTGGAGAGAGGAAGACACACTGGTTAAAGGCCCCCCCCCCCCCCCCCCCGGGACTGGAGGAACACGGCTTCAGGGCATCTTCTGACCCCGCCCATCCAAAACAATTACACAGATAAGGTAAACTAGAAGAAATCAGTAACACTTCTGAAACTATAAAAAAAACTTTTAATCTTGAAAACAACCAAAAACAGAACGCCACCCTCAGAAGAACACCACCTTGAGCATCAGAGGACTTCTCGTGTGGAACTGTGGAGCACAGATGAAGTGACACAGTGGTTTTCAACTGGTGAAAAAAACTTTCAACCACAAATTCTATATCGAGTGAACCTGTCTATCAGGAATGAAGGTGAAATCAAGATGTTCTAGATGAAGCAAAACTGAAAGAAAATTTACTCCTAAAGAATGGCTAAAGGAACTACTTCAAACAAAAATGAAATTAATTTTTAAAAAGGAGCAATGGAGCATTAGGCAGGGACAAATAACAGAAAGAATAGAAATATGAGTAAATGCCATGACTATCCTTCTCATCATGAGTTTCCTAAATCAAATAAAAAGGTGGAAGCCCAAAAACCTACACACAAATGTTACCTGCAGCTTTGACAGAGACAAATGCTGCAAACAATCCGAACGTCCATGAACAGGTGAAGAGATCAACAAATGTGATACACACGCACAACAGAATACTACGGAGCAACAAAAAGGAACGAACTATCTGATACACGAAGCAACTTGGATAAATTTCACAGGCTGAGTGAAGAAGCTAGTCTTAAAATGTATGATACCATTTACATGACATTTTAAAAAAATCAAAACTATAAGGGAAACTTCAGCAGCTACCAATGGGTAAGGGATGGAAGAGGGGTAACTACAAAGAGGTATCACATACAGTTTTTCTGAGTTATGGAACCATTCTGCGCCCTAATTATGATGATGGTTGTTACACTAACCTATACCTGTTAATATTCATAGGTCTATATACCAAAACTAGCCAACTATACTATGTGTTACTTTTTAAAAATGAAATTTTTAAGAGACCTTAATCAACATTTAAAAAAGCAAGAAATTGAATCCAACAATATATTTACTTATAGAACTCTTTACTACCATTTGATAAAGAATGGAAATCTCTAGAATAAAAAGTGCTATTATCATATATAAATGGTATTTTATGAGAGCTCTCAGGAACATAAGAATATTTAAGACATTTAATTTCATTCCTCTGGTGTAAAGAATAAATAAATTACTGAGGCAATGATGAAAATGATGTCAATTTAATTATTTCTATGGCTATGATGGCTCTATGAAATCAGACAACTTGAAATATACATACCAGCACAAAACTTCTCAAACTATTCCAAAATATTCAAGAGGAGGTAATACTCCCAAGCTCATTTTACAAGACCAGCATTATGCTAATCCCAAAACCAGATATGGACACTACAAAGAAAGAAAATTATAGGCCAATATCCTCATGAACATAGATGCTAAAATCCCCCCAAAATATTAGGAAGCCAGATCCAGGATCATTAGAAAGATCAAACACCATGATCAAGTGGGATTTATTCCAGGAATGCAAAGTTGGTACAATATCTACAAATTAACTAATGTGATACATCATAAACAAAATGAAAGATATAATCACATGATCATATCAATAGATGCGTATCTTCAATATAAGATCAAATGACCTTATCTATGATAAAATCAAATGCATTTGATAAAATCTAGCACCCATAATAAAAACTATCAACGAAGAGTCAGTGGGCAACTTCCAGCCAAGATGGAGGCATAGGTAGACACACTGTGCCTCCTCGCACAACCAAAAGAAGGACAACAACAATTTGAAAACAAAAACAACAAGAACCAACAGAAAATCAGATTGTAAGGAAGTCAGACAACCAAGGAGTTAAAGACTACACATTTATCCAGACAGGTAGGGGGGGCGGAGTCGGGCAGCCGGGCAGAGAGGACTCGCAGTAAGGTGGTGGCTAGCAGACCCAACGAAGTGGATTGTGGAGCAGGGTGCACAAGGCTGCTGCTCGCCAGCAAGGCAGCAGCTGGCAGGCTCAGCAAGGCGGTAGCTGGTAGAGGGGGTGGTCCCACATTCAAGTGCAGATAAACCGGGAGAAACAACTGGGGAACAGGATGGACTGCGCAACCCAGGGCTTCAGTGTGGGAAAATAAAGCCTTAAACCACTGATTGAAAACACCTGTGGGAGTTGAGGCAGCAGCAGGAGAAACTCCCAGCCTCACAGGAAAGTTCACTGGAGAGACCCACAGGGTCCTAGAATGTACACAAACCCACCCACACAGGAATCAGCACCAGAAGGGCCCAATTTGCTGGTGGGAAGCAGGGGAAGTGACTGAAATCTGGCAGAGAGCAGAGCATGCACCATTGTTTTCTCTTGGGCCCCCCTCCCACATACAGCATCACAGCTCAGTGAGGTGGGTTGCTCAGCCCTGGTGAGCACCTAAGTATGTAACAGAACCCCTCACTATGTAACAGGCGCATCAAGATAAAACAAAAATGGCCCAAACAAAAGAATAGATCAGAGCTCCTGAAAAAATACAACTAAACAATGAAGAGATAGCTAACCTAGCAGATGCACAGTTCAAGACACTGGTAATCAAGATGCTCACAAAATTGGCTGAATTTGGTCACAAATTAGATGGAAAAATGAAGGCTATGATAAGTGAAATATAGGAAAATGTACAGGGAACCAGTGATGGGAAGGAAACTGGGACTCAAATCAACGGTGTGGACCAGAAGGAAGAAAGAAACAACCAAACAGAAAAGAAGGAAGAAACAAGAATTAAAAAAAAATGAGGAGAGGCTTAGGAACTTCCAAGACATCTTTAAATGTTCCAACATCCAAATTATAAGGGTACCAGAAGGAGAAGAGGAAGAGCAACAAGTGGAAAAGTTATTTGAACAAATAATAAAGGAGAACTTCCCCAATCTGGCAAAGGAAATAGATTTCCAGGAAGTCTAAGAAGCTCACAGAGTCCCAAAGAAGTTGTTGATGTGTGGAAGAACACACCAACACACATCATAATTACATTACCCAAGATTAAAATGAAGGACAGAATCCTAGAAATGGCAAGAGAAAAGGAGAGTTATATACAAAGGAGTTCCCATCAGACTGTCAGCTGATTTCTCAAAAGAGACCTTACAGGCAAGAAGGGGCTAGAAAGAAGTATTCCAAGTCATGAAAGGTGAGGACCTACACCCAAGATTGCTCTATCCAGCAAAGCTTTCATTTAGAATGGAAGGGCAGATAAAGTGCTTCTGAGATAAGGTCAAGTTAAAGGAGTTCATCATCACCAAGCCCTTATTATATGAAATGTTAAAGGGCTTTTTCATCTATGAAAAAGAAGATAAAAAATATGAACAGGAAAATAACAGCAAACTCACAATTATTAACAACCACACCTAAAACAAAAACAAAAGCAAACTAAACAAACAACTACAACAGGAACAGAACCACAGAAAAGGAGATCACATGGAGGGTTAGCAACAGGGGAGGGAGAGAGGGGGGGAAAGGTACAGAGCATAGATGATAGGTAAAAAATAGACAGGGGGAGGGTAAGGATAGTATAAGAAATGTAGAAGCCAAAGAACTTATATGTATGACCCATGGACATGAACTAAAGGGGGGAAATGTGGGTAGAAGTGGGTGTGCAGGGCAAAGGGGATTGAAGGGGGGAAAATGGGACAATTGTAATATACAAACCCACTGCCAGCATAATACTCAATGGGCAAAAACTAAAAGCATTTCCCTTAAAATCAGGAACAAGACAGGGATGTTTGCTTTCACTGCTCTTACTCAACACAGTACTAGAAGTCCTAGCCATACCAATCAGACAAGAAGAAGAAATAAGAGAGCATTAAAATTAAAAAGGAAGAAATAAAACTCATTATTTGCAGATGACATGATACTGCATATAGAGAACCCTAAAAATTCCACACACAAAAAAACTACTAGAATAAATGAATTCAGTAACTAGCAGGATATAAATAAATATCCAAAAATCAGTTGCATTTTTATACACCAATAATGAACCATCAGGAAGGGAAACTAAGAAAACAATTCCATTTACAATTGCTTCAAAAAAATGTATGATGGAATAAATTTAACCAAGGATATAAAAGACCTGTACTCGAAAAACTGTAAGACACTGAAGAAAGAAACTGAAGACACAATTAAGTGGAAGCATATACTGTGTTCATGGATTGAAAGAATTAACATTAAAATGTCAATACTACCCAAAGCAATCTATAGATTCAGTGCAATTCCTATCAAGATACCAATGGCATATGAAGTCTGTCCAGAAAAAGTCCAGCCACTGTTAATATAATAAGAATGGTTTGCGTGACATTGATGTAACCTGACAGCCAAGGAGAGTGAGCTGGAATGTGCATGCATGTAAAATGATGACTCTTCACTGCACTAGTAAGTGGGGTGGTAGACACCATTGAGTTAACATGTGTACTGTGTGACTGTCACATTCAAAATGACTGAACAAGTAGAGCAATGAATCTGCATTAAATTTTGCATTAAGCCGCCAGAGCACTCCTCCACAGAAACTACTGGGATGATTCAGAAGGCTGCAGCTATGGGCAACTGGTGACTGAAGTTTCATCATGACATGCATCTGCTCATGCATCATGTCTCGTGCAGATTTTTGGTGTAACATCAAATCACCTGGTGATTCAACCCACCTCCAGCCCACATTTGGCACCCTCAACTTCTGGCTTTTCCCAAAACTATAATCACCTTTAAAAGAGAAGAAATTTCAGATCATCAATAAGATTCAGGAAAATATGATGGGACAGATTAGGAGAACTATGTGAGGTTCCAAGGTACCTACTTGGATTGGGACTCAGGCATCATTGTCCCATATACAACGTTTCTTGTATCTTCTATCTTCTTCAATAAATGTCTGTATTCTTCTTCTTACATGGCTGGATACATTCTGGACAGATCTCATATTTCACAGAACTAGAACAAATGTTCCAAAAATGTACATGGAACAACAAAAGGCCCTGAGTAGGCAAGCAATCTTGACAAAGAAGAACAAAGTTGGAGGAATCACACTACCTGATATCAAACTATACTACAAGGTCGTAGTAATCAAAAAAGCATAATACTGGCATAAAAAACAAACATACAGATCAATGGAATGGAATAGAGAATGCAAAAATAAACCCATGCCTTTATGGTCAATTAATATGTGATAAAGAAAACAAGAACATAAAATGGCATAAAGGCAGTCTATTTAATAAATGATGTTGGGAAAACTGAACAGATACATGCAAAAAAATAAAACTAGACTGCCTACTTACACCATATACAAGAATAAACTCAAAATGGATTAAAGACTTAAATGTTAGACTTGAAACCATAAAAATCATAGAAGAACACATAAGCAGTAAAATCTCAGACATTTCTCATAGCAGTATTTTTTTTTTTTTGGATATATCTCCTAGAGGAAGGGAAACAAAAAAAAAAATGGGACTACATCAAACTAAAAAGTTCTGCACAGCAAAGGAGACCACCAACAAAATGAGAAACACAACCCACAGAATGGGAGAACATATTTGCCAATGACACATCCAATGAAGGGTTAATAACCGAAATTTATAAAGAACTACACAACTCAACACCAAAAAAATCCAATTAAAAAAAGGGTAAATGACCTGAACAGACACTTCTCCAAGATGACATACAGATGGCCGAAAGACATATGAAAAGATGCTCAACATCACTAATCTTCAGAGGAATGTAAATTAAAACCACAATGAGATATCACCTCACACCTGTCAGAATGTCAATTACCAATAAATCAACAATCAAGAACTGTTGGCAAGGACATGGAGAAAAAGGAGCCCTCCTGCATTATTGGTGGGAATGCAGATTGGTGCAACCACTGTGGAAAACAGTATGTAGTTACCTCAAAAAATTAAAAATGGAACTGTCTTATGACCCAGTGATCCTACTTTTGGGACTATATCTTAAGAATCCTGAAACACTGATTTGAAAAAATGTATGTACCCTATTTTTACTGTAGCATTACTTATAATAGCCAAGACTTGGAAGCAGCCCAAGTGCCCATCAGTAGATGAGTTGATTAAAAAGCTGTGGTACATTTACACAATGGGATACTACTCAGCCATAAAAAAGAAGGAAATCTTACCTTTCGCAACAAGATGGATGGACCTGGAGAGGACTATGCTAAGTGAAATAAGTCAGACAGAGAAAGACAAGTGCCACATGATTTCAGTTATATGTGGAATTTAAAAAACAAAATAAATGAACAAGCAGACCAGAAACAGACTCATAGATTCAGAGGACAAACTGAGGTTGCCAGATATGAGGAAGGCTGAAGGGATGGGTGAAAAAAGTGTAGGGAGTAAGAAATATAGATGGGTAGTTACAGAATCATGCTGGAATATAAAAACAGCACAGAGAATATAATCAATAATACTGTAATAACTATGTATGGTGTCGGATGGGCCCTAGACTTATCAGGGTGATCACTTTGTAAGTTATAGCAATGTCTAATCACTGTGTTGTACACCTAAAAGTAATAATGTATACTACTGTACATAAACTGTAATTAAAAATAAAAAATTACATTAAAAAACAAGCTACCATGTGTAATTGTATCTATTCCTACTATCTCTACTCTGCCCCACTGATATGTATGTCTAACTCTACACCAATGTCACGCCTGCCTGACTTAAAATTTTATTGTCTTAAATTCAGATAGTTTTAATTCCTCTAATTCTATTCTGTTTCAAAACTATTTTAGCTAACTCAGATCATAATACAGATCCTATGAATGTTCATGTAAATTATAGAATCTAATGGACAATTACTGAAAAAAAAAAAAAAACAAACCCAAAGCCTACAAGCCTTTCTGCTGAAACTGTGTGGAACCTCCAGACCACTCAGAGAAGAACTCGCATTCACACAGCACTGAGTGCTCCGGCCCACGAGCATGGTACATCTCTCCACTGCCTCATTTCTTCTTCAGCTCCTTGAAACAATTCTTGGTCATTTTCAGTGTGTAGATGTCACATATCTTGTGTCAAATTAATCCCTAAAAATTCTGTATTTTTGATACTTTAGTAGGTGATTTTTTTATTTAAATGTCTTATTGTTATTTGCTAATATATGGAAACATTTATCATGCTAACATTTTCTTTTGCAATCTCACTAAACTTACTTGTTATTTCTAGTAGCTCTTATGCACATTCCTAAAGATTTTCTACATGATAAAGACTGCTTTACTCCTTCCTTTTCAAACTGTACGTTTTCTGTTTCTTTCTGTTGTCTTATTAGACTGGCTAGACCGGGATCAACAAATTGGGGCTTGCATGCCAAATCTATTCCACTGCTTATTTTTGTACAGCCTGAAAGCCAAGAATAGTTTTTACATTTTTATATATTTAAAAGAAAATCAAAGAATATTATTTCTTGATGTATGAAAATTATATGAAGTTCAAGTTTCAACATTCAAATTCAAGTTTCAATAAGTAATGTTCTATTGGAACAGAGCTACTCATTCATTTACATACTGCCTGTGGCAGCTTTCATGCTACAGAGACCATATAGCCCACAAAGCCTTAAATATTTACCATCTGGCCCTTTATTTTGCTGACCCTGGGGCTAGAACCTCTAGTACAATGGTAAGCAGAAGAAGTGAGAACAGATATCCCTCCCTGATTAATAATTAATTCCTCATAATTCACAGGAAGAATGAGTTTAAACCATGAATAAGAAATACAAGGGGGGACGTTCCAAAAAAAACGGAATTATCTTCTGGAGGCCAGGCCCCTTGTAGTACAGGATTCCCCCACTAGGTGAGTGTTCTAGCAACCCATCTGTATCAGGGCACCAGCTGGCACTGTGAGAGGCTGCATTCAGTTTCAGTGAATTTTTCTGAAGGCTCTTTCAACGCATTTCATGACGGGTGATTCACAAGTGCACCCGTCCACACCAAGATGAGTGTTCAGCAGTTTCTGATGAAAAACACATGGCCCCCATGCCCGACCCACCCTATTCACCCCATCTAGCCCCAAGTGACTTCTCTTTTGCTTCCCTGTATGAAAAAAGTCCTCAATGGGAAATGTTCTGCTGATGGGAAAGAGGTGAAACAAACAATAGCAGAAACACTAAAAGCTATCAAAATTGAAGAGTTCAAAAACTGTTTTGAATAGTGGAAAAACATCTCAATAGGTGTACTGCATCAAATGGAGAATACTTTCAGAAGGTGACTGAAGTTTCAACATATAAGAAAAACACACAATATATTATAAATAAATTCCAGGGGTTTTTTGAGGTCCCCCCTCGTGGCTATCTGATTTACACTGAAATCAGGAACATTTACTCAAGGTTCACATAAAATTTATTTTCCACATTGTCTGGACAAAATGCTTCAAGATAACATAGGACAAAATCATCTTCACTGTTAATCTTGACTTTTAATAAAACCAAGACAAGAATATGGTATGTAAATATATTATAACAAGCCAATTTGTAGAGAGTACATTAACAGGTGATAGGAAGTATGTCAACAGTTTATCACAAAACTTTTTTTAAAGGAAGAAAACAACTTCTACTAAAAATCAATCAGTGCTTTTTATGTTGAGGAAAATCACTTTATATATTGATATGTGTACACATATATATAAATGACTACCTTATTTCAATAAAAAATAACATACCCACAATAAAATGCAGCCATAAGCATATAAGTCAGAATTTGGAGAAGGAGGTTTTCCCATTTTCACCTCAGGTGACATCAAACTCAGGTCACCAACTGTCATGTTCACGGAGGCTCGCTGACTCTACAAAAACAACGGGTTAAACATCTGAGAGGCAACGCAGTTGGGGTGGCTTTGGGTGAAGTACTCTACATTTAATCAACACACAAAAAAAAAAACCCAACCAAATTTATTTAAAATACTCCATTCTCTTTTGCTATCAAGTATTTTTACTTAACTTCTGCTATTATAAATTGCTCCTAAAACCAGTCTCATAAAATTAAGTGAGACACTGGTTACATTTCACGTTGCAGACTCAAATAGATTCAAAACTAAGAACCACTAATTGTTTAAACAGTTGGTACTTTTTTAAATTTATAAGGGTAAGGAAGCAGTGCTATCTTCTAATTCTGAAGAATTCTGAAGAGCTTTGTAAGAAGCAGAAGGTCTACAAAGTAATTTTCCTTCCTCGCTGACCATTTTCTGAGCACACCACTTCCAAAGTGTCGAAGGGCATCTAACGACGAGGACATGAAGTAAAGCCTGGGTTCAGACGGATCTTCGCCGTCACTCTTCCCTCCCACTTATTTGCTGTGTGACCTTAGGCTTTAACCTCTTTGAGCCTAAATTAATTTGAAAAATGGAAATAACATCTACCTTACAGAGTTATGGCCAAGTTGAAGGTAGCACAATAACTACCTAGCACATATTACGGTGGATTATCTCCTCTCCTCCTGGCTCTTCACCCTTGCATCTCAGAGGGTGGTGGTCCAAAGACCAGCAGCTACAGCATCACCTGGGAGCTTGTCAGAAATGCAGAAGAACCTCCACCCCAGAAATGCTGAGTAGAAACTTGCATTTTAACAAGATCCCAGGGTGATTCATATGCACTTTAAAGTCTGAAAAACAATGATCTTGACCACAGACTACTTGTCAAATTTCTCTTCCTATTTAAATACAAAGTCTGGCACAAATAATGCCCCATTTTTATTACAAAACCTCTTATTACAAAATCATAAGTATGTAATTTTGCAACATAACAATATCACACTCAAGCACACCATATGACATTGTAGGTGAAATGTTCAAATGAAGACTGTAAATCATTGCACCCATATTATTGCCCCACCACCACACTCAAGCAGTCCTTACTTCTGCCGGACCCTGTGCTTCAATCTGAGACTGGTATGAAAAATGAAGCAAAGGGTGAACTTAATCAACATTTCACAGTAAATCACTTTAAATAAAGATTAACACAAGGTTTTGGTGATAATGCAGTCGATAAAATCAGTGTAAAAGGGGAAGGATAGTTTTTCAGAGTAACCATGATGTCTACAGATAGCATACTCAAAAGATAAATTAACCAGGGTACCTAAGAGGTGAGTACTTTTTATTTATTTTATTTTTAACATTTTTAATTGTTGTTCAAGTACAGTTTTCAGCCTTTTCCCCCCACCCCTTCCCACCACCTCAGCCCTCTCCACCGCCTCAGCCTTCCCCACCTCCCTCTAGAGATGAGAATTTTTTTAAACTCATAATTTAGTTGCTTTTCATAAGACATTATCTTAATTTTCAAATAAATTAATATGATAAAATAAATAGTCCAGCAAATCTGCTTTGTCTAAATCCTTCATAATCCAGCATTTCATTATAGTTTTACGTTTGCATTTTAAAAACCCTCCAGAGCTACCACATGAAAACCACTGAGACTACACATTCACTGGTAACCGGCGTTACCCTGTGACTCACAGGTGACCAAAGGCTAAAGCATTATGACTTATACTATCAAAAGGGAACTCTTGCCCTGGTTAGGTGGCTGTTTGTTGGAGCACTGTCCCGTGCACCAAAAGGTTAGGGGTTCAATTCCCGGTCAGGGCACATACCTGAGTTGCGGGTTCAATCTCTGGTAGGGGCACATGCAATCGACGTCTCTCTCACATCAATGTTTCTCTCTCTCTCTCCCCCCTCCCCTACCTCTACCTCTCTCTCTAAAGTCAATAAACATATCCTTGGGTGAGAATTCTTTTAAAAAGGGACTTGCTCAGACAATAAACTGTTTGAAAGGATGTAGAGAAAGTGAAATGCTCATATGAGAATGTAAAAGGGTGCAGCCACTTTGGAAAACAGTTTGATTCCTCAAAGAAGTAAAACAAGAGTTACCTATAACCCAACAACTCTACTCCCAAGAGAAAGGAAAACATATATCCACACAAAAACTTGTACACTAATATTCATAGCACCATTACTTATAATAATCAAAAAGTGGAAACCACCCAAATATCCATGAACTGATAAATGAAAACAAAATATAGTATATCCATACAATGAAATATTTGGGCAGTTTTTTAAAATGATGTTCAGCCCTGTCCAGTGTGGCCCAGTTGGTTGGAGCGTCATCCCAAACACCAGAAAGTCGTTAAGTGTGATTCCTAGTCAAGGCACATACCTAGGTTGTAGGTTCGGTCCTCTGTCGGAGCACATACCAGAGGCAACCCATCTATGTTTCTCTCTCTCTCTCTTAGTCTTTCTTTCTCCCTGCCTCTCTCATTAAAATCAATAAATGCATCCTCAAGTGAGGATTAAAACAAAAATGATGTTCAGATGCACACTACAACATGGATAAAACCTGAAGACATTATGATAAATTTGAAATAAATCAAATTTATGAAATAAATCAAAATCACAAAAGGCCACATATTGTTTGATTCCATTCACAGGAAATGTTCAGAACAGGCAAATCCACAGAGCAAAAAAAGTGGATTAGTGGTTTTCAAATGACTTGAGGAGAGGAAGAAACAGGAGGTAACTGCAAACTGGTACGGGGTTTCTTTTGGGGGAGATAAAAATCATCTAGAATTAAATAGTGGTTATAATGTACAACTCTGTGAATACATTAAAAACTACTACTAAATTGTATATATTATGATATACGAATTACATCTCAATAAAGCTGTTATCTCTACAGAGAGAACTGCTCCTTCATGACCATGTATACAATGCCCATTCAAACAAAAAGAAACAGAAAGATCACAATACGCCCTTTAATTGTCCAATGTTTGCTATTTATACAAACTGCCTGTTGTGAGGTAAAAAGGCACCAAATTAACAGCCAATATAGTTGAACTAGCACTTAAACTAAATGAAAAGTCCAAGGTTCCCAAGCTTCTAAAAATTCTCATTAATCAACAAATCACGAAGTGTACGTATCTAAACTTAACCTGTTGGGAGGAGGACACTAACAGAAGGGGAGGCAGGAACAGCCACCTAGTTTTCCCTGCGTGTTTCCTAGCAAATAAATGTATCTTGATGATGATAAAATAATGATTGATGTTGTCAATGCTATTCACTACAATGTCAGCTTGCTTCTAAGGCTGATGATTTAAAAATACAATGCAGAAATTTAGAAATTGCTGTTCCAGCACCCAGCTGATGCCAGCAAATTGCTTATACTACATGACACACCTTAAACTGAAGGAGATTTTGTAATAAATTACTGTATCATGTACAAGTGCTGAAACACTGCCTAATAATATTAAATAACGTCAGGAGCCCACTCGTAAAATCATGACACGTTACCACAGATCTGGTAAAGTCAAAGTCTCCAACGATCCCTTGCTCACGGTTCAAAGCAAACACGTTGTTCTG
Source organism: Tonatia bakeri (assembly GCA_004024845.1). NCBI lineage: Eukaryota > Metazoa > Chordata > Mammalia > Chiroptera > Phyllostomidae > Tonatia > Tonatia bakeri. The sequence continues at coordinate 448,149 of PVIA01000302.1, read as the reverse complement.
GTGAAGCGCTCCGTGAACTATGTCGGCCTCGTGCAATGTGTGCAAGCCCTGGGCAACCCCCTTCATGACCTTCAAGGCTTCCTACAGACAAGTGCACACAAAAGAAGTTAGGAAGTAGGCAAATCACTTTAATACATGAACCTTTCCTAATTAAACGGGTTTTCCAGAAGTGAGTAAAGCTTCCTCCAAATGAACCTTTCATAAGAGTAAGAACACAGCATAGAGAAAAAATTAAGGCCAGAAGCTCTGGTTATATAACTGGTGACTATACATATATTTATATATATAAATCATATATAAAAATATATGATTTAAAGATATCAATCTCTAAGACTTAGATTACAAATAATGACCATATGAAGCATCTAGGAAAAAAAGAGACTGAAATGATGTTTCTGGGTAGAAAAAATCAGGGTGTCCTTTATTGGTATTAACTGATTCAAATTTATGATGAAATTGGGTCTTTTTGGTATCAAGTCCCAACTCTGCCACTGGCTAAGGGACCCTGTACAAGTCATTTCATCTCTGTGAGCCTCATTTTTCTCATCTGTGTTTAATGGGATAACTCGTATCATAGGGCTGCTGTGACAGAGTTATAAAAGTTAAAATTTTACACAGTATAAAGTATGTAGAATGCCCTTAATAAATATTAGGTGTTATTTTCTCCTTAAATATATCCATGGAAATAGTGTTTTTTAAAACTTACCTCTGATGTTAGAGGCATACTGGCTTGAATAGCACCTAGGCTTGCCCTAGGATAATACGGGACCATCAAATAAGCCATAGGATCAGACTAAGAAGCAAAGCAGAGAATGAGACTCAAAGCAAGAAATTCTTCAATATATTTTAAGTACACACTGATTATACAAGGTAACTGTTATTTTAAAAGAAATAAATTGCCTCTATAAACTGAAGCTGAAATTTGTTTTAAATGAGATGTTTTCTGCAAAAGATTAGTAGAACTTGCCCTGGCTGGTGTAGCTCAGTGGATTGAGCACGGGCTGCATCGCAGGTTCGATTCCCAGTAAGGGCACATGCCTAGGTTGCAAGCCATGTACCCCAGCAACCGCACATTGATGTTTCTCTCTCTCTTTCTCCCCCCCTTCCCTCTCTAAAAATAAATAAAATAAAATCTTTAAAAAAAAAAAGATTAGTAGAACTTTACCTTACACAGAAATAGGAATATCAACGGCAGTAGCCCAGACTCCTCTTTGGCGTCTCTGCAAGCTCTGTGATAGGCAGCTGCTCTCTGAATCACCCTGGCTTCCGTGTCAACGTCCACAGCATAGCCCTTGCACCGGAAAAAGAGCACTGATGATTCCAAGGCGAAAAACCCCACTCTAGTAATACAATACATTGTTCTAACTTAAACATGATGTTTATGCAAGTTAAATTAAATCTAATTTTATTTAAAACTTTGTAAGTACCTTTTCTATCTGTTTTGAATGCTACAATTTAGAAAAGAAAGAACAATTCTACCTGTGGCTTAATATACATTCCACAATGCATAGCCAGCCACCAAGACCAAGTTAATTACTCTGTTATGATGATGACAGTTTCCCAGATCAATGAAAAGAAGAAATCAAAGAACAGAAGACTGAGTTGGCAAAAAAAAAAAAAAGTAAAATTTCAAAGAGAAAGGTAAGAAAAACAAGAATTATAAAAGGTACTGGATAGAACGTAGTTAAGATAAATTCTTCTGAAATAGAAAAGCAAGTGCATCCTATTAAAGAACATATATTACTTAGGGAAGCTTTAAATTCAAAATTAGTTCTGTCAGTAATCATTAAGCTAATCAACTAATATAATTTAGAAAACAAACAGTGGGTTTTTACTTGCCTAAAAAGTAATACCACCACTCCCCTTTACATTTGAGTCTCCCACAGTCAGAAGAACTTAAACTTACCTTTAAAAGAATCATCTGTCCATTAACCTCAGAACATACCAAAGGACGCTTGCTGCTAAGTTCTTTCATGGGCTCGGCGTCAAGAAGATCCCGCTCCAAGCTCATTGTAAAAAGACCACCAGAGTTCTAGACACAAGTTTTCGTTGCAGTAAGAATCCAAACAATTCCAGCACTTTTAAATCATCAGCATAACTAAGTTACTTGCTATTAACTGAACTGGACATGGTCAACCCTACTACAGAAGCTAATATAATAAATATATTTAAAGTTTCATATTTTTTTCTAGTTCCTGGCTCTTGAACTACAACCCAAAGTGTTATCATCATATATTCAATTGCTGCTACAGTTCTAGAACAGACTCCGAAGAAGACTGGGATTAACCAGATATGCTTCCAAGGAACCCTGATGTTTACTTGTAAAACTTCTTATGTTTCCTAAAAATATTAAAGTGACAATAGAAAGAAGGCTATAGAATGGGAATAAGAAGTCTAAAAAGTATGACTACTATGAAGTAATTCTAATACCTCTGCATCTATTTGAAGTGGAATCCTCAAGAGTTAAAATGGCTTTCAAATATTTTAATTTTACTAGATATTTCTGCTACATTTAGAGAGAAATAATTTTTTCCACCAAAACCTGAATATCAACTATTTAGATCAAGCTAAGTTTTACCATGGTGTAGTTTTAGTGACAGGGGTTGTACAATTCTTTTGGGTTTTTTTCTTTAAAGTGTTGTCAATTCAAGCAAGTCATCCACAACCTATAACTGATTCACAGGGTTTCCTAAGCATACATCACAGTTAAATACCTTAAAATCATTACAGACGTCTATAAGCCATGATTCAAACCTTTCATAATCTTGCACAATAAAATAGGCCAGCATATTTCTTTAAATTAATTTTCAAGTCCCATATGGCACCACATATTCACTGACCCATCCTATGTCAGAAGTCTCTAAGGTAGTTAAATAAGTGCAAGGACTAAATCCTAGACTACTTTAAAGTCTAGTCTGAAAAGATTTTACAGTAATTTCGTTAACAGCTCTAAGGACTTTAATCTTCACATTTATGAGTTCACAAGTCTATGTGAATATCCCTTTCTGTCCCATATTTAAGGTATTATGAAGGAATTAATGTCAATCTTAAAGAATAAATATTGTACCTGGTCCCCCATCCCCATCAGGCAACAGAAAACACAGAGCTAAGAGACTCTGCCCTGGCAGCCAGAGTTTACCAGTCCAGCCCCACACTGCCCTTCTAACACCCTGGTCTCCCAGGCTTTGAATCCTGCCTGCCTAGAAACCCATACCCACATCAACCTCTCTACCTTAACTGACTTCTCTAGAATTTTTTCCAATCTGCTTTAACATAAAAGGTACATTCTGCATACATTCCTCACGACTAGCAGTATCCTGCTTTTATTCTAACTCTTGGAACAGCAGCTAAAACTGCTTACTATTTCAAAAAACCAAACACCTGTAATGCAAATAAGTGAATGGGTGTGAGGGGGAGAAGACAAAGGAAATATGCAAATGCAAAAATGAAAATACAGTATGCCAGCATTAAAGGCAGTTTTGAGAAAATGTCTAATAATACCGAGAAACTATTCATCAGAAACATTTTTATAGCAAGGATATTATCAATTTAACACTGCCACACAATTTTATCATCCACCTTTAACACTCTCTGCAGAGCGGCAACTGGCAGGAGAAACAAAGCTCACCATGTACTTATGCAATCCTATTTCAGGGTAGAGCAGAGGCAGCTCAGGGAACCACTTCTGTACCAAGCTATTCAGCTTCTCCTAAATTTAAAATATATATATATTCAATTGTGACATGTTGGTCTTCAGGAAAAAATAACACACCAGTATCTTCCTTATTATCTACCTAACAAGATGTATAATCTAATAAAATATATGACCTAAGATATATACTGATTTTGCCTTTTACTACAAAAATAAGTAGCAAACAAAAACCAACAGTCACCTTAGATCTAAATTACCATCTAACTAACAGAAGAAAAACTTAATTACCAATTTTAGGCTTGGTATACATATATAGACACAAAATCATCATCTTTTTTTTTCCCACCAAAACCTTGCCTAAGGTCAAATTCTGCACTCACTTCAAAGCTAAAATGAAAGAGTGTGATGATAACACTCATTTAAATTGTGAAATTGTCATTATTCTCAAAAAGAATCCAGTGACATGTTTAAAATAATTACGATTTCATTTAGGAGGAAAAACACATAAAAGTTTGAAAGAAAAAAAAAACATGTAGCTCTATAAAAGCCACTTGAAGGCAAATGTGACAACTGAGGATCCTTAGAAAGTCATCTATCACACGTTTATTAAGTGAAACTTCTAGACATCTGTGAAGTCACTGGAGACAGCTACTTTATTCCAGATGAATAATGAAGTACACAGTCCTATGAGTTTGCTAAATGAAACATAACCTTAAAACACCTACTATTTTCATGGTATTTTTATTTTTCAAAACACCATTCTTAACTTAACTGGCTTGGCTAAAAGGCCCATATGTTTTTTTTTCCATAAAATAAAAGACACATTTTTCATTTTTTCCAATAACCTTATTAACTTAGATATTTTGAGTATTTCAGCTATCTCTTGCATGGTAGAACACTGACTGTTCTCAATTAATGTCTCCATTTGATTGTTATCAACTTCAACTGGTCTACCCGACTGTGGAGCATCGTCCAGCAAGACGTCTCCAGCACGGAACTTGGCAAACCACTTCTGACACGTCCAAGCACGCACAGCACCTTCTCCATACACTGCACAAATCTTTTTGTGTGTGTTTCAGTTGTGTTTTTACCTTTCTTGAAATAATAAAGCATAATAAGCTGAAAATGTTGTGTACTTTCTTCCATCTTCAATATTAAAATGGCTACACAAAAATTCACCAGTTTTGCCCTGGCTGGTGTGGCTCAGTGGACTGAGTACTGGTTTGCAAACCAAAGGGTTACTGGTTTGATTCCCAGTCAGGGCACATGACTGGGTTGTGGGCCAGGTCCCCAGTAGGGGGCACACAAGAGGCAACCACACACTGCTGTTTCTCTCTGTCTCTTCTTCCTTTCCCCTCTCTCTAAAAATAAACAAACAAAACCTTAAAAAATTAAAAATAAAAAATTTACCAATTTTGATAAGTTTATTTTTAAATGTATGCTGCTATGACAGCTGTCACAAAACAATCTTAACAAAATTGTTTCACATGAAGTTATAGACAACTAGGTACTACTATAGCCATCTTACAGAAAAAAACAAATGAACTTTCTGGCCAACCCAATACCTCTTTCAGATAACATCCCTGAAACATAAAATACAATACTGCTTCCATTTTAAAGATAAAACATGCTGACTGACTCTCCCAATGTCACAAAAGTTAGAGGTACATTGGAGACTTAAGAAATGCAACTGTTCCCCAAAATAAGGTGTTTTGATTTAACACTGTCATGGCAGCATTATGCCAAAATGATATTCATATAAATTTTAATAAAGGAGAAACTCTTCAGGCTTTCCGTTAAACCAAATATAAGCAGTATACAAAGTGTGTTTATGCTATAATCTTGATGCTTGTAAAAATAAGCAGAAAAAAATGAGAGAGATGTTAATGTCAAAAATTAAGTGATTACTACTGTTACCCTGAGTAGGAAAGTTATAGATGATGATTTTTCTTCTTTATAATTTTGTGTAATTTCCACATTTGATACAATAGTTATGAATTATTTTATCATCAGAAATTAATTTCTAACTTTCCATATATATTACTATGCCAACATAACTATGCCAATATAATCTCTATCCTTGTGATTATGGTCCACTTCATAAAATGGATATATTAATTCAATTTCTAGTACATCCTAATTCAAAACTTCAAAGAATCAAATACTTACATATTCCTCCTGCTCACGATAAATTTCCTGAAAGACACTATTGCGCAATTGAGTTATTTCTTGTTTTATTTTCTCAATTTCAGATCCATCAAGGTCATCAGACTTTAATCAGAAAGAAAATAAGTGACCTTATATGCTTGTTTAAGTAGCCTGAAAATAAGTCTCCCTAGTAAGAACTGATTCGACTCCTACAATAAATCGCTGTCTGATTTCTACATATCGTTCTGTACCTAGCACCTAATAAACTCTCCTGACATTTGTTGAATTAATATTTATTAGCTTATTCTAACACTAACTTTCCAAAACCTACAACAAGGAATTATAAAAAATAAAGACATAAAATCAATTACATAGATTTTTCTCATCTCTTAATTTGCTATAGAATTTATCTACAATGAAGATGACCAACTGCCATCACAAAGTAAATGTCAAGAAAAGAAACCAGAATACAATCACATTCTTTGGCATTGTTTTCTACAAGATATTCTGCTTTTAAAAAATGAAGGTGTGGCATGTCTACTGGAAGAAAGATAATGTAGGACTCACAAAGACTCCAGGTATAATAAAGATGCCACCTTTAAAGGTACATGTTTTCAACGTTAAATGTATTTCTCCAAAAATTAAAAAAATTAAACTAAAAAAGGCACCATTCCTCACAGTCCAGAATACAATAAAACTGGAAAATCTTAAATCACTATGTTAGTTCCACTGAAGTGTTCCAAAGAGAAACAGAGCTAATTCAGGTTGAATTGAGATATAGTATAAATTCCTTTTGTACATAAATTGAATTCTCAAAGGTACACTAAGAATCCCTAAATTTCACAAAGTTTCAAGCCTAACAAAAGAAGTTATTGCACATTAGAATGCCCTGATTGTTCTAGTTCTATCATCATATAAAAACAACTTAAAATATTTACAAGAAATAGTATGTTCAGCCATTAAAAAGAAGTAAACAAAAGACATCATGATTTTAAAAATACTTTATAACAAAATTCTACTTTTGGGGAAACATCCTATCACCTTGCATGTAGTAGGCTTGTGTTATAATAGACATGTAACAGTCCAAATGAAAAGACTTTTTCAAAGTATTCAAAAATATTTATGTTTCTGAAAGCCAAGGCAGCCATGTAAACTGTTTTTAAAGAACATTTAGTGGCATGGGAAAATGTTTACAATACTGATGTAATAATTTTATTTACATACATGAAAGAAAAAAGATAAAATATATAAAGCAAAACATGAACAATTATTCTATTTTAAAGGGTGCATCCATATATTACTTTTATGAAGCAGAATCCCAGTGAAGTGAGGTACACAAAAAGTTTAAGAATCAGCTGTTTGCTTACTTCTTCCAAATTATTCTTTTCAACCAATTTCCATCTCAGTCGAGCTTTTAAGCTTTTCAGCGTCTTTTTAATGGTCAACAAGTGATCCAGATTGGGGGTCTTATTTAAACATTCGATAATCTGCTTCTTGAACTGAGTAAGAGAAAGAGTTATTACATTTTCAAAACAGACAACATAGTCACTTATTAACCATTTATTATTTATCTATTAAGATTCAGCTAGTATTTGGAGAATTCAGGTTGAAATAGGAAAGTCTACAATTTTCAACAAGATAATTCTACCACTTGATTTCTTAATTATTCATATTTCTATTGAGAAGACAGACTATCTGTTCCAGTAGTCAAAGTAGCAAAGGTAAAAAAAATATCTCAAGGTGATACATACAGTAAGCCATCTCTGCTAGAGAGGATGCGAATCGGAATTTCCAGTGAGGATGTGAATTAAAATTACCTTTCTCAAAAGTAGTTTGATAACATGAATCAAGTTTTAAAAATGTTTCTTCCTTTTGACTTATTAATAATTTTTAAGGAAGCTATCTGAGGAAACAGACATATAAAATTATGTACAGTATTATGATGGTAAAAAAATTGGAAGTAACCTTAATGTCTAATACAGAGGAAAGGTTAAGTAACATATATCTACACGAATTTCTTACATCGGAAAATGTTTGTAATACACCATTAAACAAAGAAAACATCTTCAAAACAGCTTACAAAATTATATAATGTACATACACACACACACACAAGGTGCCATACAAAAAGGAGTCACAGACACACTGTGTTTCACTGCCCTTCACCTCACCACACTTCGCAGTTCCTGCATCTGTTACAAACGGGAGGGTGTGGCCACCTTGCATAGAGCAAGTCTATCAGCACAATGTTTCCAACAGCAGTTGCTCATTCCACGTCCTTGTGTCACATTTTGGTAATTCTCACACCGTTTCAAACTTCATTATTATATTTGTTATGGTGATCTCTGATTAGTGATTTTTGACATTACCACTGTAACTGTTTTGAAGGCGCCACAAAGCACGCTCATACAAGATAGCAAATGTAACCGATAAATGTGTGTGTTCTCACTGCTCCATCATTCCCCCATCTCTCTCCAGCTCTTTGGGCCTCCCTATTTCCCAGGACACAACAATAATAAAATCAGGCCAGTTAACAAGCCCACAATAGCCTCTGAGTGTTCAAGTGAAAGGAAGAGTCACATCTCTCACTTAAAAGCTAGAAATGACCCAGCTTAGTGAAGAAATATCAAAAGCTAAGACAGGCTAGAAGCTAGGCATCTTGCATCAGTGAGCCAAGTTGAGAATGCAAAAGAAAAGTTCTAAATTAAGAGTGCTACTCCAGTGACACACGAATGATAAGAAAGCAAAACAGCATTATTCCTAATATGGAAAAAGTTTGGTGGTCTCGATAGAAGATCAAACCAGTCACATTTCCTTAAGCCAAAGCCAAAACCAAAACCAGAGCAAGGCCCGGCCCTAACCCTCTTAAATTCTATCAAGGCTGAGAAATGTAAGAAAGCTGCAGGGTGAACTTAATTATACGAGTAGGAACCCCTCACAAAAAACAATTATCTTCTGGAAAGCAGGCAGCTCATAGTACATGCTTCCCCCACTACGTGAGTGTTCTAGGAACCTATCTGTATCAGTGTACCAGCTGGCATTGTTGTGAGAGGCTGCATACAACTTCAGTGAATTTTTTTTTGAAGACTCATTCAGAGTGTTTGCCTGTTTCACGATGGGTGACTTACGAGCACACCTGCCCACATAGCCCTGCATGTTCAGTAGCCAGCAGTTTTTGACCAAAAATGGCATGACTCCCATGTCCCACCCTCCCTATTCACCCAACTTGCTCCAAGTGACTTTTTTTCTCATTTTCCCAGATGAAAAAAGTCATCAAAGAAACACATTTGTCAATTTGGAAGAGGTGAAACAAAAATGGCAAAAGCACTAAAAGGCATCAAAATTGACACATTCAAAAACTTTTGAGCAGTGGAAAAAAGTCTCGATAGGTGTACTGCATCAAATGGAGAGTACTTTGAAGGTGACTGAAATTTCAACATGTAAGAATAAATACACATTTTTTAAAATTCCATTTTTGGGGGGTCTCACCCCCATTTCCATTTTGGGGGGTCTGACCCCATATACCAGCTAACAATGGCTATGGTGCTTTGCTAGCAACAATAAAATAATTTACCTACACACTGACTATTAAACTACTCGAGAAAAGTTGAAGTATAAAAAAATATAAAGCATCAGTATATAAGACAAATAAAATAAAAAACAATCCAACCTCAATACTGTTCTTGTACTTGGACTGTACTGTGGCAATAAGCCTTTCCTCTGAACGGATCTTTTGTCGCACTTGACTGTATGTATTTAAAATGATCTCCTTGTCTGCATCACCTTGTTCCTAAATGAAATTACACACATGGAATTATAGACAAGGAGTATTCACAATAGTTAAAACTTTCAATAACAATGGATAAACTTCAAAAGAATGCCTTTAATAAGTTTCTATATCCATTTAAAAATATTTCTTAAACACGAATCTTTTTCTGGACAGGAGAGAGACCGAAGTCAAAGACGTTCCCGTGGGAAGCTCACTCCCGGCACACTGTCACTCGCAGAGCCGTCTGGAGTGGAGGAGACCGAGACGCTGCAGTGCTGAAGTGGGAACTGAACAATGCATATGCAGAATGCAAACACTTAAACCTATTTTTAGAAATCATCTACGAACAACCACTTTTAAAATCAAGTCTGACAGCCCTGGCCACTCTGACTCAGTTGGTTGAAGCATCATCCCATAAACCAAAAGGTCACAGGTTCAATACCCAATCAGGGCACAGGCCTGGGTTGTGGGTTTGCTCCCCAGTCGGGGCACATGTGAGAGGCAACCAATTGATGTTTCTCTCCTTCTCTCTCTCCCTCCCTTCCCCCCTAAATACATTAATTAATTAAATTAAAAATCAATGAGTATGTCCTCGGGTGAGGATAAAAACAATAACAAATAAAAATCAAATCTGACAAAACCATCTAAATAAAGACTAACTGGTAATAAGGGAATACAATAATGGTATGTATTTTTAATACCAATCTAAATAAAATCACAAAAGGTAAAATGAAGAACATTACCACTGAGACTTTACTAAGCAACTGGAAAACTGAAAAGAGTCTCAGTAAGCAATATTAACATTACAAAATACTCTTTTGAAGAGCTACACTAATTTCTAACTTGACGTAGCAACAGAGAATAGAGACAATAGAGAAATGAAGCCACTAATCAACCTTGTGTATCTGCCTCCAAAACTCTCACAGATTTTATTTCAAATCTTCACAAATTCCAGGAGTCTTTTCTCACTGGGTAATGAACTATAGAATCAAATGATACAGAAAGCTGATACACTTAGATTAACAACAGCTTTCCTAGAATTACACATTAGATTTTCTTTTTTTTTTAATGTGAAATGTTCCATTAAAATGAAAATACCACCCTGTGGAAGAATGAGGTTTTGCTTTGTATTTGGATTAGAACTTGACAGTGTTACTATTTCAAATAAGTCTTTCAGAGAAAAGCTAAAACCAGTCTTGATACTAACTAGCAACAGAAACCATATTGCTTCAAAGGAAGCAATGATAAATATCAATACTCACAATCAGAGATATCTCCAGCTCTTTGCAGACACTTGACTCAGTCTTCTCTAGGATTTCATCAATATTATCAATTGTATCTTCAGAAGTCAGTGAATCTTCCACAGATAGATCAAAAGCCTCATTTGCAAAAATAAAAGCATTAAGTATCTCATTTAATTATTTCAATTAGTACTGTGTCCTTATAACTGGAGCAGAGCATTAGCCTCTGCATTGAGCAATGTGGGGGAAATAAGGATACACAAGAGTGATAAAGTACTACCCTCATATAAGTTATGCACCAGGAAAAAAAAGATACAGACTCATCACACAACTCTCCCCCCGCACCCCAAAAAACAGATTTTTAAAATGTAGTTAGTGGTTAATAGAAGTGAGAAAACAATACACAGGAAAAATTAAAAAAAAAAAAAAAAACATGAACCACACTTGACTGGTGTGGTTCAGTGGACTGAGCACTGGCCTGTGAACCAAAGGGTTGCTGGTTCAATTCCCAGTCAGGGCACATGCCTGGGTTGTGGGCCAGGTCCCCTGCTGGGGACCTGGCCCACACATTGAGAAGCACATGAGAAGTAACCACACATTGACGTTTCTCTTCCTCTCTTTCTCCCTCCCTTCCCATGTCTCTAAAAATAAATACATAAAATCTTCTTTAAAAAAAGAAAGAAAGAAAAAAACAGAGACAAGACCAAGATGTTTTGGGGGAATAGTAAAAGAAGCAGTCAGAAACTGGTGAAGAACCTTAGATGCCCAGGTGGCAAGCTTAAATCTAAAAGGTGTTAAGCAGGCAATGTAATGTTATCTCTTGAACAAGGAAGGAATATGATTATACCCAGTATTTACTGATGACTTACTAGTATTTAGGAATCTGGAGATTAAAGACTGAACCCAAATGGTTCCATTTCATTAGGAAAACAAAGTATTTTCTATCAGGAAATAAACTTTATAATAAAGTGCTAAACAGAATAAAATCAGGGGCCCAAGTTATAACACAGAACATGGAAAGTAGATTTTTTCCCCCAAAAAACGAAGTTATAAATTTGTATTTGGAAGTCATTCCCATAGATAAGATAAATGATCCCATGGGTGTCCTGACCCTTGCTAAGGAAGTTGTAAAGCAAACAAAAGAACAGAAAATCAACAACAAAATTTGGCTAAAATTTAATTAGAGTTCTGAGTACATTACACAGACTCATATGCTCCACCCCTTTTGGAAAAGTACATGCTGCTTTTTATAATAATGAAGAACAACTAAAACAAATGATACACAAAACATCTTTTCTAACATCTGATATCAACTGAAACTAATATTCTCCATTTATTTTAGATATCTTTAAGATATTCAAGATGCCTAAAATTCAAAAGACTTAAACAATGCCCATTAACATAGCATTTTAAGCATGACTAGTTAGCCAAGTGATGTTAAAACATGTCTTGCTCAAAAAGAAAACAAAGAAAGAGGAACACTCTACTGTCCTCTAAAGCACATATATTTTTACATACCCTTATCTTTATACTAGAGCCTCGAGACACACAGGACGTATGTTTTAGGTGGACGTATGTTTAAGACGCCCCAGTGATGCATCTCACACCTCCCGCTCGGCTGCCTCCCGCTCGGCTGGAGTTGGTTTCATGCATGTCCCACGCAGAGGCCACGAACACACCAATCCCTCATTCCTGCACCCCACACACATTCTCGTCCACATTCGTTCTCATTCTCACTCTTCCTCCACCCTATTCTCTCTCAGAAACAAGGGAAATTATGTTTGGGGAAAAAAAACTTGTTTTAATGCCCTGGCTTATGCTACTGGCAAGAGCTCTCCCTACCTTTAAGGCACTCTGAAACCACTCTACCAGATGGCGCAGAGAAGCCTCTGTCTCACTTCTGACACTGGTGAACTCTTCTCTTTTATCACACTTCCAGTCATGAAATTTTTTCAGTATTTCTTCAGAGTCTGTCCCTTCATTTGCCTGTCCGTAGACTGCTTCTAAAGAGGTTGACAAATCCTGAAGAGAGACTTCTGTTTATTAAAGCGTATTAACTTCCTATTAGGATTCAAGCACTGTATTAGAACCTGAGAGACAGAAAAGTAGTATGCTGAATTCCTATCCTTGAGAATTTTATAAATAAAACAGAATAATCAGACAGACATAAAAACATAAAACCACCTAAAAGCTAATTTCTTTGGATTCTAATAGTAAAAGTTAATTAAGTGAATTAAAGTTACATACAAATAGAAAGCTTTATTACATTCTTAGGTCTTTAGTTAAGTAGAAAGGCCCCTCTCTTCTCTGACTTCAAATTAGAATCACTACTGTTTCATCCTGACATGGAAGTTTCTAAGTCCTACTGACTAATAACAATAAACTACACACCAAAATATACAAATAATTCTAATCAAGAGAAGACACTAAACACATATATGTACTTAAAAGCATTTATAAGAAGACTGGAAGAGACAAAAGAACCTGCTGGATCTTTCAAGGAATTAAACTCTAGAAATGTCATAGACACAAGAGGAAAACTCGATTCCAAAATTTTTTATCACAAAACTCTGAGAAACCCTTGGAAAGGCAGAGGATAGTTTAACACAAAATGAACAGTCTGTGCAAGTGGAAGAAGGCCTGTCCGACTTATGGGGAAGGAGAACTTGCGTCAGACGCCCTTCCCTCTCCCCACAGTGGGCAGGAAAGCGGCCGTACAAGCAAGAGGCAACGGGTTCATTACACTAGCAGAGTACGGGAACCCAGACAAGGCAAAACTGGTAACCAGTACAGAAGAGGTGTTCAATCCCTAAGCATTCTCTTTCACTCCTTTTCCTCGGAACACCTGACAGCATTCACACTGCAGGGCAGCTTCTGGAAAAGAGCCATGCCGAAGCAGAGGAACTGGGAGGCCCACCGGAGAGTAAGATCGTGTAGAAGAGAAGCCAACAGGAAGCAGGGCCCAGACCTCAACCCTAGAAGCTGAGCAACAGCTCCACCCTAACCCTAACCCGCCTGAAGCCTCCGAAGTTACAGTCCAAGCTCTCACCCTTCCCTGGGCTCCTCTACCGCACTCTCCCATATCCACACAGTAGCGCGGGACTAAGACAGCTTATAGTTCCCCAGGGGGACATGAGCCCTTGAGGGGTGGTACAGGGAAGAATGAAAGTTGTAACTAGTATAAACACTCTGAAAGAAATACAACAAACTAAGCCACCTTATAAAAAGGAAGCAAAATCAGTAGCCCAGATAACAGCATTAATTCAAAATATTCATAACAAATATTCTCAACAAAAACAAAGAATCTTGGGAACACAAAGCAAAACCAAGTAGTTATAAATAGTAACCAAGTGAAGTTATATGGTATGGAAGAAATGATGTCTGAGATAAAGAATGGAGGGATCAGCTACAGAACCAATTCACTATCTGAGCTAGATAGTTAAGTCAAGGGTCCCTTCAAAAAGACAAAGACAGAGATCAAAAGAGAGAAAAATCAATAAATAATTAAAAATGCAGAGGATGGAAGTTTAAGCATCCACCAACAAAAGTCTCAGAATGAGAAAAAATAAATAAATGGGATGGGAGGGGAAATGGGAGGCAGCATCTTAAATCATTATTGAATATTTCCTGGAGTTAAAGAAAGGTATTAAAATCTCAGACTGAACTGACTCAGATTAAATATAAACTTAAATATGTTTGAGTGCAATTAAGGAACAAAGTCAAGAGAAAATGTTAAACTTCCAGGAGCAAAAAAAGAAGATCACAGAAGAACAAAAATCAGACTGATACCAACAACTATGGAAACAACAAGACAAGGGAGTATAATTGTGAAGAAAAAATGGCCTTTGGACCTATACTTTATAGACAACTCAACAACTGTTTCAAGTCTTAAATGCACACAACTGTCTAAATCATTTTAAGTAAGCAATCCTGAGACACCTGAGACATGCAGTAACTTCAGTCAACCACACAAAGAGCTCTTTGAAAGCTCTCAAACAAAACACTCCATACACAGAAAAATCAAAAGACACACAGCAACTCATGAAGTAGAATGAGAAAATAACTCTAGAGTTTGTTATGTAATTGAGTGAGCACATATAAGACCCATAACAATCTGTGACTAAAATCCTAAACAACTTTGGTTGTTTGGTTAGCTGGTTTTCGGAACAGAGATACAGAGAAGGAAGACACACCAAAGCCACGTGAGAATGTTCTGCGATACCAGGGGTAGGAGGCAGAACAGAAGAAAAAAGAACCCACAAGAAACAGAAACACAAAAGGGAACACGTATAATGACACATGGACAACTGTGTGGGGACTAACTGGGGGAGTGAGGGGCTGGGCAGAGGAAGGCAGAATAGAAAAAAAGAAATTGGGACAACTATAATAGAATAACAAAACATTGTAAAAAGAAACACAAAATGATCACAGAATTAAGTTCTAATAAAAGACATTATAAATATATAATTTAAGTTACCCATTAAGAGACAGATTTATAGATTGGATTTTTTAAAATTAATCCATTAATATGTTGCCTAAGACATTTAAAAGAAAGGGGGGGAGATATGTAAAGCAAGTATGAACCAAAAAGACAGGTGAAAAAGAAACTTTAAAAGGAAAAAAAGTTGTATCCCAAAACACCTTAAGGAAAAATAAGGTCACAAAGTAGTTAAAAAGAAAACACTGTTTAAAATACATAACAATCATGAATACATTAACACTCACCAATACAGCATTGAAATATTTTGAACAATTTAAAGAACTAAAATACAGGAAAATACATTAATTATAACATATAACAAAAATATCCCAGAACTAATAAACTGATCAGGCCAAAAACTAAGCGAAGATACAAAAGATGAAAACTTAAAATAATAGCTATATATCAGGGACTGAAACCAATAAAACCTAGAATATACCTTCTTTTTGAACTTATTAAGGAGCAGAAAATTAACCGTGTATTATAAGCCACAAAAGAAGTCTGAATAAATGCTCAGGAAATCAGAAATCATGAAATTTAATTTCTTTGGCTGACCTTCATTACTGAAGTTCTACTTCTTAATTACTTGAATATAAATAAAAATCAAACTATTTCTCAGCAAAACAAATAGAAGTTTAAGGAATATTCTTGTGATCTAGGGGAACAGTAGAAAGACAAACCAGATACAAGAAAAAGTATTTTTAAGATTAAACGTTAAAAAGAAAAGAGCTTTGAAAATGATCTTCGTTGCAGCCCCTTACCCATGTTTACTGAGAGTTCATGAGAAGAAATAAACCCTCACAGGGCAAAGCAGATGTTGCACTGCAGACCACTGCCCTTTCACAGGCAAGGCACACTCCCCCGTTCTGGAAGAACTTACACTACTTAATGCAATTCCACCTACAAAATGTTTCAGCCAGGGCTCCAAAGGTTCCTGAACCACACACAGGACCACCAAAAGGACGTCTTCATCCAGGCGAACAGGAAGACACAGTGCCCAGATGCCCCCGAATATCCTTTCCTCCAGCTCTCTAGAAAGCTCACTCCCTGCGGTCCAAAACAAGACAAGGAGACCAGCTAATACAGCTACTACTCAACTTGGCACTAACTGCACTGACCAAAGCAGCAGAAGTTCAAAATATATAAAAAGTAGAAGGAACACTAGAGGGTTGTTTTCCAATGACACAACCACACACAGAGCTTAAAGAGTATCAACAGAAAACTGAGAACTAAAAGAGAGTTTAGCAGAGTTTGCCAAAGGGACATCAATATATAAAAATCGATATTTGTATAAACCATCAAAAATAACTAGAAAATGGAAAGTAAGGTAATATTCACAGAAACAACCAAAAGTAGAAATATCTTGGAGTTAAAAAAGACACATGAGGCCTTTTAGAGAAAAATTTTACACATCATTAAAGGACATTTAAAAAGATCTGCATGCGTGAAGAGAAATATTGTCAATAGGTAGAATGATGAACGGTCATGCGCCTTCACTCCAAATCATGGTCATTGCTGAGATGGTGGGACAGGGCTGAAAACAAGGCGCCACAGCACATAGCTGTCGTGCCCCAGCCCCTGAGCACGGATGTTAACAGTCCTGTAAGCGAAGGATCAGGGTCCCTCTCTCTAAGTGGATGTTCTGCTGGAACACAACGAACAACAGGGGCTCCCACGCCCGTTACTGCTCCTGTCTCCCCCATGAGTGCTGCTCTGCAAGCATGACCAGCTCACCCTGTTTGCAGGACAGACACATATAAATACATAAACATGTTAAATGCATTCGTATGAAATTTTAATTCCATTAAGAAGAAATGAAAATTCAACAGAGAAGAAAAATGCTTGCAGCCATCAGTACTAGCTGAAGTCTAAAGGAAAATGCTAATTTCACCTCTCAAATGATAAATATGTATATTTTCTGTGTAATGTAATGTATATTTAATATCTTTTTAAATTCCAACCTGCAGTGCTTTCAAGCGTTTACTGAGAGGTAACTCATCCACTTCCAGAATGAAAACGTCTACTGCTGTGCACAGCTTCTGCTGCACTTCATTCCTTCTGGCGATCAAAGCGCTCCCTTCACTCTGGGGGAGGAGGAAGACGTAACAGCCATCGTTAATGAACACATCCGACGTTTTCTTACACACTAACCTACAGAAAAACGAATCTCCCAAAAACAGTGAAATTCCGTATTACGTTCTCCAAACATAGCCTTTGCGACAAACACCTTCCTCAGATCAACAGACAAGCGGTTCCGTTCCCTTATTTAGAGAAATAAGACAGTTAAATTCAGCAATCCTGCTCTGCTAATGATCTTTTCCTTCCCATTATTTCTGCAACAATGAAATTTTTGTTTTTCTTAAGAAAATTATACAAGTTCCTATTATTAATTACACACTGCCTCCTTCCTATTCCCATACCATCTTCAATTCCTTCTCTACTTACCCTTCAAGATTCAGGCCGTCTCTCTACTAGGATAAAACCTCCAACTTGCCCAAGAGGCTACGTTTGGAATTAAGTATGTGAGAGACACCCAAGAACCCTGTGCATCCATTACCTCTATCACAGTCCGTGTGAACCTGCACCGATGCACTATTCATATATCCCTCCATTCCCAAGACACATGAGACAGATCACGTCTTAAATAAATGTGTGTTTCTACAGTAAGGGAGATAAAATGTCAACTCTGAGTGGCAACTATGACTATATTTAATCGATAATCACTCTTCAGCTATTGAATGAACTTTAGAACAATGAAGCCTAAAAGTCAGTCCTAAAACATCAGCAGTAGCAAGAACAAATAATTGTTTAAAAAACAAAAAAATAGCCCTGGTGGGTGTAGCTCAGTGGATTGAGCGCAGGCTGCAAACCAGGCATCGCAGGTTCGATTCCCAGTCAGGGCACATGCCTAGGTTGCAGGCCATGCCCCCCAGCAACCGCACATTGATGTCTCTCTCTCTCTCTCCCTCCCTTCCCTCTCTAAAAATAAATAAATAAAATCTTAAATAAATAAAATAAAAACACCTTTGTTCTACTGAAATACCAAGTCTTAGAGCTCCATTCAGCCCTCCCCCTCTGTCATGAATCACTTTTCCTCTGCTCAAGCCACAAAAACAAAATTTTAAAAAATTTACTTTTTTCATCTTATTACATGAAATACATTATGAAATATTTTAATGTGGGCAGTATAGTTTAAATGGAAGGAGAACCAACCTTGCACATCAACCATATATAGGTTCAAATTCCTTATTAACATTTAGAACTAAGTCATCCTGAGCAACTTCCTTAATCCCTGTGAGCTTCAATTTCCTCATTTATAAAATAGGAGAAAAATGCCTATTTCAAAGTTAGTGTAAGAGAAGAAGGTAAAGGGGAGACTTGACTTGGGGTGGTGAACACACAATACAATATACAGATGTATTATGAA
This sequence comes from Tonatia bakeri, assembly GCA_004024845.1. NCBI lineage: Eukaryota > Metazoa > Chordata > Mammalia > Chiroptera > Phyllostomidae > Tonatia > Tonatia bakeri. Next base: position 429,432 of record PVIA01000302.1, on the reverse strand, counting down.
GAGGGACCCGAAAAAACTAAAATGTATTTATAAGAAATTGTGCATTCATTCTTAAACACTGACACTTCAGTCACCTTCAAAGCACTCTCCACGCAGTACCCCTATCCAGACATTTTCTACTGCTCAAAACAGTTTTTGAATGCTTCGATTTTGATGCCTTTTAGTGCTTCTGCTGTTTTTTCTTTCACCGCTTCCACATTTACAAACTCTTCTCTTTGAAGACTTCTTTCATCCAGGGAAACAAAAAAAGTCACTTGGGGCAAGCCAGGTGAATAAGGAGGGTGAGACATGGGGGTCATGCCGTTTTTGGTCAAAAACTGCTGAACACTCAGCACGACGTGGGCAGGTGCGCTCGTAAATCACCGGTCATGAAACTGGCAAATGCACTGAGTCTTCAAAAACACATTCACTGGAGCCAAACATGTCCTCTCACAGTGCCAGCTGGTGCACTGATGCAGATGGGTTCCTAGAACACTCACCTAGCGGGGGAGCCTGAACTCCAAGGGGCCACCCTCTAGAACATAACTCCAGCTTTTTTTGGGGGGGGCCCCCTCCTATAGAATTGTACACCTGAAACCTATATAATTTTATTAACCAATGTCATCCCAATAAATTCAATTTTTAACAAAAATAAAACAGTATAAGAAAACGTTTATAACATACCTGTAACACTGCTGTGTTTCATAGAGATAAAAAATTATTACTTATTACTTTTTTCATCCCATAATCAGAAGCAGCCGATTACAGTCTCACAGACAGCAGGCTGACAACTGCAGGGATGGGAGTGTGGTTTGAGGGGCTGGGCGTGGGGTGGAAGGGCTGAAGGAGTGAAAGAGTAAAACCTCAATGGACACAGACAGCAGTGCAGGGATTACCAGGGGCAGGGAGAAGGGGAAGGCGGAGGAGGTCGAGGGGATAGATGGTGATGGACGGAGACATGACTTGGGGTGATGAACACACAACACAGTGTACAGATGATGTAGAATTGTGCACCTGAAACCTGTATAATTTTGTTAACCAGTTTCACCTCAATAAATTCAATAAAAAGAAAAAAAGAAGTGACTAGTTAGGCTTTAATACGTAGATTAACCCAAATCTAACCTTTCTCCGAATTAAACATCCCTGCCATTTCCAGTTATCCTGTTCACTTTGCTCATCCAGAGCCAGTCAGGTTGCCGACTGACCAACCTAGGTATGGACAGGCATGACTGCACTTTCGGAGTACAATCCCCAAAGGCAGAAACCACCAATACTTCAAGATTGGCCAGTTCCAAGGACAAGTATAGATAGAGCCCATAGGCACTGTGGAAAGCTATGACTGTTGGGCCAAATATCTTTATGTAAAAAAAAAAGAGTTCTGCTCAGCTCAACATAAGAAAGAAAACTGCCAGAGGAACTAAATGTACTAGGACCTACACTAATAAAGAATGCACATGGAATATTCCATTCTCATACTCCTCCTCTACCCACAGATAACCGCCTCTCGACGAGTGGCCATGACAGCATTTAGTAATGAAGCAGAGTCCAAAGCGGCAGCATAAAACCCACCACTCAGACCAGCAGACAAGCTGCCATCAGCAGAAGTGGGAGCCACTCCAACTTAGAAGCCTCACGTCCCTCAGTGTCCGCATCTCTCACAGGCACAGCTTCCAGGATCCCTCACCGGCTATGCCTGGTTGCAAGAGCTCTACCAAGTATTTGTAGTTTATAGCTCCTCCCAGTCCAGATACAATTTACCAAGCAGGGTTTTGCCTAGTGACAATGTTGCCTAGCAACATGACAAATATAATTTTATCAAATTGCCAAGGGAACAGAGAGAGGGAATTATGCAAAGGTCAAATTCTCTTGCAAAAAAGAAAAAGATTTTGTTAACCCTTTGTCCACAATCACTATTTCCTATTTTTCTTACAAACAATAAAAGGAATCAAATTTTGAATATAAATACACTATAAAAATTAAGATTTCATGCAAAGTATCATTTATCACAGCATCTGCAGTCCTGCTTTCTCAAAAGATACTTCATGCTCAACACATAGAAATCATAATAAAAAAATTATTAACCCACCACATTTTGACAAGTTTTAATCTTCTCCTGAGCCAGATTATATTCTGCCCAAATTATCTCTAATTCGTTCAAAGAAGCTGGGATAGTAAAATACTCTTCATTCAACACTTGTATAGCATCTGAAAGGTCATTTCCAAAACGAACACTGATGTTAACATTCCTGTTTAAAAAAAATAGAAAAAAGGAAAAGGTCAAGCAATTTTTAAACTGCTATGAGAAAACATGCTGCATAAATAGTAATGGTCTCAAGTTACTCTTTACAAAACTCACTACTAAGAGGTACTTTTTAAAACTTTATATAAACTCATAAATAACTGACACAAACTTATAATTAAAACATATATCTGAGAAAAAAATAAGTATTTTTTTAAAACCTTTAATAAGAGGACCTCAAAAGTCTGCAGAATTTAAGTGATACCATCACAGCTTCAATTCTTGTCTACAATCAGATTTGTAAGTATCTTCTTCCAAATTTTAGACTTAGTTAACCTTTCTTACCGAGACTGCAGGCATGTAGCCCATGTATCCTAATAAGCAGACTAGCATTTGGAGAATTTTAAAAAAGAAATTTGAAAGGAAAAGCAATCACCTGGCTGGTGTAGCTCAGTGGATTGAGCGCGGGCTGCGAACCAGGCATCGCAGGTTCGATTCCCAGTCAGGGCACATGCCTAGGTTGCAGGCCATGTCTCCCAGCAACCGCACATTGATGTCTGTCTCTCTCTCTCTCTCTCTCTCTCTCTCTCTCCCCCCCTCCCTCCCTTCCCTCTCTAAAAATAAATAAATAAAATCTTTTAAAAAAAAAAAGAAAGGAAAAGCAATCAGAGAGGCAGGCCACTGACAACACTAGGAAAAGTGTAACAAATTATTCCTGACCAATAATAAAGTAATACTCTATTAAGATGAAATACCCACATAATTCACATACAAAGTCTGAGAAATGCTGAATAAACTCTACACAAGACTTGCTAATCAATTCCTTTTCTTTGGACTCATGATGGCCACTTCTTCTGATTCCATAAAGACCACTTTTTTCTTTTCTTTGGACACAGTATAAGTAAGTGATTTAGATTACCAAAATCTTTAGTTTCTGTACAGGCCTGAAAATAACATTAAGCAAAACAACTGGACATAGTAGTTTCTCATGTGTTGATTTTTTAATTTCACTCTGGTAGATGACTTTGGGACAATGTAACTCTTGCAGTAACAATATAACACTGACAAAAAACACTACATTTTGACAGTGTTATGCTGTTACTCCCTGATTCTCAAGAAAGAAAAGATATACTGAAAAGTAAGTATTTTTAGTTTCTTTCTAAGTCATAAAAATACAAGGATTAAATTTCAAAGTAAAAAATGGTGGCATGCAATTTAAACAGAGCACCAAATAATTATCCTTCTCAAAAATATGGTCTTACCTACCTAATTGCTTTCAATCTTTCAATCTTAGCTGCTAGATTTTTCATTCGGGTGCCTACACGAGTCTTCAGAGTGCTTTCCAAACGCTTAGTCAAATCCATGATAGTTGCTTTCTCTTGCTGAACAAAGAGCAAACACCCTAGTGAGACCCATATAGACTGTATTTCTACTGTTGTTTAAGTGGTTTTTAGAAATAATTAAAATTTTAAAGGTTAAAAAACGTTAGGGCACAGGATAACACACATTGATTTTCCTACTAGCTGAGATCTGAAAAAGATAATCTCTCCCAGTCTTCTGCCTTCACACAGATTAGACTCATATTTCATCTTAATAAGAAGCCAAAAAGAAACAAAATTTCACATTCTCTGTGTCTTAACACTTAGATTTTAAAAAGCTTAGACAACTATGCAACTTATAAGAAACAGTATGTATAACGAGACAGATAAAAATTAAAATGGAAAAAATACACCACGTAAACATGGCTTTATTAGTATTAGACCACATGGACTTCGGTACAGAGAGCACTCTAGGTGAAAAATGGGATATTTCATAAAGATAAATGAGTCAATTCATCAAGAAGATACAATAATTCTAAGTGTATGACCCTGATAACAAATATTAAAAATCACAAAGTAAAATCTAACAGAACAAAATGAAGAACCAGACAAAACCACAGCAATATTTGGAGATTTCAACACTCCTTGTTCAGTAACTAATGGAACAAATGAACAGAAAATCCATCGGATACAAAAGACTTGGACAACACTATCAACCAATTCAACCTAACTAACATTTACAAAACACTCCGCACAACAAATATAGAATATACATTATTTTTTAAAATACATGAACACTCCCAAAGACAAACCATATGCTGGGTGATAAAACAATAAGAAAATATCCTTTAAAAAGAACTGAAACCAGCTCTGTCTAGTGTGGCTCAGGGGACTGAGCACCAGCCTGCAAATTGAAAGGTCACCAGTTCAATTCCCAGTCAGGGCACATGCATGGGTTGTGGGCTAGGTCCCTGTTTTGGGGCATGAGAGAGGTAATCAGTCAATGTTTTTCTCACATATTGGTGTTTCTCTCCCTCTCTTCCTCCCTTCCTTTCCCTCTCTCTAAAAATAAATAAATAAAATCTTTTTAAAAAACTGGGTGAAGGATTAATTGTTCAATTCTCTCTTTTTTTGGAATATTTGAAAATTTCCATAGTTAAAAGTTTTTGAAAGAACATAAGAGGAAATGTAAATGAAAAATTATTAATGTTTTAAACATCCAATGAAATCCCAAGATAATTAGTTTGGAGTGTACAAAATTCATCTATGAACAGTCTAAAGTAAGGAGGAGAGAAGGATGGAGAGGAGAGAGGAAGGGGAGGGGAGGAGAAGTGACAGAACATTGAACAAGCGTAAATGAATACACAGATTCCCCAGCTGGTCATTCTTTCCCTTACTCGGCCACTGAGCACACCATACCTGCAGTTCCTGGGCAGTCTGTTCTACTTTCCACTCTAACGCTGTGTAACTTTCGAGAAGAACCTCCTTCTCTGTTTTAAGCTTTTCATTTTCTTCAATCAGTTTCTGGTCCTGCTTAATTTTTGCCAGGCTGACATTAGATCCTAAATTAAAATCACCAATAGCCAAACATTCCCTGTTAAAAACAAATTCACTCATTTTAAAAACCAAACTGTGGAAGGCTGACAGAGATCAGACATCTAAACTAAATTATTATTGTAGGCTTTTTATACCATAATATATCTTAAAGTTAATTTTGGAAACTAAGCTAAAACCTTTACATACTTCAACACTAAAACATATTTTTAGGCAAACTACATTTTATAATGTAAGTCATTACTTCGGAAACAATGCTTCCAACTCTCAAGAAAATATATTCCAACTTCCTCAAAGCAATGTCCACTCCAGCAATACCGTAAGAAGCACTCTGCATCACTTTCTTCCACTCCCTCCTCCCCATCGCCCTCGCTCCATTTGACAGTTCAGTTCCTGAGGCACTAATACAATCCCAACAAACGGCTCCATCACCTAACACATGTCCTCACGACCTGAGTCATGACACAGAATGGTCTGGGACTTGTGAACATCAAACGTGGCTTTCTGCTTCAATTTATGGTTCAATTATCTAAAAACTGAACTCCTTTTGTAATAATCAAATTCTATCACAATGAGTTTTCACAGGAATAATGAAGAGCCTCTCATTTGATAAAAAGAAAGGCGAGTTCCTGAAAACTCATTAGAATATTTCTAAAGCCACAGGAAAAACTTCAAAGCTTATTTGAAATTCTAGCCCTCCTTGAATAATTCAGATTTAGGGGTAGATTCTATTTTTGATAAATGTATTCAAGAGAGCTGGCATGCTTATGACTCAGCATCTACTTCTGGGTATATAAACCCAAAACGCTAACCTAAAGACTTTATGCGCCCTTATGTTCACTGCAATAGTATTTACAACAGCCATAATATGGAAGCAACCCTGTGCCCATCAACAGAAGAATAGAGTTTTTTTTAATATTATACTGTTATTTTATTACAGTTATCCCAATTTTCCCCCTTTGCCCTCCTCTGCCCAGTAGAAGAGTAGATTGTAAAAGCTGTGGTACATATACACAATGTAGTATTACTGTCATAAAAAAAGAATGAAATTTTACCATCTGCGACAGCATGGATGGACCTAGAGAGTATTATGGTAAGGGAAGTAAGTCAGTCAAAGGAAGACAAGTACCATGATTTCCCTTACATATGGAATCTAAAGAACAAAATCTGTACCAACAACTGATTCTAAAGAACAAACTAGCCCTGGCTGGCGTAGCTCAGTGGATTGAGCGCAGGCCGCGAATCAAAGCATCACAGGTTCGATTCCCAGTCAGGGCACATGCCTGGGTTGCAGGCCATGGCCCCCAGCAACTGCACACTGATGTTTCTCTCTCTCTCTTTCTCCCTCCCTTCCCTCTCTAAAAATAAAATAAATAAAAATTAAAAAAAAACTAAATGAACAAACAAAACTGAAGCAGATTCACAGATACAGAGAACAGACTGATGGTTGCCAGAGTGGGTCGGCTGGGGGTTGGGGGGGTTAGGGGACTGGTAAAAAAAGGTGAAGGGGTTATGAAGTATGAACTGGTAGTTACAAAATAGTCACGGAGATGTGAAGTACAGCACAGGAAATATACTCACTAATATATATAGTAACTACGTATGATGCCAGGTGGAAATATCAGAGGGAGCGCTGTAAGACTGCCTAACCATGCTGTACACACCTGAAACTAATACAAAATAGGCTGACTGTCAAGTGTAACTGAAAAAAATTCCAAGAATTTTTAAAATAGAGTTGGCTTGAAGTGTTGGTATATGAACTTTAAACAATTCAGGAATGATTTTTCTTTCAAAATGGCTTTTAATGAAAGCATTTCTACTAAAGAAGAGGGTAATAATATATGTTTGAGAAAACCAGAAATAATTAGTATCATTCCTCAAAATCACAGACATAGCTGAGGACCCCCAAAACATAAGCCTATGACAAGGGTTCCGAACCTGAATTAAAAATAGGTAAGACTAAACACCCCACCACAGACTTACTTTGGAAATGTCACATGATTTCCTACGTTGTTTTCATCCTTTAGGTCAAGAGTCTGCCTCCCACCGAGCCGCCCCTTGGGCCTGCTGAAGGACGGCTGGTTTGATCTGTGCCCCCACAGTGGGATGGGGCCTTTGAGGTTCCTGAGAACGAGCTGACCAGGATCCGGTTTCTCCTCACAGGTGCTAGTGCTGGCAGTGAGTTTGCATTTTTCTGCAAACCCTTTCTTAGCCACCTCTTCCCCTATATCCACAGTGCCATACTCCGCCTGAGCAATAAGTGTTCCATCTTGATAGGTTGCTTTAATTCTCATTTTTATTTCCTTTTCAAAAATCAAGCTCCCTAAAAAGGTTCTGCCCTAAGAAAGACAGGGAAAAAAATATAAACGAGTCACATAAATGGGCTACCACATGTTTTTCTTCATCTACTTCGTTTCCACCCAGTTTTTCCAACGATTGTATTTATCTATTCTCAAATCTCTGTAGACGTAGTCTTACCTTGTTATGCAAATACACTTCCGCATGTGTAGGAATAGATTCCAATTACACACTTGGTGAAGTAGAGCTAATACCTGTACAGACACCCATATTTAAAAATTTTTAAATATGTATCTATTGAATACCCTCAAATAATTTTTTAAACCAAGCAAACTATGTTGACCATTTTGGCCCCAACCAAATATAATGGTGTCTTCAGAAGCTACAGCACATAAAAATAAATTATGGTACATAGAAAAGACACTAAAATTCAACAAAACTTTAAAAATATTTTAAAGGCAGAATCTTGTACTCTGGTTTTAAAGACAAACAACAGCAGGAATGAAAAGCAGAAACTAAGAGCACAAAACATTGATACTTTTTTTAAATCAACAAATTGAAATTACAGAAAATGAGATGTTAGAAATTCCTAAGTTCAAAGCCCTCTCACTGAATTTTGTTGCAGAATATAACACTTGTACAACTGGTGTATGAGAAGCCATATGAGTGATTATGTGCTTGCTAACTTTTAATTATTGATTATCCACCCTGTGCATTAAGCACAGATATATCTAAAACATATTTCAAATTGAAAGATATCTTGAGATTTAACTTTAATAAGAACCTGTTTACAGCTCAAGAATATTAAATTTCCTAAAATTACTTTGATACACTCTAACCACCAAGATAGAACCCTGAACTTGGAATACAATTTAATTAAATTGTGAAACTACCCCTGAAATTATCAGTGTCTTCTAGAATTAGGTTACTAACCCAAAATTTAATGGAAATTAATACAAACTAGAATCCAGATTAGCAGAAGATCACTGCCAATCACCACATCAAGTAGTATGAGCCTCTGTAGAAACAATAAAACCTAATTTACAACCCTGCTAATTTCAAATGTGCAATGTTTATGACCAGAACTAAGTTAAAGATCACTCTTACTTAAATACTCTCTCAAAAGCCAGAGACAACAGAAGAATTATATTTATCATTTTCTCCATCACATAAGAGTCCCTCCTTTTAAGCTTTGACAGCAGAATAACTAATTATATAAATTATACACATTATACCACTTTTATATGATATCAAGATGTTTACCTAAACAATTATTAAAATTAAAAAAGTCATAAAAAAAGATGTTTACCTAGCCAAAGATCAGCACAAATAATATATAATTGCTTTTGAATTATTCTGTAATTCATATTTTCACTTATTTATACAGACTTTTCTATTAAAGAAAATTAGTGGAATTTAGCTACACTTATATTTTGTTTCAAGCACATAGTTTTGCTTCTGTTAACAAAAAATATTTAAAATCTGTGACTTGCCTGATCAAACTGGGTAACTTCTTGGCCAGAAGGAATCTGTAATCCCCAAAGTCTATACTTTTTGGCAACACTAGAAAACTGCAGATCCAAAGGAATCTCAACTATATCAGATCGATTTAGAATTTCAGTATTTCCATAGTCAATGTATCTCACCAGACACTGGAGGGAAAAAAATGAAACAAATATTAATATGGGACTAAGATTAAATACCTCAAATAAACCACCAATTCGCTGCTTTCTATCAATTACCTAAATCAAGACAGCATTTCACCTCAAACTGACAAACAAGAGCTCCAGCAATATTCTCGAAATAAGAAAAAAATCCACAGACCATGAGTACCCAGTGATTTGTATATTTAGTTCCAAAAAGTATTATTTCCAAGAGTACCATTTTTCATTTTGTTTTGTTTTTTTAAACAACTGGTACTAAATAAACATAAATTCATGAAGCTTATGGCCCTCTCCCACCTGGAATGTTAAAATCAATCAACATAATTAAATGCAAGTTGAAAAGAAAGGCAAAGTTATCAAACTTTCTGTGAAAATTAAATACAGTCCAGCCCTGACTGGTGTGCTCAGCAGGTTGGGCATTGTCCTGCAAACCAAAAGGTCACTGGTTTGATTTCCAGTCAGAGCACATGCCTGGGTTGTGAGCCAGGTCCCTGGCTTGGGGTGTGCAAGAGGCAACTGATCAATTTCTCTCACACATCCATGATTCTCTCCTTTCTCCCTCCCTTCCCCTCTCTCCAAAGAAGTAAAAAATAAAATAAAAATAAAATCTTTTAAAAAGTTAAACGCAGTCTAGCTATTACACCTTGGAAATGAATAATTCACCTTTACCTCAAGTTCCATATCTATTTAAAAAGAAAAATAGCTTATCACAAGGTCTAAGGTCAATTAAGGGGTGACTTGCCCCTTAATTGAAAAAGTTAAATCAAAATCAAATGCAAAATATCATCTACAGTTGTCAAATTATGGGGAAAACATCTGTTAAAGAGGTCTACCTCATTAAGATAAACCATTATCTTTGAGAGCAATAAAACATGAGATGTTTAAAAAATATTTGGAACATTACTCAAAACTGTTTCATATTAGCATCTCCTTATTACACCAAGAAACATATTTATAAAATAAATCTACTATAAAATATTTCAAGTCCTGGAAAACCACCATGAATGAAACAGTAAAGAAAAGCCTGCAGACGTCTTTTAGACAGCTTGCAGTGTACAATTGCCACCAAACAGCTACGCAGAGTCTCTGCTCCACAAATCCCATTAAAAGCTTCCACAATTCAAAACTAAAATAACTAAACACAAAGAAAATTCATCACATTTAACTAAGGCAGGAGAAAGCTGCAAGCCTGTCTTCATTATTAACAATATGCACATCGACTAAGTGATAGATAAACATGACTTCAGGATCAATAAAATGTCATTTTCCTACTCAGTCTTAATGGAATGAACTTTTAAAAGTTGCTCAGCAAGAATCAAACATAGGTATTAAGAACTGAGGTACAAAAAAAACAATCAGTCACCAAAGATTATTCTTGGACAATCTGGAGTGATTATATATGACAACTTAAATTCAGAAGACTATTCCTGAATCTGACCTGGATGTTTTTAAGCAAAAAATGTTTTAATCAATTAATAAGTTCATTGAACCAGATTTTATTACTAGTTTGAATAAGCAATGAAGAGACAAATAAGCATCAAATTTTAGAACCAGAATAAATATTTCTCAGGGGGAAAAAAAGTGAACACTTATGCCTGCCTTTTCATCACTGATGATTTTCAGTACTTTGCATCTGTACCAACATTTATCTTCAGAAAATAATCCACCATAAATCTACAAAGAGAAAAAGAAAGTAAAATTATTTGGAATTTCAATGAATCAAAGTATGCTAAGTAGATCAGAACAGTGGTTAGCACTTACTAAGCACTTATTCTGGATATCAATAAGCACTTTACATATAACTTCTTTCACTCTCACAGCCCTATGAGGCAGGCACTCGATTTTCACCATTACACACCTAAAGTCATAACCTAGTAAGCAGCAGGGTCAGGATTCAAACCAAAGCAATCTGAATACAGACTCTATTATGTTCTTCTGCCTCTCCACGAAAAAGGGGCAGGGGGGTGGGAAAATGAAAACCAGACAATTCAAAAAGGTGCCATAGTGTTTTCATATTTGGAGACATATGCACCACGTTCATTGCGGTATTATTTACAAGAGCCAATACTATATGGAAGCAACCTAGGTGTCAATCAATACATGAATAGATAAAGATAACATGCCACATACATACAATGGAGTACTACTACTGAGCCATAAAAAAGAATGGCATCTTGCCATTTACAACGACATGAATGAACCTAGAGGGTATTACGTCAAATGAAGTAAGTCAGAGAAAGACAAATAGCATATGATTTCACTAATAGGTGGAATCTAAAAATCCAAACGAACAAATAAACCAGGAGCAGCCTCATAAATACAGAGGTCGAACTGACAGTTGTGAGGTGAAGGAAAATGGGCAAAAAGGGTGAAGGGGATTCAGAAACACAAACTTCCCGTTATAAAATAAATAAGTCATGGGGATGTCAGGCACAGCATAGGAAATACAGTCAATAATATTATAATAACTTTATACAGTGACAGTTACTAGACTTAATTGTGGTAATCACTTCATAAGCAATATAAATGTTGAATGGCTATGTTGTATATCTGAAATTAATAGTATAGTGTATGTGAACTCTAGTTTTTAAAAAAGGCACAAGCATCAGACTTGAAATTGCACTGTTTTAACATATGAAGACATAACTGATACAATTAATTGCTCTTAAAACATAAATATTCCAAGCATATGCCACCTAAGTGGAATTCTCAACTATGGTGGGATCCCTGTGTCCTACCAGCCAGGAAAAGTTTTTTCTACTTTTTACTTTGTATATAAGAAGTTTAAGGCCATTAAGTGGGTAAAATTAAACTAGAAATATCCTTAATACCAAACTTCCATTTATTTTAAATTAATATTTTAATTTAATAATCAAGAAGAAAAATTACAGAGTGCATGTCAATTTCTCAACCTCAGCAGCACTGACATCCAAGACGGGATAATTCTTTGCATGTACAGGCAGAGGTGTTAGCTGCCCTGCCCACTGCAGGATGCTTAGCAACATCCCTCTGGCCTCTACCTACAACACACCAGTAATACTCCTTCCAATGTGATGGCCAAAAAGGTCTCCACACACTGCCAAATGGGCCCTGGGGGTGGGGAATGAATACAACATCGCCACAGGTTGATAACCACTTTAAATCATTCATGCTCAATGGGAAAAAATATTCCCCAAGGAGTTAAAACTGATTCTCAGGGGGTGGGGAGGCATTGTAGATATTACAATGGTCTGTAGCCCTCCAAAGTTCAACCTTATCTGACAACCTAAACAGATATACAGTATATCTGTGGTGGTCAAATTTCTTGGGGGAAAGAGATCCACTATGGGGAAAATGCCTTAAAAGGGCATAATGAAAAAAGGTTGAGGAACACTGTTTTAAGTGACAGTGTAAAATAAATTTTAAGCATATCACTCTGAACTACAGCAAATTCACAGATTTTAAAGCAAAAGCAATACAGAGTGTAAAACTTAAAATCCTCAATTCCCCAAAGCAATAAAGTACACGTCAATTCAAATACACAAACAAGTATCTAACAAAGCAACTGCTGCAAGAGTGTGTTCACTCACCCATTCTCCTGAACACACCTGACTCTGGCCCCTCCGCTAACATCCAACAGAGGGCGCCTGAGGAGCGCACAAACAGCATGGTCCCCTCTCCCAACCACCTTCCTTCCCTTTTCAGCAAGCAAACCAGGTTCAGTAGCAAAAATGGCTGATAATCTGCAGCCCTACCCAATTTCAAACTCTACAAAATGCTATATTACCTTCAGTTAAGACTTTGTCATAATATACTAATAAAATAAACAATTGGAATAAGGCAAGTGGCAGAAATGATGTATCATTGCAACCCAGTCTAGGTAAGAATGGGGACTTATCTCCAGAAATAGAGCTGGGACTGTCCAAATTGAGGAATCTGAAGTTATCATAAGTAAGACTCCATTCCCAAAAGATTTACTTGTCTTCAGAACACAGTCCCATTGTACCTGGGCCCAATCTTCTCTACAATTCAACTATGCACAGCCCATGACCCGCCCACGTGGTAAGAGAGAGGGAACCAGTCAATCACTGAGGAAAATTTACTAAGTGTCATCCATTCATGGTAACTGGAGATGACTGAGCAATCCTTTATAGTAAGTCTAATATTGAAACTGGTTTGAATTTTTTGTTAAGCAAATTGCATTACTTTGTGCATTCTGCTGCTGAACTCCAAGCTACATTGCTCCCTTCCTTCTAAATTTCTTCTTTTACACATTTTTATATAAGCCACTGGGGTTTTAATTATTTTAAAATAAAACCAATAGAGGCCCATTATTAAAAGAAAATCAAAGTGTATCAAAAAGGGTAAATAAGATTTCCTTCCCAACACTCTTCAACATGCACATCCTGAAAATAATTTTATACTAATGTTCCACGTGCACTAGGTTACATGTACACATTTTTATTTACACAAATGGGCTCATTATACATACACTATTTTGAATCTAATTTCGTATCAAAATACAGGAATCTACCTCTCCCAACTAAACAGCCAGGGCTCGGAGCTGGAAAAGACAAGCGAGGCGCCCAGCACACAAAGGCACCAGGCCAGCACTCACTAAGTGCCTCCTTACATTTCACACGACGACTCTGTTTTGCTCAGCAGTGTGTACTCAATGCTTAGCACAGTGCCTGGTGCACAGCGGACAGTCCGTAAGCATTTCTGAAACAATAAACTTACTATGACTATGGTCTTCCTTTCAAATATATCAAAAATTTCAAAAACTATAACATTTAAGATACAGAAAAGATTGACATGACACATGGAATAATTACATCCAAGAAAATGGCTCACCTTCTTTGGATCAAGATTCCCAAAAACTGAATTGGCACGAGGACAAACTTCAGACAATGAGCAACCAATCTTCATAATATCCTTATTCCTACTGATACTCTAGCAGGAAGAACAGATACAGTGTAAGGTTCAGTAAAACATGACTTGATAGCATTACACAATTAAGGGTTCTACTAAGCATAATACTTCAAAGATTTTGAAGCATTAGAAATTAAATCAAATCCCTATGTCAGTATTTTTTCATAGGCAAATGAGTTCTTTATAAGAAATGGGACTAGGCTATTGAATATTTTTACTTTCCATGAACTAAAATTACTTGGAATTCAAACCAAGATACTAAATATTATTAAATCATATGAAGAGATAACTTTAAACAATTGTCTCTGGATTTTACTTTAGATAAATTCAAATTACTCAAAATGGATAACATACTTTGGCCTAATTACATGAGTCTTCTCATGTATTTGTTCTTATGTAAAGGAAACATGCAAAAACAATTTCAAAATGTATACATTCCTCTGTACACAAATACTGTAATCTAGTTAGTAAATTCATTTCTCACAGGGTCATGAGATTACACAAGTATAATAAATGTACTATAAATAATGAAAGCAGTTAGAAAGACATTAAAATCGAAGAAGGCTAAATAAACCTACAGTGTTAGATTAGAACTGGAAAGTATCAGAGTGAACTCATAACACGTATATATTTATGTGCACTATGTATGTCAGTGTGCATTAGTGCAGATATGAGAGGCACACGGAGACAGAAATGTAGTGTGTGTGAGTGGATTTTCACATATATACCTTTCCTAGCTCTGTCCACTGAGAGGGCCTAGAAGCAAAGACACTCCCACAGCCACGTGCACACCTAGTACCTAGATCTTGATTTCTAAACACCACTCTCCCATAAAAGGAAGCAGGGTTCCTTGGAGGGTGGTTGATTCCAGGGCTAGGAAAGAGAAATAAAAGATAATCCTGTCATATCTAGTGATGCCAGAAAGCAAAGAAATGCTAAAAAAAAAATGGAAGTACGTTTAAAGGATACAATAGCTAATGTAAATAATCTCCTAACAGCCAAAGCTGCAACAAATTAAATAATGACAATATAAAATAAACAATGACAGTATTGGATTACATCCCATGGACTAAATACCCACTGTCTATATTAATATAAATAATCAAATAAACAAATAATGAAGAATAGACAGCTGTTCCTTACAGAATCCCAATTAATAAATGCAGAAGGAA
This sequence comes from Tonatia bakeri, assembly GCA_004024845.1. NCBI lineage: Eukaryota > Metazoa > Chordata > Mammalia > Chiroptera > Phyllostomidae > Tonatia > Tonatia bakeri. The sequence continues at coordinate 414,296 of PVIA01000302.1, read as the reverse complement.
TGAGCCCTGTCTGGTGTGGCTCAGTTGGGGCACATCATCCTGTAGAGCGAAACCTTACAGTCTGGACTCCCCATCAGGGCACATGCCTGGGCTGCAGGCCCAGTCCCCAGTTGGGGCGCATGCAGGAGACAAGCAGTCATTGTCTCTATCTCAGATTGACATTACTCTCCCTTTCTCCCTCCCTTCCCCTCTAGATACAAATAAATTAATTTTTTTAAAAAAATAAATGTAAAAGTGAGGGAAACAGGAAATCATCATTAGGTAAACACCATATTAAAAAACAGTAAAATTCTGTGGGTTAAAAAGTTGGAGAGAAACAAGTCTCAATGTAGCTCCCTCTAAAATATTCACTGATTACAAAAGGAAAGAGAGTAACTTTTCAGTGAAGAAACCCAGCAGTAACCACTATCACCAAGTGGATCGAGGTTAACATCAATAATAAGACGTATCAACATCACAGATCCTCAATATGATGCACTGAACAGGACACAGCAGCACTTCTGCAATACTACTACCGATCTATGAGAAACCGTCAAACAAATTCAAACTGAGAAATAGTCTATAAAGTAACCGACCAAAACTCACCCAACATGTCCAAGTCATGAAAGACAAGGATAAATAAAGGAACTACCAAAGGCTGAAGGAGACTAATACATCACACTAAATTAACAATGTGGGATTTTGAACAGAAAAAAGACAATGAAAACCTGGAGAAACATCAATAAGCGTTATAGTTAATAACAATGTTAATTCCCTGGCTTTGATCATTGTACTCTGGTTATGTGAAATGTTAGCATTAAGAGAAGATGGATGAAGGGTATAAAGAAAGCCTCTGTACTAACTTTACAACCTTCTAAGTCTAAAGTTATTTCAAAATAAACAGATAGGTTTTTCTAAATATATCAACAAAATATTCAGTGAAGTTGGAAAGAACATGATTATCTCTGATGGCTGAAACACTGAAAGAGCAGGCCCAAGGACACCAGGATGAGTACCAGTATCGCTGTTCAGTAAAAACAGGAACTGAATTTACAGATCCCAAGACACAAGAGAAGTAGCCTGTGTGAATACAGCCCTGAAATTAGCTAAGTAAAGATCGGAATACACCAAAATATCCTACATAATCAGATTTTGTAGCAATGTGGATTAAATAAATTAAAACTCTTTCTTTCAAATGAAAGGTGGAAGTCCATCCACTGTTGAAATGACCAGGATGATTTGCACAACATCGATATGGCCTGGCAGCCAAGGAGAGTGGACTGGAATGCACATGGGTGGACAACGACGACTTCACTGCACTAGTCAGTGGGGGTGGTGGACGCCATTGAGCGAGCACTGTCCTGTGTGTCTGTTCACATTCAAACTGACTAAGTACAGCAATGAATCAGCATCAAATTTTGTGCTAAGCTTGAACATTCCTATACGGAAACTATTCAGATAATTCAGAAGACTTTACGGGATGATGCAACGAGGCAACGCAAACAAAAGTGTAGCAAAAATGCTTCAAAGATGGTCAAAAATCTGTTGAGAGTGATGCACATTTTAGAAGGCCTGCAACAGCAGGACACATGAGAAATGCTGAATGTGTACGGGCTGCAGTCAGCAAAGAACAGCAACTGACAGTGCGAGAACAAGAAGCTGATCTGGGGACTCCAAAAACAACTGTGTCTGAGATTTTGACACAGGATCTAGGCACGAAACGTGTCATGGCAAAATTCATTCCACACCTTCTACTACCAGAGCAGAAAGAATATCATGCTGCAGTTGCTAATGACTTGGTTCAAACTTCTATCAATGAACCAGATTTCCTCAAGACAGTCATAACCAGAGATGAATTGTGGGACTACAGCCATGATCCAGAAACTAAGGCTCAGTCGTCCCAATGGAAGTCGCCTGGTTCTCCTCACCCGAAGAAGGCGTGGCAAAGTCACAGCAAGGTTGAGACCATGTTAACTGTGTTTTTTGATTGGAAAGGTGCTGCCCATCACTAGTACGCACCTCCAGACCAAACAATTAATAAGGAGTACTACCTCAATGTTCTTCATTGGATGAGAGATGTAACAAAACAAAAAAGGCCACAGCTATGGGCAACTGGTGATTGACAGTTTCATCAGGACAATCTGACCACTCACGCATCAAGTCTTGTACAGTTTTTTTTTGATGAAACATCAAATAAGCCAGATGACTCAGCCTCCCTAGAGCCCAGATTTGGCACCCTGCAACTTCCGGCTTTTCCCAAAAGTAAAATTGCCTTTGAAAGGAAGAGATTTCAGACCATCGATGAGTTTCAGAACAATATGACCGGGCAGCTGATGGTGACTGAGAGAACTGTGTGAGGTCCCAAGGTGCCTAGTTTGAATGGGACTGAAGCATCACTGTCCTGTGTACAATGTTTCTTGTATCTTGTATCTTCTTCAATAACTGTCTCTATTTTTCATAGTGCATGGATGGATACTTTCTGGACAGTCCTCAAGCCTTAAACTATTAACTATCTAATCTTTTACAAAAAAAGTTTGCTGACACCAGACTACATGTGCAAAAAGAAAACACAGGAAACAAGAAAAACATCTTGTTAATATAACTGTGCTGATTATACTTTGAAATGACATTTTGGATATTTTAAGTTAAATAAAATATATTTATTAAAACTCATTTTACCTGTTTCTTCTTACTTTTTATGTGTCTGCTGAATTTTAAATTGCTTATATGGTACACATATTTCTACTGATAGCATTCGTCTAGAGAGAAAATCTTATTTATGCTAACAAATGTTGTTCCTATTTCATGAACTTAAACAGAATTTATCGTCCAACCTGGGACACTGCTGAGTGACACAGATGATATTAATACAAAGGGCACAGCACCAGAACATGTGGACACCTTATAAAGCACACGCATAAGCAGAGTCACAAATCTGTCACAAATTTTCTATGAATAGCACTCTTCTCCAATGTTTCTTATACATATTCAGGCACTCTGGGTTAATCACATTCTTCTACAACTTTTCTTCTCATAAATTCTATTCCCACCTTTTCAATTCACCCCACCCACACAACAAACAGGAGTTCTCACGCTGCAGAAGTATAGAGAAATGCCACTCCCTTCCCTCCACGTGTAGTCCACAAAAGTAGAAATTAGGGAGCACTTGTGTTCATTATAGGGGCTCACCATCTCAAATTCTGGAACATGTGCACTTTGGTACCTCACTTTGTAGTTAAACCTCAGTAAACTTATATGACTTGAAGCTTGGCAATAGTAATGTTTCATTACTGCTTCCAATTTTGTGATGAGAAAAATACTGTGTCTCCAATTCAAAATTAAGCCATTAGAAAAACGATGAGGCTTTTAAAGTCAGTTTCTTTCAAGAAACACACTCTTATAAAATGTCGCTAGATGGAGCTGTAACCTCACAAATAAAAGTTTCTCAGCCCCTTCAGTAATTTACGCAGCCTAGACCGTTGGCACTAAATTGAGTGTAACTCTGAAACCACAACTATGTTCTTGTTTTCTTACACTCAGTGAACTGTGAACACTACACTCATAACTCAGGTGTTAAGCTCCAGCTGTAGCCATTTGTCTTCTAATGCTTGTGTCAAATGGTTGTCAATAAAAACCAGAAATGGAGAATGACAATTTGATTTTTGTTTTTGTTGAGGAGGACCTGTGTCAGTGGGGGAACGGATGGGAAAGAAATACCACACTGCTGTTTACCTGAGCCCAAAATGTTACTGCATCTTCCACATGACTTCCAACCACATCTTCAACTAAAACCAAATCACAACACAAAGAAAATTAGAAATTAATCAAGATCATTTAGCTTTTACATCCAAAAATAGCTTTTAGTGTCAGTACCTTTATTGGCAGGTGTATCTTCATCCATTTGGACAATTTCTGAAAAACTAAAACAATGCAATGTCTTAAATTACATTAAATGATATGTCCATTACCAGTGCATAAAGATTAAACCTAATGTTCAATTTTGTACAAGTATGATTTGCCCTAGTTATCAAAATTCAAACTCTATATTAAAGACTTCAAAAATATTCATTCAATTAATTCTTTTGTTTTTAGTATACAGTATTTTACAATTCATCATATACAAATGCTATCTTCAAAATTACCTCTTTAGCCAAACTTTTACAAATGTTCACCAAGTGGGTAATTCATGCACATTTCGATGAGTTACATAAATCAATACTTCATAACAATGCGTATATTCTTGTAAAATAATTGATGCCGTGCCCTGGCCAGTGTGGCTCAGTCAGTTGGAGCGAAGTCCTAGTACATCATGCCTAGGCTGCGGGTTCAGTCTCCGGTGGGGCACGTGTGACAACTGACCCACGCTTCTCTCTCATGTCCATGTTACCTGTCCCGCACCCTCTCCCTCTGCCTCTCTCTCTCTGCCTCCCTTCCCTCTTTCTAAAAAAAATCACTAAGTGTGTCCTCAGGTGAGTATTTGAAAAAGATTAAAATAAGTGATGCCCTCCCAAACCAAGAGCAGAACTTCCATAAATTACACAAAAAGAAACACCACAAATATATAAAGTAGTAGAACGAATGCTTCAGACTGCTTATCAATTTTATTTAAAAGACACAGTGATTTTTGCTTTTGAAGATACCCTGCAATTAAAGACTTGCAAAAAGAATTTTGCCCATTACTTCTAAAATGATTTTCATTATATAATATACTTTCCCAAATGCAAAACATTTCAAAATAAATGCCTATTAACTTATAATTTTATCCTTAATACACTAGGATATTACACTGTATGTGCATAAGTGTGAGTTCTTTGAAGGAAACTGAAAATACAGATTTAAGAAGAAGTTATCCAAGAATGTCACTACACCAAAGTTTAAAACACTCTCTGAAATAGAAAGAGAAAAATATTAACTCTGTGTCACAGGAGGAAAAAGAGCTCATAAAAAGTTTTTAAACTTTATTCTAACTTTTTTTAATTAAAAAAAAATTTCCAGCCTGGCTGGTATAGCTCAGTGGATTGAGCGCAGGTCTGCAAATCAAAAGGTTGCAGGTTCGATTCCCAGTCAGGACACATGCCTGGGTTGTGGATCAGGTGTCCACTAGGAGGCGTGGGAGAGGCAACCACACACTGATGTTTCTCTCCCTTTCTCCTTCCCTTCCCTCTCTCTAAAAATAAATAAATAAAATCTTTTTTTAAAAATTTCCATACGCTAAGCAGCATCAAAACATCTTCAAAACAAGGATTCTTCCTCCAATACTGATCGAAAAGTAATTTTTAGAGTGAGCAAGAATGTTGTAAAATCAAGTTGGAATACTTTAAGGAGACCTTGGCTTAAATTTGGTTGAAAAGGAGAGAGAGAGAAGGAAAAAGGAGAGGAGAGGAAAAAGAAAGAAAAAGTAAATGTTTACTTTGGAAATCCCACCACACACAAGCTATTTCTGGAATAGTTAAGCCTTAAAACCGCTATTTTGAAGGGGATCAAAACGACTTTCCTGCGGCGACTACGCAGAACTCAGGCGGCACCCACTTTCTGCAAGCCCGCACCAGCAAACGGCACTCCCAAATCTCCCATCCCGGGCAAGGACTGGAGTGAGTCAGTCCAGGTCTCTCCTTGACGACTATTTCGAGAGATTTCGAAGTTGAAGGAGCACAGAATGGAGACTTCCCCGCTTTTACCGAGAATCCTCAGGCCCGCGTTACCTGCAGGCCAGCTTCACCTCTTGGCCCCGAACTTCGAAGTTAGGGGCCTGTCACCCTCGGAAAGGGGCGCGGAGGCGGAGGCAGACCAGGAAATGGCCTCGCCATCCTGGGAAACCTAACCGGAGACCAGGGTAAAACTGTGGCCCCGGAAGCGACCACCATCGCACCTACCGAAGGACTACTACTGACCTCACACTTTCCGCCACAGAATCCCTAGGAAAGTGTCCCCAGCCCCACATGCTGAGCCCTTGGCCCTCTGCCCGCCACCACTGCTCACCGTCCGGCAGCCCTCGCGCAGGCGCAGACACTTACCCCGCGAGCCTCCGCCGCTGGGACTCCACGCGGCCCTTGCGAGCACCGCCGGGGGCCATCATCGCCATCTAGTGGGACGCAGCCTGGCTCACGTGGTCGCCGCAGAGGCCCGGGGCCTGCGGCGACGCACGCTGGGCGGGGCCACGCACGCGGACAGCCCTGCACGTGGACAGCTCTGCTACGTGTGTGCGAGCCAGAGGGTCGTGGGTGGGAGTTGCCCCCTACCTACCCATAAAGACAGGTTCCTTTCTCAAGGCTTCAAAGAATGATGTCAAGTAGTGGCGTGAAGTTCGTGCTGTTTCCTACTTTGTTCACGCTGATTCAAATTTTAAAACAGCAAAATTAGACGAATCCCTAAATCCTTTTTTACAAGATGGAAAGAAGAAAATGTCGTTGGTAGATGAAAATGTGGCGTAGCCCCCCCCCCCCTGCCCTCGTTGCAGCTTTTTTCCACGAGGGCCGTGGTGGAGAGGGGAACCACGGGGATGATGGTTAATATTGCTTAGGTGTCCCGTTATATGCAGGTAATACAATTTGTCACAAACCTTGGACAACAGTTAAAATTGTCTCCATTAATTTAACACCTTGATCGAGATATGATAAACTGCAGGTATTGAAAGCACACAATTTAATTAGAGCGGACATAACGTATACACGGTTGAAATCATCCTCGCAATCAAGAGAACAATCATTTCCTTTACCTCCAAAAAGTTTCCTCATGCACCTTTAGCTCTCCCACTTACCCCAAGTGACAGATCCTGCTTTCTGTCACCGCACATTAGTTTGCGTTTTCTAAAATTCGATGTTAATGAAACCATACGGTATGTACGTTGTGTCTGGTTTCTTTCATTCAGCATAATTTTGAGATTCATTTAGTTTGTTATATGTATCAATAGTTTATTGCTTATTTGTTGCTAAGTACTGTTCCATTGCATGATCATAATACAGTTTATCTACTTCCTCAGAGACATTTGGATTGTTTCCAGTTCGGGATTGTTTCGAATAAAGCTGCTATGGACAGTCAGATGCAGGCCTTTGTAACGGCCTACGCTTCCATTTCTATGGGTAAATACATGGAAGTAGAATGGTAGGGTCATATAGTTAGTTGTGTGTGTTCAACTTTCCAAGAAACTACTAGACTGTTTTACAAAGTAGTTTTACTATTTTATATTCCCACCAGCAGTGTTTAAGAGTTCTAGTTGCTCTATATCCTCACCATCATTTTACATATGATCAGTGTTTTTAAGTTTAGATATTTACGTATAATGGTGTCTCTTTGTGGTTTTAATTGAATTTGTTGACTAAAAATATTATTTTCTTTGGTTTAGTTTCTATCTGTACAGCCTCTTAGGTGAAATGTCCAAACTTTTTCCCATCTTTTGTTTTCTTGTTGAGTTTTGCAATTCTTTATATACCGTGAGTACAAGTCCTTCAGATTTGCAAATATTTTCTCCCAGTTACTGACTTGTCTTTTCCTTCTCTTAAAAAAAGGGTATTTCAAAGAGCCTTTCTTGATTTTGATGAAGTCCAACATATCAGTTTTGTCTTTTATGGATCATGCTTTTTGTCTCATATCTAAGAAGTCTCTGGCTAACCCAAAATACAAAAGTTTGCTCCTGCATTTTCTTCTAGAAGTTTTACATGCTTAGACTTTCCATTTAGACTTAAAATTCTTTTTGAGTTGACTTTTGTATAAGATGCAATGCAAAACATTTTTTACATATGAATATTCATGTCACTCTCTTCTCTCAAGCCTTATTTCTACACTTTAATCCAACACTCTCAAAATCTACCCCCAGACCTATCTCCTGCCGATACATTTTAACCAGAACCTGCAATTCATTCAGATTGTAACCCATCCTCCTATAGGAAAGACTGAATTTCCCTACTTAGGTTATGATGAGACCTAGTGCTAGTTATCAGTTTGAAGTGGTTGACAGGTGGCGGGTGGGTATTGAGGAAGGCCAGTGTCACCTTACAATGCAAGTGCCTTAGATAGTCTCTGTGGGATCTCCAGGCAAGCACAGGCTGCTCTCCTCTAGCAAAATGGAGGCTGCTTCTGCCAGTTCAAAAGTTCAAGAACTCCTGAGGGCTCAAGGTCAGGCTCACAAACACAAATGCCCCCATCCCATGATTCAGCATTCGAGTCCTATCCTGCCAGCATGCTGACTTTGCTGGAGGAGATGATGGAGACTGCATGCAGTTTCCTTTGCAGCCTTGCCTCTGTATGATTAGATTTGGGCTGACTGTCAGCACAGATGGCCTGCCTCTGTGCTACTGAGGCACTCTGGCACCGACAGCATGCCTTTACTTAAGCAGCTGACATGAACCTATGTCATTTTCTGTTTGGGGTTTCTAAAGCAGTTAACAATAGCTAAGCAACTCCTCCATCTTTATAATTTCCATAGTTCCATTCTTCTGTAGTGTCACAGCTATCGTATAGACTAACATGCCTCCTTCTACCTGCACTGTACCCAAATCCACTATAGTAACTGTGATGCTACATGCCAAGAGTTAATTACCACCCCACTTACCAACAGCCGTGGTGTCTTTATTGTCATCTGTCTAGTGAATGATCCAATCACAGAATCCCATCCTGAAGTTTTGCCTTCTAAGTGTGTTCCTGGTACCCATCTTAGCTGGGTTTACCACCCTTTCCCCACCCCCAGCAACCAAAAGCAAAGCCTAAGACAAGTGTTTACATACACTTTTGGGAAGTGATTTAGAGAACCTGTTTGTATTCACAGACCCAAGGAAACACCCCAAGCCTGAAAATCTACAAAACCTCCATAAATGGCAGGCAGGGAAGGACCAAAGAAAGAGGCAGGCCACTCCAGTCTGGCAATTAACAGAGTTTATTAAGGGAAACTTACCTACGAAGCATATCTTGGGCAGCAAAATAAAGTAGAGATCCTCCATGCTACTTGGCAGGCACCAAAGAGTTACATAGAAAATAGCAGAATGGAAGGGGGTCCTGGTATGTGATCGGTCCCAGGTATAAGAACAATGTCCAGGTTGAGACAACCACCTGTCCCAGGAACCAGCACGCCATGACACACCAGAGAGGTACTGGTTTACGTAAGAAAAGCCTCCATTATGGTCGGACGGTCTCTGAGAGGGTTTATGAGAAGCAGTCTCCATTGTGGCCCAGGTCCAGCTTGTGGGTCCAGCAGCGGTCACATAATGGAATGGTCTCTCCTCCACAGAACCAAAGGGAGGGAATCAAGGAGTGGAAAAAGGAAAGAGAGCTACAATAAGGACACATGATGAAGCTGGCCACTGTTTGGGGTGACTGAGGAAATTTGTGAAAGGCATCTCAAAATTGTCTTCCCAGGAGAGAGAAGGGGGTCAACTGGCTTCCACCTCCCATTAGTCAAGGGTGGTCCCAAGGTCACTAACGCCCCCACGTCTTTTATTCCTGTACGATACAGAGGGGTTCCAGTGGGCATCCCAAGCCACAATGTTAGAGGATCCCTGGAGATTAATGACACAGGCCCAATACAAAGAGCTGTCGAATGCTTCCACGTGAAGCTGCCAGGTGCCTGCTTGGAGTATTTCACAGCAGTACTGGAGGATGAGGCAGGGCCAAGGGGATCCGAAGTGGCACACAAGAGGTGCTGATATAGCTACATGCAAGGCAGTTAACAAAACACCTTAAAAACCCGCCGACACCACAAGAAAATAATCATATAATTTTAAAAGTTTTTTATTTAAAAACAAATCAACATTACAAAGTTTAAAATATAAAAATTAAGGATTTTAACTTACTTTTTTAATGAAACAGCAGCCCTTATATATTTATTCAAAAATATCAATAACATTTTTAATTTTTTAAATAGCTTGGGAAAAGTTAAATTATGATAGACCAAAATATTTACCGTACTTTTGACTAATATGGAAATAACCTCATTTGTTAGGAGAGATAAAAAAGTATATACAAAGTAGTAAATCATGAATTTTGATAAAATATAAGGTATATCCCATTTAAATTAAGGAAACATCCAAAAAGACATTTTTGTACACTAAGGAAGTAAGTAATTTGAGAGAAAATAAACTATATTGTTATGTTTAAATAAACACTAGAAAGACATATTTGGATGATGGTTGCAATTTCCTCAATAGTCTTCATGTAGGTTTTGTGTTTGATGGCAATGGTGCTTTTCCTGCATGCTTAGCTGCCTTTTCCATTTTTATCTGTAAATTTAAAATACATTGATGTAATAGATTGTAAAATAGTCTGAAGAAAAAACGGTTGCACATACCTCATCTGAATTCGCGTTTTATTTACCACACCACTTCACAGTTACTTAGCAGTTGTTAAACTGCTAAATACTAAAGCCAAAATCTGAGGGTTGAAGGAACCTCATTGCATTTTTATACTATGGTTTGAATCCAACTTTACAGAAGCATTTTAATAAAAATAACATATAATGAATCTTTGGAGAAAGTGAATAAAAATAATTTTAACTGCCACTAATTTTTTTTTAAGCTGAAATACCTAACCTTACATCAGCCTCAACACACTCACTTACAGGGTTACAGGATAGCCTAAACCAGTCGGGTTATCTCTGGGATGTGGCTGCCGTAAGGGCAGTTTCCCATAATTCTGGTTTCCATAGTTTTCGTCCTGAAGTGTGTCCTCCACTGTAACTGCAGCAAAGAAAGTTGCATACCCTAGGCAGCAGCCTTCTGATCTTTTAGAAACACATAACCCTTTCCATGTGGGGTGCTAGGGGCAGGGGGAGCGACAAGAGAAATACAAACAGAAGACATAAGCCCACCTACCTCTTACTCATTACTGCTCACACTCTCACATACCACTTCCTAGAGGCTGCACTACTGCCTCATCCCACAAGAGAAAGGCACAGAAAATGTGGGGCATGGAAGGTGGAGGCAGGGCCTCCTACCCTCCAAGGGGACAGGAATAGTATCAAGAAAGCAGAAGGGCCCTGGTAAAGTCACACTAATTCCATCAAATTATAAATAACTTCTTAATTATGAAATTGTATGACTTTCATCTCTGTCTCATCCCCATTTTTTCTTCTCTTTCCTCTTTGAGTTGATTGAGAACCTCATTTTAGAAATCATACACTCACCCTGGCTGGTATGGCTCAGTGAACTGAGTGCTGGCCTGCAAACCAAAGGGTTGCCAGTTCAATTCCTGGTCAAAGAGTCACTGGTTCGATTCCCGGTCAGGGCACATGCCTGGGTTGCAGGCCAGGTCCCCTAGTAAGGGTCACGTGAGAGGTCACCACACACTGATGTTTCTCCCTCTCTTTCTCCCTCCCTCCCCCTCCCTTCTCTCCAAAAGTAAATAAATAAAATCTTCTTTAAATAAAAAAAAAGAAATCATTCACTCTTATCACTCTTCCATACTTTATCAGTCAACAGGTCAACGGAGCGACCCTCAAAGTACACCCTATTCAAAGGCAAAGATTATAGGCATTGGAGTCAGAAAGAAAAGTATTTGAACCCTATCTCTATCATTTATTAACTATCTGAGGCAAGTTATTTAACGAACAATTTTCTCATGTGTTTAAAAAAAGTCATAGTAATGAGTATATCCCAAGGTTGTTCTAAAGGTATAAATAAGATCATGTCTATAAAGGTTAACATACTCAATAAGCACTAAACAAATGCTAGTCTCCTTTCCCCTCTCATTTAGGACCAAGTGTTAAACTTACAGCAACATCAAAAATGGGCAAAGATGCTGACCAAACAAAAGTCAGGGGAGAGTTTGCTCATTTGAAATACAGGCACAGCTGGCTTTATTGCACTTCACAGGTCTTGCATTTTTTCACAAAATGAAGGCAAGACCTCCAGCAGCAAAAAGATTACTACTCACTTTATTGCAATACTCACTTTCTTGTGGTGGTCTGGAAAACCAAACCCACGACATCTCCCTCCCAGGTATGTCTGTACTAGCAAAACATAGCTTTGTAAAGCTCGGAGCCCATCAGATTCCATTTCCTAATCACCCCTTTTCCCTCAGTGGTGCATGTCCTGGTTTGGGGGTAACAGAAGAGTACTCAGAATGCATATGGTACATGTCAGCTCTGCTGCTCAGGTTTGAGTGTCTTAGTTTTTATACTCTGTTAATCACACCGGCTAGAGAGTTTGTAAGCTGTATCTCATAAACCCATAAATCACACACGGCAGAGAATTATAAACTACATCTCGTAAATCCATAAATTCTAGGTCTAGTTATAATTAGCAGTCTGGGTGGGCCAGGTGGATCCTCTAAAACAGCCACAGATAAGAACTCCCTCCATTATCTTCCCACAAGCAAATTCCATTGGCATGTTTTCAAGGCAGTCAGTACCACCTGGACTTCCAGAGGAGGGGAGGAAGAAGTTCTAGAATGCTGTCCCTCACAAGCCTGAGGAAAAACTGAAATTCAGCTGTGACCGTGTATGTACTAAGAACAGAGATTTATTTAATTAAAAGTTTATCCTTAATGATGCTGCAAAAACAGCCTTTTCTGTTCTCACTCTGACCATCTCAGCTTCCAGAGAACCTACCACCACCCCTTTCCCTTAGACCAATTTTCCAAAACAGCATTCCACACTGTCCAATAAGGCAGCCACTACCCACATGTGGCTCCTCAGCCCCCGGATATGGCTAGCGTGACTGAGGAAATAAATTTTAATTTGTTTAATTTAGACTTACAGAGTCATGGTGACAATGTATCACTGCAGAAAGTTCCATTTTCTAGCTCTGCCTTAAATCACATGAGGACTCTCCCCTCTACTTGGAAATTCTTCATCACAAAAACCAAGCTAGTCTCTGTCCCCGACTCACTTCCTCGGCTCTTAGACGGTGAATTCATTCAATGGTGTCCTTTTTCCAACCTTCAGTGACTCAACGAGCTCTTGTGTAAGAGTTGTAGGGGACATGACAAAAAGTGACAAGAGTATCTTTTCTTTCATGGAACTTATTACCTAGTTGGAAAGATGACAAATGCCCACAAACCAACTATAAAACAATCTCACAGAAAGCACTTTGGGGAATGCATTGGATAACATCCCCCATGCCTTATTAAGCCAACATCCTTTCATTGGCTATAAACAAAAACAAAACTCTCAAATATGAGCACTGCATGAAACACATCAAATGTGAGGAAATAATATGTATGAAAGCCATCTCAATAATATCTGTTTATTTTTTTCCATAAGTATTTATTGAAAACATACTATGTACAAGGCACTACGCTTAGTTCTGGTGAAAATACAAAGGAGAATAAAATACTACACGTATCCCCAAGGAGACACAGGGTGGTGGATAGCTGCTAAACATCATCATTACTGAAAGCTGGGGGCACGTCAATACTGCAGTTGCTGAGCCCTCAATGTTAGAAAACGTTAAAATGCATTTATGGTTAGTGATCTGTTACTTAAAGTCTATTGAGTAATTTTAACTTTGGTATGAATATACCTAGAAGTTTCTAAAAAGAACCCCTACGTATTATGAATTCAAGATATATGTCATTTACAAATCTGCTGAGGATTATTACTGACCATTATATTTGTATATTTAGTCAATCTTAATGAGCTCCATAAATTAGCAAGTGTGTTACCATATTAATTGTTAGTCCTCTTTCTCTCCAAATAATTACAAATAAGCCCCAAGGTCTAACACCAGCTGTAAGTAAAGACTTCATAAATTATTTTTAATGACAATGCACAACCAATATATAATCGTCCCACAGTGTCTGTTACAAGTAAGTGCTTACTGTGGGCACAGCTCTCCACAAACTCACCCTCTCCTGGTATCGCCTTTCAAAGAAAGCCATGTCGTCCTCCTCAGGTCTCCTTAAAGAAGACACTTGACTACTTGTACCTACTAATAGAGGGAGAAAAAAAACAATTATAAGTAATTTATTTCTAAAATTATAAATTTTCCTGAAATAAAAAACGAAGAAAACTTTCCTCCCACCTGGTGATAATATTTTTTTCAAACCTGAAATGGTATAAATGGAGAATTGATCCTACCACTTAATTCTTTTTTTAGAAAGCTGAGCATCACAAGACAAAAGTAATTTTCATTGGCAAACATTCTGCAAATATTCAACTGGTTCATATTAAATAGCACAACATAGCCATTTCATAGAAGAGCACACTTAGCTTTGTTTAATCACATCTTATGCTTCATAGCTAACCTGGAAATGCACATACCACTGTAACAGATAATACAGAATATAATTACAGAAGGAATTACTTAAGTGCTATGGTCTGAATGTCCCCCCAACAAACGTTCATATGTTGAAATCCTACCACCCACTGTCTTAGGAGGCAGGGCCCTTGGGAGGTACTTAGGTCATGAGGAGGGAGCCCTCCTGAACTAATGAATTAGTGTTCTCATGGAGGAGACCCCCCTCAGATCCCTCCACCCTCCCACCACACGAAGACACAATGCGACGGCGCGGCCGCGGTCAGAAAGACGGCCTTCTCTCGAACACAGCCCCCCCGGCGCCTTGGTCTCAGATTTCTCCGCCTCAGAACTGTACGAAATAAACTTCTGTAGATTGTAACCCACGCAGCCCGTGGCATTTTGTTATAGCCACCTGAACAGACTAAGACAGGCTGTGTAGGCAACCATGATGATGATTCTGCCTGCTTTGAAATTTTTCAAAACTAAAATAATTTTAACCATTTTCCATGCTATTCATTTTTTTAAACTAGCCCTGGCTGGTGTGGCTCAGTGGATTGAGTGCCAGCCTGCAAATCAAAGGGTCGCCAGTTCGATTCTCCATTGAGGGTACAGGCCTGGGTTGTGGGCCAGGTCCCCAGTGGGGGAAACCCGAGAGGCAACCAACCACACATGGATGCTTCTCTCCCTCTCTTTCTCTCTCCCTTCCCCTGTCTAAAAAATAAATAAATAAAATCTTTTTTTTTAATTTAAAAAAAATACTAATCAAGCACTAGTTTACATGCTGAAAGAAATTTTAAATTGCCTCAGAGGGAAAATCTGGTTTTAGCTATAGGTACACCAAGAGCCTAGTTCCATGGAAAAGTTCACCTTCATTTCAGGTAAATGTCCTGGTTGGGTCCCTTCATATCCAAAATAGAGGATCAACCTGAACACCTGGTCTTGTTTTTTAAACTCATGAATTTACCCTCGACCAACAACACAAAAATCATATAACTCTGTCAACTCTCTAACAGAAGCCTTGTCAAGGAAATAAGAAAAATTGCTTAAAACGCGAGCTATCTATCCACGCACCTGAACACTCGGGACCGGCCCTAAATCGCACTGCACAGACCATCTGGGTAAGGCCACTTGCAGGACCACCTTCACCGAGTTGCATTTCAGTGGAAAAATTTCATTTCTCTGGCAACTCGGCATATTACCACTTTTATCAAAGGTGACTATTAGAAATGAGCTGCATTTGCTGAAATACGGTTTCTGGGGACCTTGGGCCGCTGCATCATTGAAGATCACTGTATAGGCGCCTCTAAAACCCCAGCACTTTGTGTGTGTGGCACAAAGATAAAACGGAAGAAGGACCCATGGACAACAGCGTGGTAATTATGGGGGCCGGGGGTATAAGGGGTCTAAATAGTAATGGAAAAAAATAAAGATTTTTTAAATAAATAAATAAAAACTAAAACCGTCACCCAGCACTGGTGTAACTTTCGCTAGCACAGAAGAATTCATGCTTCCTCGTCTCCAATAATGAACAGTATTAAACTGATCACATCTTCCTTTGTGCCCTGGCTGCCCCTACACTCAGTCACAATTAAGCCTCGTGCAGTAATTACAGCCACCTAGAATGTGGACAGAATTGCGTCCCTTTTCTTGGTTTTGCTCTTTTCTCTATTTCATCACATTTCACTGAGTGTTGTTTTTGTCAGTGGCAGCCCTAAAAATCTCTTGTGGAGAAAGCAGGGGACATGAAAAGGTTGTGTGAAGATACAAATAAATCAAAGGAAGTTCTTGTTTTAAAGTATTTTTAAATATTAAATATCTAATAAATCATACAAATTCCTTCTTCAATGATTTATTCTTGCTTTCAAGAAAGGAAATGCAATACCAGTGATTTTAAATGTATAATTAGTAAATAACAAAACCTTGCTAACCTATAATTATCACTGGATTACATCCTCTTTGGGAGAACCTCAAGGATCAAGGCAACCAATCCACTAAAGGGCTCTCATTCAGACATCAAAGCAATAACATACTAAAATAAGGTTTTAAAACTTCATATTATTGTATTATCTGGATCCTCATCATTCTCAGACTTAGCACTTTTTCCCAATAAAAAATAAGGTTTCTTGCTGTTTCTCACTGCCTGGCCAATATAAAATACTCACAAGATGATAAACAAATTGTGGTAATACTGGGAAAAACAAGGGCCATCAATGACTCAATCTACATTCTTATTTTCTACATCCAAACATGTTTCTCCATTTCATTTCATTACCATCTGTTTGTGTTTCTGGAGAAGAACTAGACGATGCTTGAAATGCTTTTAGAAATGGGTGGTCCAAGGCCATACCTGGAGAGTCTAAAAATTCGGCTGAAGGTGCACCTGGTAATAAAATACAATGAAGAATGAAAGTTAAATCTCTATTTGTTAGGATACAAAGAAGTTACTTCAAATGTGAAATAAAGTAGAAACTCATCAGAATCATTAGAAAAATCCTTTCAGTTAAAAGGAAAGTTTTATTTAGATTTTTCCCAGTCATATAAAGTGAAGGGAAATGGGTAAAAGTATTTTTGTATTTCTCAGATACCTTTTTCACAGAAAAAAAAAATATATGCTCAAATGTAATCATGTATCAGCAAAGAGTACAGAACATTAACATAGTTATAAAACACTATCAAAAACATTTCTGATAAAAGAAACTCTAGTTTAAGAGGGCAGAATAAGTGTATATTTACTCTATTCCTCACTGGGAAAACAACTAAAAACAAAGTATGAAAAATAAAGAGACCTTCTTCAATGGAATGAGGAAACATCCACAACTACAAACTACAAAGACCAACTGCTAAATAATTGACTTTTGAACCAAAAGGAAGGAAGCACAGAGAAAATGTATTTATAAGTGCTCTATCTTCTTCACAAACCACCACCTCCCCCACATCCTGCACAAAGAGGGAAAGAAAATAAACTTCCAGTCCTACTGCGTTTTAAAAGTTCATCCTTTCTTATAATGCAAACAGTGCGAGGCAATTGCTCCTTCTTTCAGATCCCTCTCCCTGCTCCCCCCTTCCTTTTTCATGTGGCTGTGGGAACCTAGGAAGGGAGCTCAGTCCAGCCAGGTCCCTGCGCTGTCTGTCCTCTGGTTGCTGAGTACACTACAGATCTCAGACGCTCAAGCTCGCCTAAGTGGTAAGGTAGTCAGTCTCTCAGCCTCGTAGGGCCTGGTAGCCTCACACTGACTCTCACCAGAGTACAGAAGCCTCAATGCCTGCCACTTCCTCCACTGAATCCCCCAGGGCCCAGGGGACCCCCCTCTGCTCTGGGGTCACCCTTGCCCCTTGCTATGACAGACACCATGGCAAGCCCACTGCCTCACAGCTCAGTTAAGAGCTAGGAATTCTGGATCCTTCCACAACATAAAAGAACCAAATTCCAGCAAGGGGTCATCTCTGTCCAGGCACTGCCTGGCTAACAGAGCAGATGTCCCTCTACCTCAGGCTCCCCTATATCTGAAGTCAAGACAAAAGTATTTAATGTTTCCTCTCCTCACTCTCACCTTTCCTCACCCACCTTTCCTCAAGGGCCAAAAGGGCAGGTTTTCTTTCCTTGTAAGGATGCTTAAGTGATAAAATACTGGAAGTCAAAAAAGGCAAAGGTGTCAGCTACAACCACTATTACTTAGCATTGTTCTGAAAATACCACCCATTTCATTTAGTCAAGAGTAAGATGAGTCATAAATATTGGAAAGGAAGAGGCAAAAATATCATTATTTGCAAAATCAACTAAACATTTATTTAAAAGTCTAAGATTAAGTACAGTAATAATTAAGTGTATTTTATGCTGCTAGTAACAAAAGGCAGCATAAAACGTTTGCTTTTTTATAAACAAACAATAATCCACTAGAGAATAAAAAGGAAGTAAAAGAGCCCATATATGGCAGCTATAAAAAGTTGACCTAGCTGGTGTGGCCCAGTGGATTTAGAGCGGGTCTATGAACCAAGGGTCACCAGTTCGATTCCCAGTCAGGGCACATGCCTGGGTTGCGGGCCAGGTCCCTGGTTGGGGGTGTGCACGAGAGGCAACATTGATATTTCTCTCCCTCTCTTTCTCCTTTCCTTCCCCTCTCTCTAAAAATAAATAAAATCTTTTTTTTTTTTTTAAGAAGATGAAATACCTATAGACAGAATGAAGAACCATGCTGGACTTTTATGAAAATAAGTTCAGAATTCTACTGAGCTACACAGGAGACAAATAAATGAAGAGACTCCACATTTTAAAATATCAGTTCTTCCAGCATTATTCAATGTGATATCAACTAAAATAAGAATGTTTTTGTAATAATACAATGTTTTCAAAAATGATGCCAGAGTTCTAAAAGAATGAAAAGGTAAGAATAGGTCAGGAAAACTGGGAAATACTAGTATGAAGTCATAAATATTGATTTGTTATGAAGCTGTAGTAATGAAAACAATGTGGCAGCCACAATGAAATAGTCAGCAAAGAGGCAGAGTAAGGCGCTCGGCACAACCTGGGTTGCACTCAACCCTGCCACTCGCTAGCTGAACAACACTGAACAAGATGTTTACCTCTCTGCTGAGTTTC
This sequence comes from Tonatia bakeri, assembly GCA_004024845.1. Classification (NCBI taxonomy): domain Eukaryota; kingdom Metazoa; phylum Chordata; class Mammalia; order Chiroptera; family Phyllostomidae; genus Tonatia; species Tonatia bakeri. Next base: position 395,555 of record PVIA01000302.1, on the reverse strand, counting down.
CTCAGATGTGAAACAGGATTAACAACAGCACCCACTAGAGTTGCTGTGAGGATTGTATGAGGTAACAGGTGTAAAGAGGTTGGAACTCCTGCATCATCAACATCATTAGCATTCATTATTTTTTTTTTTGCCACTGGTAATTGGGTCTTCTGTAACCTTTTCATGTACCTAATAGAGTGGTACACCCGTAAATATTGAAAAAGGATTTACTTATGGAATTTAACAAGCTACTTGTAAAAATAGTTAGAAGAGAAGCACGAATATATCAAGGCAATCTTGAAAAAAAAAAAAAAACACAAGCAGGAGGAATACCAAATATCGAAACATACCACGAAGAATAACAAAAATAGGTAATATTGGCACAGGACAGAAAAATCAGCCAATGGAATGAAATAGAAAGTATGATAAAATATGATATAGTTTCAAATTGTTTGGGAAAGATAACTGGCCATCAATTTGTACAAAAACTGAAGTTACACAACACCTTACACTTACACAAAAAATAAATTTCAGATGTCTGAAAAACCTAACCATAAACACAAAATAATTACATATTAAAGTAAAATGAAGAACATGTTTACAAAATTGGAGCAGAGAACAACTGTCTCGAAAATTTAAAAACTGTAAAAAAAGAAATCAGCAAAAGATAAATATGACAGATTGGAAAAAAAATAATAATATGTAAGATTTTTAATAAATCAATGAGAAAAGATAAAAACAGAAATGAACAAAGTATATGAACAGACAACGCACAGAAAACGAAATGGCCAATACATATAAGAAGATTCCCATCCCACTAATAACCAGGAAAAACAAACTGAAACAATAACATTTTCACATATGAAGCTGGCAAAAATTATGTTTAATGATATCAATGATCAGTATAAATGTGAGGAAATAGGCAAACTAAAACATTACTAGAGGAAGAGTTAACAAGTAAAGCATTTTTTAAATGCAATTTGACAGAATATATTAAAATTTCACATATGCACACACTTCAACCCCAAAACTCTACCTCTCTATATCTACCTTAGAGTTAAATTCATGTGATACACAAGGAAGCAAGTTCAAGGATTCTTTTGGCAGGATTGTTTATAAAGGCAAAAAATAATAATATTAAAAGCACTCTAAACACCAGGAACAAGGAAATGGTTTAGATAAACTGATATATCTACAGTGTACAATACTGTGCAGCAGTTAAAAGAATTACGCAGCCCTGACCGGGGTGGCTCAGTCGGCTGGGCATTGTCCCATGGAGTGGAAGGTCATAGGTGTGACTCCCTGTCAGGGCACAGGCCTGGGCTGCGGGCTGATCCCCGGCTGAAGCACATGCAAGAGGCAATCTGTCACTGTTTTTCTCACACTTCGATGTTTCTCTCCCTTTCTCCCTCCCTTCTCCTCTCTCTAAAATTAATAAATAAAATCTTTTTTAAAAAAATTTCTATTAAAGGACTGAGTAGACTTGTGAGTCCTGACATAATAGGCTTTTTGAAAAAAGAATAACAATAGTAAAGCACTAAATTTTTCTAAGTTAAAAAAGTAAACATACATACATATATATTTTATGCACATACATAAACATATAAGTAATACATTACATAAAAGTAGCACATATAAAAATGTACGCCAAAAAGAAAAGTTTATTACCAATTGAAAAGTTTATTATCAATCACCCTCTGGGAAAGCACCTAGGGGAAAGACAGTGTTCAAAGGGGCTGTGTACTTCATTTCTACGGTTTGAAATTTTGTAATAAGAAAATATTCCTTCATATTTATGGAATTTTTGAAATGAAAAACATTTTAAACACATGCTTGCAAAAAAAATCCACACACAAAAGTATTTAAAGTAAATAGAAACCAATCCCACTTAACTTAGAATACAGTTACATTCAATGATTTCTGTCCAATTAAACTTCTCCCTATATTGCTTAAAACTCATATACTCAAGCAGATGTGCATGCACATACAAGTGTACACACACGTACACACGCATCTATGCACATGAGCATGCATACATGTGATTATGTGCATACACATGCATGTACATATTAACACAGGGACACAGCCTATGTTTCCAAAATGAGGTCGTTGTAATGGTAAACTCCATACAGTAGGGTGATATCAAATAAAGGAAATATTATTCAGCTATCACAAACAATGTGGTTATGGACTGGGATTAGGTGCAAGTATTGGGGAAGGGACTGATCTCTTCTCTTGTGACTTCTAGATTTTCTGTAATGATCACCTGGTGTATAGCGGCAGTTAAACCTTTTTAAAAAAATAAAAATAAAGCCCTGACTGGTGTAGCTCAGTGGATGGAGTGCGGGCTATGAACCAAAGGGTCACAGGTTCGATTCCCAGCCAGGGCATGTGCCTGGGTTGCAGACCAGGTCCCCAGTGGGGGCCACACGAGAGGCAACCACACATTGATGTTTCTCTCTGTTTCTCCCTCCCTTCCCCTCTCTAAAAAAATAAATAAACACAATCTTAAAAAATATATATTAAAAATATTTTTAAAAATAAATAAAAATCAAATAAGAGAATATTTTCTGGGAAAAAATGAAGAATATGAAGTGCTAAACAAGCAGCACGAGGCTTCCCGACTGCTAACACACATGAAAACACTACGACGAGCTCACGTTGCCGCGTCACCACTTACCGATCCCACTGTCATCCAGCCGCATGTAGCCTTCCGCCAGGGAGCTGAAGCCAGTCAGTCCTCCCATTGCTGCGTAAGGAACATCTTGCCCCACTGGTTTCCCCTGAGCCAGTCTTTCTTGCTTAGTTTCCACTACTGTGTCATGGGCATATGCAGGCTGACCACAAGCACAAGTGAAGCAGCTATGGAATCCCGAACACTTTGAACCTGAGTCAAGGTGTAAAAGCAGTTAAGTGTTTTTAAATATAGGTGCTAAAAGCTACCTGCCCTAAAAGCACTCAGGTTGGCCAAAATCACCTGAATCTGGATCCCTCACGTGCTATCCTCTAACCCCTGTAACGGTTACCTCCAGACCTTGAACTCCCACCCGGCTGCTGCCCTTATTTCTAGAAGATTCTAAAGCAGTAATGAATAGCAGCAGGGGAAAAGATATTGGAAAAACCAATGAGGACTGCCCTGGCCAGTGTGGCTCACTTGGTTGAACGTTAGCCCATGAACCAAAAGGTCACAGGTTCCTGTTCAGGGCACGTGCCTGATTAGCGGGTTCGGTCTCGATAGGGGAATGTGCAAGAAGCAAATGATGTTTCTCTCTCACACTGATGTTTCTCTCCCTCTCTCTGCCCCTCCCTTCCCCTCTCTCTAAAATCAGTAAATTTAAAAATTTTTTATAAAAATCAATGAGGACTAAAAGAAAGTGGGCTGAATACCGGAGAGCCAGGAAATGGAGGCTCTCTCCTCAAATACTGAGTTAAAAGCAGGCGTGGTGGGGACAACCAGTGGCCAGGACAAGGTGAAGAGATAATGTGGAAACCTCCCTGTGGATCAGTTCTCCATAAAAGCCATATTGGAAGGCCAACCCGTAGACAAAGAAAGGATGCAATGGTGTATTGTTTAACAATGAAAAGGAGAAGTACTGATACACGCTACAGCATGGATGAATCATAAAAACATTCTGCTAAAAAAGACAGTCACAAAGACCACATATTCTCTGAGTCCATTTATATGCAGTGTCTAGAGCAGGCAAATCCACAGAGACAGAAGGTAGATTATTGGTTGCACAGGGCTGGGGCCGGGGGCAGGAGGAATAAGAAATGACTGCTAATGGACATGGAGTTTCTTTTTGAGGTGAAAAACAAGTTCTACAATGTACTGTGGTGATGGTTGCACAACTCTGTGAATATATTAAAAATTATTAAACTGTACCCTAGAAATTTGTGAGTTGTATGGTATGTGAACTATATCTTAATAAAATTGTTAGATACCAAAAAAAGCCATATTGAAATGAAGGCCAGAATCCGCCATTAATAAAATCTTCACGCACTCATACTTCTGACAAATATGTATGGGAATCCAAGGCACAAAATAAGTTTTATCCAGTTACTTCCATACTTAGCCAATGAAACACATTTATTCCTACCGCTCTCATTAAAAATGCTTTATAATATCTCATCATAAGATTTCAATTCAAGCCACTATAAAAAAAAAAACTGGAATAACTATCTCCTGAAAATAAATACTAGACTAATAGCCTATTTCAAAAGGGTTTTTTTTTTCTAATTAAATTTTCAAAGGGTTTTTAAGAACGATGACCAAGTGAAAAGGCATATGGGATGGGGACTGGGATTTGGGAACAGGCATTGAGATAAGGCTGCAGTCGCATACCAAGTGTGAAAATTATCATGCTACATCTTGCTTTTCCCATCAACGTGCAAGTATGTTTTAAGCCAGTGATTTTTAACCAGCAGGACTGGTAGGTACACTGGTGTGCCACAAGAATTTTTAAAACATGCAATACCTAATTATTTAGTCAGGGGCACTGACCTCTTTTCCTTTGGATAAAAATTTAAAAAATGATGACAGCCAACATAAAAATAGCCAACCAGTGTGAATGAAGCAAAAGTATACCTATTCTTTTTGATTAGAAAGAATTTTAGTAATTAATTAATGCATGCATGAGATGAAAAAGTTTGAAAATGGCTGTTTTAAGCAATAACAAACATAATAACCTACCAGCAAATTATGATTTCTTTCTACTACAAAATCCCCTTTAAAAACCTGTAAAAGGTCCTGGCCAATGTGGCTCAGTTGGTTGGAGCACCATCCAGTAACCAAAAGGCTGCAGTCCAATTTCAGGTCAGAGCATGTTCCTGCATTACGGGGTTGTCCCCAACCCAGTCCAGGCGCACTTGGAGGCAGCCAATCAACGCCTCTCCCTTCCTCCCTCCAAAAGCAATGAGAAAAATGTCCCCAGGTGAGTATTTTTTTTTAAACCCTGTAAAAGAACTTAGTTGATAAAACTCCCGTTATTCAAAAATTTGAATCAAAGCACATCTAGTGATTACTTAAAATCTATGTGACTGATTTGAATTACATGAGATTAGGGTTTATGACTGCAAAACATACAAAAAACTTGGAATTTGACCACAAAAATAAAATTCTAGAGTAAGCTACCCACCAAATCCTTCTTGGCTGTTTCATATTGACTCTACAGCTGAATAAAACTCGCACAAAGACACATTGAGTATTTAATAAAGGAATACAAGCATTCAGTTGGTGTGTTTGTAATAAAGTAACTCACAGGCAGTGCACATAAAGCCAGGCGCGGCACTGTGCTGGTCCGCAAAGTGCTTGCACCTGCAGCGCACGGGCTGCGCGCCGTTCAGCGGCACGTAGCTGTAAGCCCTGCACCGGCAGCCGGCCACTCGGCACGGCAGACTGATGGGGCGCTGCTGTGGGATTGTTTCCAAGTCAGTTTTATGTTGTTTATACCTAGAAAAAATACACAGAAGGGGAGAAATAAAAATACCATGCAAGTAATGCCGAAAACTACTATTCCTATTCTGTTAAATGCAAAATGATTCTTTTTTATTTTGTGTTTCATTGTTCTCGTTAGGTAAAAATAAACTCCCCTACCTGCAGTATTTCTGGCAGTTATGTTGTTTTGGTCAGGGAAAATCTTTACTCTTAGACTTTTATTTTTAGTTATTATAGCAATATACAAAGAAATATCATGTAATCCTTTTAAAATACATACCACTACAGATTCTTTAACATGGAAGCACAACCTAAGAGTATGAAATAAGCTCTTTATAAAAATTCTTTTTATTAAGGTACACTCCTTAAATTTATTTCTACAGGTTTGCTATTTAAAACAGAAATAAGTTCAATAAACATGTTAATGTAAGTTACTTTAATATAATTTTTAACTTTTAACTTCAAAATAAATTATCAACATTTTTAAAAGCCAAAGCTCTTTTAAAACACTAATTTTCTTAATTAGACTATTCGCTTCCACCTCATAAGGTGATACTCAGTAAAATACTATTAAATTTATTATTCTCAATATTAAATCTGAAAAATAAAAGCTAAAATAACAAGATACCATTTTTTACTTAGCAAAGAGAGCCAGAGCTTTTTTACAGCTATGCACAGTTCACAATGCAGCCAAGAGTGTTACAAAAGAACAAATCCCATTGAATGTTTTAAGGAAACTTAAATAGATCCATCCATCCTTTAACCCAGACAGTTTACTTTTTAAAATGTACCCTAAGAAAATAATTTCATGTATAGAGCTTTGTGCATAAAGATAGTATTAGCAACAGTACTTACAGTTGCCCCCCCCCCAAAAAAAAATACACACACACACACTCCATACTAACAACAAGGGAATGGGGTAAAGTAAATTCCAAGACAACGGTTTTCAAACTTTTTATCAGTGAAACTTATTTCTTCAAATAAAATCTTTTACAGAACCATAATATACAATATAAAATGGGTATGCCCCGACTGGTATAGCTAAGTGGATTGAACACAAGCCTGAAAACCAAAGGGTCAATGGTTCAATTTCCAGTCAAGGCACATGCCTGGGTTGCAGGCTGGGCTCCCCAGTGGGGAATGAGCAGGAGGCAACCACACATTGATGTTTCGTTCCCTCTCTTGCTACTTCCCTTCCCCTCTCTTTAAAAATAAATAAATAACATCTTTTAAAAAATAAAATAAAATGGATAAAAGCAGTGTTGGTTGAAGCAAGGGAAAGAGCCAGAACTGCAGTCTGCCCTTTCCCCGACCTGCCCCTTCAGCTGGAACACCCCCGAGACACTCTCACACCTCTGGGAACGCACAGGGGACTGACTCCGTATCAGGCAGTATTAAAGATCTTGTTCGTGATTACTACCTAATAGTGTGGAAACACACTTCTGTGATCCTGCCATGAAAAACGGGTTCAATATTTATATACACACATAATTAAACAAACTTTGTAAATAAAAAATTACATGAATATAGTATAATGTATTAACAGCAGCTAGCTTTGGGTGGTGAATCTTCTACTTTTCTATATAATCCTCATTTTCCTAATAATAATGCTTCACTTTTATAACATGGGAAAAAAAACTGTGTAGACAGAGTTCACTGACTGACCAGTACTAAAGAATTTTCTATTGAGCACGGGCTGCAAACCAGGCATTGCAGGTTCGATTCCCAGTCAGGGCACACGCCTAGGTTGCAGGCCACGGCCCCAGCAACTGCACATTGATGTTTCTCTCTCTCTCCCTCTCCCTTCCCTCTCTAAAAATAAATAAATAAATAAAATCTTTAAAAAAAAAAAAGAATTTTCTCATCAGAGTTGAGTTGGGCCCAATTTAAAGGTTAATTCCATGTTGTATAAGCATACACAGATAAGAGACGGGCATTAAGTTTGTACAAGAATAAAAATTGAAACTAACACTTTATTCTAACAGATGCCAGTGTAACTGATGCACTGATATCTTTCATTCACTGATAACAGTGAATGAATTCTGAAAAATATAGTGCAACTCTTTCTCCTTCCCTCCACTGTGTTTTTAGGTGAAGTTGCTACATAAACTTCAAGTCAATCTATATAAAACATTACTCATCCTAGCAACAGCCTAACAATGTTTGGCAAACTGCAAGTCTGTAAATAGCAACTATACAAAGAGTGTCTCACGAAAGAGCCCCGAAAACTATCACAACAGAGCAGTTCTCCTTCACAGTTGCTTTGGAACAGAAAGTTAAAGTTGTTACCAATAGATTCAGTGACTTTTCCACGAAGCAGCTTTGTCCTTGACAGCTTTGCAACTGTGACCTATGTTAGTCGTAAAATTTAAAGCAGAAAACAACAAACACTGCCAAATGCAAATCTCAGGTATGGGCAACAGGCACCAAGCACTGGGGCCTCCTCCTGGCTCAGTAGCTAGGGTTAGGGCAGCAGTCCCCACCCTTTTTAGTACCAGGAACTGGTTCTGTGGAAGACAAGGAGTGCTGGGGGATGGTTTCCAGATGACTGAAGCACATTACATTCAAGCTCACCTACTGCTGTGCAGTGGGGTTCCTAACAGGCTCAGACCAGTACCAGGCCAGAGGTTGGGGTCCCCTGGGTTAGAGCCTCGACCCACTACACCAAGATTGCAGATTCAATCTTCAGTCAGGGCACATACAAGAATCAACCAATGGATGCATAAGTTAAGTGGAAGAACAAATTGATGTTTCTCTCTCTCTCCAAAATCAATATTTTTTTTTTAAATAAAAGAATGAAAAACAGATTGGGGCCTCATATATTTCCTTTGCTCCATGTGCTTTTCTTGGAAATGGGTCATACATAATAAAAAGCTGTGTGCTTAGTATTTTTGTTTGTTTTAAGAAAAGTATTGACACATTTCTTGAAGAATAAAGCAAGATTAGAAAAATTGAGGAAAAATGCTTCTTTTTGTAGATTGAGAACCTAGTCAGTGTGGGTCGACTCAAGCAGTTCTGCAGTTGGACGACCTGTCCTTGACCACCCTGTGCAGTGGTAAGAGAGGCAGACCGTGTTCCCAGCCCAACTGAGAGACACCCTGGCAAAGCCGCAAGGGCACCAGTATCCTTTTAACCAATGCGACAGAAGAGATATTTAAGGTAACAGACTGTAATGAGTTCTAGTAGGAAATAATAGAATGTTTTAATTATAGCAAAAAAACATTTTGGATAATTTCTAGTGCAAAATATCAAGGCCTATTTTAAATGTTTCTCAATCATCACGAGTAATGTTATTTATAGAAGGAAGAGATGTTCTGCTACAGTTTTACATTCTCTGATCACCAGAAAACTTGGCAATAAAATATCTTACCTGTGCGTACAAAAACACAGCGTCTCTGGGCCCACCAGTTTACAGTCTATTCCAGTCGGCGACCGCCAGCTCACAAACAATCTGTTCTGCAGGCGCATAGGTAAAACTTTTCTTTTGTATTCTTCGTATTCTTCAGGAGTAAAAAGTTTCCCGCCATCGTCCTCACCCACAATTCTACAGTGAAGAAATACTTCTCTTAAGCCTTGATTATTTACTTTCCAGGTTAAAAATACTGTGCTCTAACATTAAACTGTACTTATATAGTCAAAGGAAAGGCTGTGATGGCTCTAAATTTTTACTTTAAGTTTGTGTGAATAGCAAAACTACACACAATTGTAATAAAGCTTTTGCTGTCCATATAAAAGAGGATTATAAATAAGAAAGTCAATGAAGTCACAAAATCTGACTTTACTGATTAAGGTTTGCCACAGGAGAATTGCCACATACTCACTCATACTCAATTTCTCCTTTGATTCTAAACCAAACATGCTCATTCTTCTCATTAAAAGCTGGAGCCTAAACTGCTAAAAATTCTAATGTTTTCCTCCTTTAAAAATAGTAACATTCCCCAAAAAAATCAGTGCAGAAGACAATATAACTAATGTCCACACCTGACCCTAAACCCTGGCCAGGAGTTTAATGTGGGACCCACAACCATCCGTGGACCTGCACTAACTCAGAACCCACACCTGGTGCTGAGTAATCAGGTGCATCATTGTTCAATTCCAGAAGACCTCCAAATTTTATGAGTAAAAAATAAGCCACCAATATTTCTTAGGAAATTGAGAGTTGGCCTCCATGAAGGAAAAGGAACCATAATTAAAAGTATTTGTTCAAAATTGAAGAAATTTCTCTCTTGACCACCCTTTTAAAAGTCATGAAAAATGTTGTTGGCAGAATGCTACATAATTTTTTGTGCAATCCATACTTTTTTCCATACTTTCAAGCCTTTAGCTAAGCTAGATAAATAAAAACCAATTCAGAAGCTATGAAGCCATCACAGCCTTCTTCCTTAAATAATCAGATACACAATAGTAAAAAAGGAGGGAACATCTTACTCTGAGATAATTTTTGAGCCATTTCACTTTGCTACCAAGAAGTATACCGACAGGTACTGAAAAGATCTTAAAATCAAGTCTTCAAAGAAGGAGCTCATTTATATCTAAGTTCTAACCCAGTGCAGCTCAAACTTTATTGTATTTACATGGTCCTCAAGTGATCTAGTCCAAATGTGGATTCAAGATTAATGGTCTAGAATGGGCCTGAGGGTTTGCATTTCTAACAAGCTCCCAGCTGCTGCTGCACAGCTGGTCCATGATTGCTACACTTTGAATAGCAGGCTGTAACTTTTAAACAGAATTGTTCCAGGTTCTTCATGTTTGCAAAAATAATTTTCCACCAGGCCCTAACATTTTCTGACCAGGCAAAAGTCTACAACTGGAGGACCACAATCCACATATCGAAACATCTAAATACCTAAGTTTTCGGTCAAGGCCAGGGCCCAGCAACTTGGTCCCAGTGAAAAGCCCTGGAGACTTGGAGGCTAAAGGAGCCAGCTCTGCGCTGGGTGAGGGCTGAGTGGAAGCTGTTTTGAGCACAGGACTCCTGGGTTACCTGGACCCACCTGAACCCAGGATGAGCCCTGACCCATTAAGTTCTGTAACCTCAATTTTCTGGCTCAGAATTCCCAGGCATTTCTAGGCGTTACCCACCTACACCAAGAAACAGTCAAAGGGAGTCCAGCCAGACAAAAAACACGTTTGCCCGAACACCCATAGGTGATTTGATGCTGCCACTTTTATGCAAACGACCCCTCTCGCTCAGATTTCCCAGAGGGAACAGTGGTTACGTCGCTTCCCGTTTATACATACTTTGCCCCCAACAGTGCATCCTCCGGCCTGTTCCTCTCCAGTAATTCCCACTCACCCAGTTTCCCAACTGTCAAAAACCTTCCTTGGGAGACCGGAGAAAGAAAACGCGTCGCAGGTGCACCGGATTTGGTAGCGGCAAAAGGGGCAGCTGCGTTTCTACTTTCGGGAGAGGAGTACCTCCGGAATCATCGAAACTCCACCAGTCAGTGTCTTTCTCCCAAAACCAGTTCCTTGGGATTAGGATCACGTCTGGAAGGTCACGACTCAGCCTACCGCTACACTAACATGCAAACTGAATGTCTGCTCATTTTTATAGGCCCCGAGTATTCCCTGTTTAATTCTTCAATGGCCGTTTAGGAAAAACAACTGGATCTCTGCATAAACCTAGTTACTAAAACTTCTTGGAAGGGGTCAGACCGGGAGACCTTGTAAACAGACTCGGAAGAGACGTATTAGTACAGTATGGCGTATCAGTACGGTATTTAGTTCGAGAAAGACGAAACTCGAAATCAATGTAAACCTCACCCAACAGCCGGAGAACGGACCGCAGGGACCCAGCGGGCAGGCGTCCGGCAGCCCCTGCCCCCGCCGCCGGCGCTCCTCTGGTAACGGGAACTGGCCTGCCCTGGGCAACCCCGCTCCGCAGAGCTGCCGCCTCACCTCCGGTACTCCAGGTAGTCGTCCACAGCCGCTGCTCCTCCGGGAGGCAACGTCAGCCGCTCCATGGCCCGCAAGGAAGCGAAAGGCTCCGGCGCCGCGCGGTCTGAGCCCGCAGTGCGCGCGGGCGGACTTTCCTGGAGCCAGCCGGCCCCGCCCCGCCAGGCCGCGCCCCCTCCCTCCCGCCTCCCGATAGGCCCGCCCGCTGACCGCGGCCACTGCGCAGGGCACGCGCCTACCTCTCGGGCGCGCTCCTACCACCCCGCCACCCAAACGGGCCCGAGACGCACGCTACCTGCAAACGCAGTCCCGCACCACACCGGGATGCTCCTCGCGCCCAACCACAAACCTTGCCAATCTCTCTCCCTGGTTTAGCAGGTCTCCTTGCGAGATGACATACAACGAGGGAGTGCGACTCCTTTCGTGCAGTGGACGCACAGAACACTGCTTATTACCCAACGAAGGAATCAGGCTGTCACTGCCTGAACAATTCAAGCATTGTCAAGAGTGAGACAGTCTGACACTATGTAACTGTTGAGGTAATGAAGAAATATGAAGTCTATAACATCACCTAGCGCAGAGTCTTGTCAAAAGCTCGAAACAGGTCTTGACTGGTGTAGCTCCGTGGGTTCTGTGTAGTCTCACAAAGCAAAAAGGCCGCTGATTCCATTCCTGGTCAGGCATATAGATCTACTGATGGATGCTTTTCTCCCTCCCTTCCCCTCTCTCTGAAAATAAATAAATAAAACCCTTTTCAAAAATTTGAGATAGAGTTTAAATCTTCCTTAAACTCTAGAGTTAAGATCTAACTTTTAGACTACAGGAAATACATGGGGTGGAGAAGCAAATTAAACACCACGAGGATGCAACTGAGACGTTCTGCAGGCCGACTGACCCGGTTTCCCCAAGAAGTAAATGGTATAAGGGAGGGGAAAACGGGGCCCTCCTCCTGATGAAAAGAGATCTTAGAGGTAGGTTGTAAGGACCAAATTCACTACGTGGACCTTGTTTGGATTCTGATTTGAAAAAAAAATAATGGCAAAAAACTTTTTTTTAGACAATCATGGAAATTTTATCATTTATATTGAAACGTAAGAAATGATTATTTCATTTTTTGATGTAAAAATGGCTTTGTCATTATATAAGAATTTTTTGTCTTTTAAAGCATAATGAAGTAGTTAGGATAAAATAGCATGCCATTTAAGATTTACTTTTAAATACTTCAGCAAAAAAAAAAATTAAAAATGAAACAGCTTCAGTTTATCAAGATGTCTCCTTTTATACCATCAGAAATAAGAGCTACTTCCTTAATAATCATACAAAATTATTGTCCTTCCTTCAGTAACTCATATGCACAACACACCTGAAGAGTCATTAAGTGGCAAGATGAAGGTAGAAACCAAATCGAGCAAAAGCAGCAAACCTCAGGATAAGGACCCAATTCCAGGTTCATGGTGCCCACCACCTGCTTCGAAGCCTTGGCTTGGGCAGCAGATCTGACACAGAACAGAGACAAATCCACATTAATGGTAGGGCAGATACCTTTGTAGAACAATTCTGTCTCCGAGACGATTTGTCTATCAGTGATGGAAATGGCATTTGTTGGAATGTAAGCAGACACATCACCAACTTGTTTTTCTAGGACTGGTAAGGCAATTGAAAAGCCACCATTAAAAGTATCATTCTTTCTGGCTATTCTCTCCCGCAGATGAGAGTGTGGATAACACACCTCACAAGGATGGGCTTCACGAGCCACAGAAGGGTCTGCGGAGAGGCAGAGACAACTGATGATGACTCTGTTTGGATAACTTGTCAAAGAAGAACAAGACAGGTTTGCCATTATTCCTAAAACATTCTTCCATAGAACAGCCAGGAGGAGGAGTCAGGTATTACCATGGGGCAGCTGCTGAAATCACGACAGTGCACCTTGTGGCATCTGTATCCGAAAATCTCTTCACCAACTGGCAACAGTGGATCTCTTCTGACAAATAGCCAGGTAGCTGTGATATAGCTTCTTTTTACCAGATCTGCCGATGAAACATTTCTGGTTAATAATTATGCCAATCATTGACATTTTGCCAGTGACATTTTGACACCAATAATCAGCTCATGCTGACCACAACCAATCAGCACACAAGATACCCACAGCCTAATGCCAGTCTGCTTTAGTCCCTGAACAGAGATTGGAGGAATGATCGCAGGGACTTTCAGGCCAACTTGTCTATGGGTATGCAACCACCTGGACCATTTCAGTCCCTGATGGTATTACCAAGGGCCTTTGCTACACAACCCAACAGCTTCTCGCCAACCAGAAGGTCCACAGTGGCTCCCGTCCTCTTCACAATATCTTCTTTCTTAATTTATCATTTTCAAACACAACAACAATACTGTCACGGTCCAAGTTCAGAGACATATCCTTTAAGCCTGGAGAAAACTCTACCATTTCTTTTGCTTGAACAATTCTCAACCCTTGTACTCAAGAAATACCATCACCAATACTTGAGACACACCCAGACTCCTCAAGGGCAGCAGAGGGATTAGCTCCCAGAATATGCTCTTCAAGAACAGCAAACACATCAGTAGTGCCAGTCCCTGAAGGCAAGTGGTGGAGGCATGGAAGTTTCTTGTGGCAATGGAGAATGATCGCAGAACAATTTTGGAAACTAGCCCAGCCTGGCAAAGGAGAGTGCAGGCCACAGTCCAAGGCCATGTGCACAAACAGCGTCTTTGCATACTCCTTTGGTGGTTCTTCTGCAGCCTCTGGACTGATTCCCAAGAAAATATTAACAGAAGAAATTACACTACTATTTTGAGATAGTATATTAGTATTATGAGATAATTACATTAGTATCAGAGAGAATATGCTTTTAAGAAAAATACACTTTTTAAGAAATATACCTGGAAAAAAAAAAAAGAAATACACTTTTGAGCCCTTGCTGGTGTGGCTCAGTGGACTGAGCGCCAGCCTGTGAACCAAGAGATAGAGGGTTGGATTCCAAATCAGGGCACATGCCTGTGTTGTGGGCTGGATCCCCAGAGGGGGGAGCGTGAAAGGCACCACAACATTAATGTTTCTCTCCCTCTCTCTCCCCCATCCCCTCTGTCTAAAAATAAATAAATAACCTTTAAAAAAAGATTTTATTTATTTTTAAAGAGAGGGGAAGGGAGGAAGAAAGAGAGAGAGAGAAACATCAATGTGTGGTTGTCTTTCACGGGCCCCCCACCAGGGGGGACCTGGCCTGCAACCCAGCACATGCCCTGACTAGGAATCGAACTAACAACACTTTGGTTTGCAGGATGGTGCTCAATCCACTGAGCCACATCAGCCAGGGCTTTATGTAAATTTTAACTTTTTAACTTTTTATTATGAAATTTCCAAGTACACAAAAAGTTTAAAAACGAATACAATGAACACCTATAAATCCACTTCTTAGATTCAACTGTTATTAACATTTTGTCATATTAGCTTTGTTGATTTCTCAATCTATATTTTATTGTTTATTATTGTGGTTGAGCTGTTTCAAAGTATTAAACATTATGACATTTCATGCCAAAATACTATATACTTCTAAAACTAAATAAATAAGGACATTCTCCTACCTAAATAAAATGGTATTATTGCCACAACAAATTAAAAATAGCTCCCTAATTTCATCTCATACCCATTCTACAGTTAAATTTACCCATGCCTTCAAAATATTCTATGAGCAAAGTAGGGTGATTGTTTAAAAGAAGTAACACAGTGTGACCTTTCATTTCTTGTTACCTATACTAAGCATGAGGGAATGTGGAGACATCCAATCAAAACTCTGTTACCAGTGAGGATGTGAAATGGCACAACCACCTTGGGGACGAAAGTGTATTCCTTAATATACTTACCATATGACCCAGTAATTTCACTGCCAGCTATCTTTCTCAAAGAAATGAAAGCTTATATTCACAAAAGACTTCTACAAGAATGTTCCTAGTAGTTTTATACACAAGAGCCACAAATTAGAAACAGCCCAGATGTTCATCAATAAAAGAATGGATATACAAACTGTGTTATATTCACATAGTCAAACATAACTCGGTAATAAGGAGATTACTGAAATTTTCTTAACTTCAAGTTAAAAAACCTAGAATATTTTAAAACAACCAAATTCAAAATAATATTGATTCTCTATATGAAAATACACAATGACTTTTTGCATAGAAATAGCTACGGTAAAATGTTTGATAGCTTCCTACTTAAATTATATCCATCTGTCACAATATATTCAGATGGGCATTTGAAGATAAACAAATTATTTTCTCAATATCCCAGAGAACTAGGGGAAGAGCACAGAGAATATGAGCAAAACATGCAGAATCATTTATTTATTCATATTAAACCACCACACTTGAAACATACATTGGTGTTTCACGCAGTATTTCACCCACTAGAATAAGTTATTTTCCAGAAAATTTCTGAGTTCCTTATACAAACAGACATAGATCTAATTTCTCCTGTCTTTACCTATGTCTCAGTTCTAGGAGTTATCAACATTTCTGTTCTTAAGCTGAAATTGAAATTATACATTAAATAATAAATGATAATTTATTTTATTAGTAGCTGGTGCATAGCAAATATTTATTGAATGAACTTTCATTCAATAAATATTTGCTATGCACCAGCTACTGGGTTGGGTGCTGGGGTCCAGACAGTCTCTGAATATATAGAAAAGGGTCCCACTCTAGAATGGGGAGTGAAGGAAGGTGTCTGTAGACACAGCACTTCAGTTGAGACTGAAAGAATGAGAAGAAGCTACTCATGCCAAGAGCAGGGGAAAGAGCATTCCAGACAGAGAAAAGAGCATGAATAAGTGACTGAACGCATTCAGTGCAGACCACAGGTGATACGGGATTCCAGAGGAAAGGGCAATCAATCCCCCACGGCTGGGATTGGAAATTTGGAATTGTCTACTAAGTGGGTGAAAATGGAGAAGCACATTGGAAAAAAGGATCAGAGTCAAACTAAAGAGAGGAAGGGAAAGGCATTCCAGGCAAGGAAATGGGAAGAGGAAATCTGGGTGACAGTAGTGCCCTTTATCCCTGGGGAGCATGTTCTAAGACCCTCACTGGACACCTGAAACCACACATAGTACCAAACCCTATACATACCATGTTTTTTCCTATACATACATACCTCAGTAAGTTTAATTTATAAATTGGGCACAGTAAGAGATTAACAACAGCCCTGATAGGTGTGGTTTAGTTGGTTGGGGACTGTCCTGCAAAGCAAAGGGTCACCGGTTTGATTCCTGGTCAGGGCACGTGGTTGGGTTTCGGGTTTGGTCCAGCTCAGGGAGCATACAAGAGGCAACCCAACTGATGTTTCTCTCTCACATCAGTGTTTCTCTCCCTCTCTTTCTCCCTCCCTTCCCCTTTCTCTATAAATAAATAAATTTTTTTAAAAAAAGGAAGTGCCTTCAAAAAAAGAGATTAACAATAAATACACAGGACAACTATTAACAATAGACTGTAATAAAAATTACCTAAATGTGATGTCTCTTAAAATAGCTTATTGACTGTGCTCACCTTTCACTTAACCAAAGTACTTTCCAGCTTCTCCGTGGCACATCCAAGTCGCCAGCATCACTACTCTTGCGCTTTGGGGCCACTGCCAAGTAAAGTAAGACTTGAACACAAGCACTGCAATACCATGACAGTCAATCTGATAGCATGAATGACCACTAAGTGACCAAGGGGTGGGGAGGGAATACAGCACAGACACCCCAGGCAAAGGGATGGTTCACACCCCTAAAGAGATGGGGGAAACGATGAGAGATTTCATTACACTCCGAACAGCATGCAACTTCAAACTCATGAGTTATTTATTAAATTGCTTATTTCTGAAAATTTCCATTTCATATTTAAGGACCAAAGTTGACTGCGATTAACAAACTATGGAAAGTGAAACTATAATTAGGGGGTACTACTGCATATGGTATGACTAGGTCAGACAAAGCCTGACAATAGAAAATAATAGGATTGCTTTGTAGCTTTGACCAGCTCTGGGCTCGGCTTCGTCTGTTTGGAACTTCAACAGGACATTCATTCTAAGATGGCAAAGGACCCTGGCTGTGAGTAGATGACACTTTCTGTCTGGCGCACTCATGTCTTATCACCAGCAAGAAACACTAGCTATTTTGGCTTTGCCGAGGCGAAGGATAATACTTTCCATCCGGCCCTCTGCTTTGTGAAGAAGCCGACTGTCCCCACTCGGGCATTAGTGTATGTGAGCATAAACTCCATGAGGAAGTAAGTAATGGAAGGTTTAGCTTAATTCTTCCTGCAGTAAAAGCAAGAACCCAGGTCTTTATTTCACTAGTAAAATCACCTGAATCCTAATCAACAATAAGAAAAACTCCCCCTCTTTAGAATTGGCCTTGCCTTCCTTTTCAGCCTCAAAAAACCTAATCTTTCTAGAAACAGAAGGCAGAGCAGCCACTTCTGCAGTCTCTCAGCCCCTCAGCTGAGGCTGCAAGGTCAGAAAAGCCACTTGTTCTCCATCAGAGAAAGAGCTATCTTCCTTCTGATGGTAACCATGGTTATTTAGCACTGTATTCAAACACAATATTGCTTTTAACAAATGATATTTTGGAAAGAAGATAAACAGAATTAAATCATGTACAGAGGCAGAAAGTGAATTTTCCTCAGAAGTGTCACGGATTCATACCACTTTCTGTGGGCGAGGTTAGCTCCAAGTGTCACTTATTTTCATAGGCAGAAAAAGACAAGACACCTGTCTAAGGAGAAAAAAGAACAAACTGCATTAATGTAGCAAATACCCCACCCCCCAACTCCAACCACTGCCTGCTTTTGTCCTCTCCTCCAAGTGTGTCTTTGCCTGGAAGCTAAGAGAGGGGCATTTGTGGCTGAAAGTTCTTAGAGTTCTCAATAAGCCTGTTTATATTCTTTACCATTTTAAATGCATCAGGTTCCGGCACATACCAAAGAAATAGCTGCC
Organism: Tonatia bakeri; assembly: GCA_004024845.1. NCBI lineage: Eukaryota > Metazoa > Chordata > Mammalia > Chiroptera > Phyllostomidae > Tonatia > Tonatia bakeri. Next base: position 377,253 of record PVIA01000302.1, on the reverse strand, counting down.
CCTTTATTACATGAGCAAGTATGAATGGGCGACGCTCAAAACAAGGAGGATTTCCATGGCATCTTTTTACCTCGCTTCTCCACGGAGAGGTCAGTTCCAGTCTGAGGACCAGTGCGCGAGCCATCCCAGACAAAGTAGAAAAGTGGGTCCACAGCTTCTGCAACTTAAGATGCTCTCGAATCAACAGTCAAGCTTTAGAGAAATGACGAGGTTTTTAAGGCTTTGCCTGTTAGTATTTTAGAAAACCCACAGAAACCATCTTAAATTAGACATGATAAGTTGCAATCTCAGACTTCTTTAAAATATCATCAAATGATCCATTTGTAAAACCTAGAGATTACAAGCAGCAAACAGACCAAGAGTGTATGTGGTCCTGCATCCCATTTTGTCTAGCCTCTAGGAAGGGGAAAGTGATAGAAATATTTTGGTCCCTGAAAGTTCCTAACCTAAACCTTGCAAATAAAATCTCAGTACTAGATCTTATGGTGACAAAGAACTGCCCTAGATGAGTTGATACTGCCTCAAATTCCAAGGTGAGTACAAAAAATGGCCTTGAGGGTAGACTGAAAAGATTCTGTTCCCCCTAAAGAATACACTCTCAGTTGGTCCCTAACTTCCCTTTCTTCCAAGATTGAATGTGAGAGACACTATTGTGGCAGGTTTGTTCATAAGCTCCCAAATAGCACAGCCTGGTGCTTCCAACTCCCCAGGAACTGGTTCATCTCCCATTGCCTCCAACCCCAGCCTTCCTGGGCCTTCAGCATGCGTGAGTGGGCTACCACCCACGCCGGGGAGCCAAATGCACACCAAGTGATGTTTCTGCTGACTCGACGCACACTGCTGACCCAGGCCTGTGAGCAAAGAGTGAGGAGTGGACAGGGAAGCATCTCTCTTGGATCAAAGGAGTTGCTACATCCCAGGGACAAGAGGATGGGTGGAAAAGGGAGTGCTTGAATTTACTTAAGCCAAGATCAGCAGAACAGCTGGTAAGACATGGTGGCCAAGAGCACAGACTCTGGAAACAGACCCTTCCTTACCTGGCAGAGGTTTCCTTTCTGTGCCCTCCTGCTTCAGCCATTACTCAAGACTTTCAGACTTCCCAGTCCAAAGTTGAAGAAAGGAGTAAAGGGAATTTTTCCCCCTCTATTTCTAACTAATGAAAATGAAAAACAAGCAATAAAAAAAACCCTACTGATGTCAAAATTAAACATAACCTAACATTAGGTGTAAATTCCCAAACACTGGTGGTTCAAAATGCTTCTTTTCCTGATCTTCTATCTACCATTATCACCTCCCTCCCACCTAAAAAGACTCCTCAGAACCATGGTGTGTTTCTTTGCCTGAAAAATTGATAGATATTTTTTTAAAGTGTGAGTGTGTGGATAAATTAAGCCCCTGAGAAAGTTCAATGAAAAACAATGGTTTATTCAAATGAATGACAGTGCTGCTAATCAACAGTTAAAAGCAATGCAAAGAAAAAGACCAACACCATACAATCTCACTTACTGTGGAATCTAATGAACAAAACAGAACCAGAGGCATGGATACATGGAACAGACTGACAAAAAAGTAAAACTAAATAAAAGCAATGTGAAGTTGTACTTGAACCGCTAGCCTCACTGGAGGACTGAAACTCATTCTGAAAAACTTGTTTGAAAAACGCTGGCATTGGTATATTCTAAAAAACACTAATTTAAAAAAAACCTTTGATGTAACTTCCTTGCTTAAATACACACTAATATTACTGATCCATTTTAAGCCAACGCTATAAATTGACAACCTGGATCTGACTGAGCACACGTCTGACCACCGACCATTCCCCACCCAGGTCTCACACAGTTAGGGATTACCCACTGCACATTTTACTCCGTCTTTTCACTGCCCTGCAAACTGCTTCCGGCCTGCTGCTCGTGACGGAAAACAAAGTCTGGGGATGATCACCTGTTTCGTATTTCATCTGTCCTGAATGTGCGGGTGGGAACCGTGAAGACATCTGGGAATGAGAATTACAAATGGAGAAATACCAAGTCAGAAGCTGCTGATGCAAATACATGTTTGGTGTGCCCTAGGAAGGGAAGGTCAACATGGGTGGAGAGAATTAGGAAGGATGAAGTTGGTGTGAGGGTACAAAGCTACAGAAGCAAATGAGGGCTTTGTGGCCACAGTGAGAATGCTGCATGTTCACTGGAAATGAGAAAGTAATGGAGAGGGTCAGCAAGGGAAATGAGATTCACATTTACATACTAAAATGTCAACAGCAGTTATTTCTGGATAGAAAAATTTTGGATTCTCCCCCCCTGCACTTTGCTTTTCTGTATTTATTTACTTTCATATTCATTTCTGTCTCTCCTCTCTTTCTCTAGCTCTCTCAAAAGATGAATATCCTGATTAAGATGAACTGAGATATAAATACTAAGGCAGGAAAAACTCAACAGTAAATTTCAACTTGAGGGTACACAACCTAGGAAACCACCTTTGATTACAATCCTCAGACTAGACCCACCGATCCCTGGCCTCGGTCTCTCCTCTCCTGATGATGGCAACCCTCCACTTTCCTCGTTTGGAAAAGCTATCTGGAGTTGATGGAACAAAACCCAAAATTTTCAAAGATTCTTTTTAATCATTAACCATTTATTAAATGCACAACCGCTATAAAAAGAAAAAACTTGTAACACTTTGTAAGTACAAATAATATATTTTATTTCATCCCTGAAAACAACAACAAAAAACAAAAATGTCCACATCTAATAAGACTCAACAATTATTCCAAACCTTACCTGGCAACGGTATGTAATTAATTTCTTCACAGGAAGGTAGAGTACAGAAAAAGTTTGGAAAGCTACCTTTTATGATATAATATTTTCTCATACTTATTTTAATAAAACATTATAATTATTGCTACGATGTGTGGTAGCATATTATAATAATGAACAATATCCAAAACTAAATTCAATATAGTCTAAATCTAGAAGCTAGCTGCACTTCTTAAGTATTTATTATAGAGAATAAATACTATGAAATATAGGGCACCATATGGCAATTAAATCTGCTACAAAGGAAATTTAAATAGAGGTGTCCTTCACTCTGTATTAGAATTAAGATTAGGATCTCTTGTGCTATATACACCAACTGTTTTCCTAAAAAGACAGTCAATCTTATAATTTAAATTATATCTTAAATGTTCTTATTTTTTAAGTAACCATTACATAGAACAAACACCTAATGTATCTGTTACACAAATCCAAAATTTCATAAAGCAGGATACGCGTATATAATACAATGTTAACATTTTCCAAGCAGTTTAATGCAGTACAAACACCTTTATGCACCTATACAGCTGGCTAAAGTCCTTAGGAGCCCGTTTCACAAATAACTCCGTCCCCCTTCCCCTACCAACATAAAGACAAAAATTACCCAAATACGGAAATAATGTGCTTTCCTGACATTGAAAGGGTTAAACTTTTAAATTAACATTCACGTCTGTGAAAAAAATCATATTTATTTTTCATTTCATAAAAATATCTTGTATTCTTCAGAATACATGTAAGAAAGTCTTACATATGAGATTAGAGATTACTATTTAAACATTATTTAATCGTCCCAATGTTTAGAACAGGTTACAGACAGTGGCTACTACCCATTTCAAGATTATACTCATATAAATGTAATTTTTAAAAATATACAATAATTAACCTCCAGTTACTCTGAAGGATAGTGCAAATGAAGACATTCTTTGGGTCAAGATTTCAAAACATCATTTTCAACATGGTACTTCCTTTCTCTGCTCATAATCTACATAACAAAATATAGTACTGGAAGTCAGCACACTTTCTGACAGTATTAGTCTAACGGTTATATACAGTAAGAACAAATAACAGAACGATTCAATAACAATATTCTTCACTTGTCTGCAAAACATGTTATATATTTAAATAAATATTTTATAGAATGAACCCATGTCCTTCAATGTTTTTATTTCAACTTAATCTTAAACACAAAAGGTTTATACAAAGATCACCTACCTGCATACCACATCAAACAGTTTACCAAATTCCCTTTAAGGATATAGTACAGCATGGAAGAGACTTGCCTGAAAGCAAACTAATAATAACTTTTAAAACTTATGTACAGAATTGAGTTCCATGAATCCAGCATATTCCTTAAAGTGTGGAGAGCTTTGATTGTAAAGCATTATGCTATCCTAGCCAGCGTTTTGTTGGGAAAGCTTTTCTGCCCTAGGATATGGTCCACAGTGGATGTAGCAGCACGAGGTGATCTTTGACTGCTATCTAATGCTGCCCGATGCGTTAATCCTTTTGTTTGTGGTCACGGGCACCAGATTCCCACTAGTACCGTTAGTAGTGTTGGCTGCTGAACCGTTCACAACAATATAGTCGACTTTGTTCTCTAGTTTCACCAACCGTTGTAAAATATCATCCAAAAGGACGGCAATTGTTCTTTTTAGATCCGCTAGGGGAAAAGAAAATCAAAAGAAACCATATTAAATGATGACACAGCACTTAATATTTGTGTTCTCAAAGTTTGAGGGAAAAAGTGAACAATGATTGAGTATTCTGAAAGAAAATAAACTAGAGAAAGCACTCATACAACAAATATAAAAAGGCCTAATTGTTTTAATTAACAGCATCACATTTAGAGCTTCTTAAAGAAATTTCAGAGTTATAAAATATAAAAACTCTCACTTTTCTAGTGCAATAAAACAGATTTAAAGTCTGGTGCAAGAGTTAGTACCGCGTAAGGAATCCATTTACCTTGAATTTCTTAAGCAATTTGTAAAGATGACTACGGACTAAGCAGGTAAGGTAAAAAGGTAGCTGAGCTAAGTAAAAAATTCAATGAAACACAGAAACAAGAAACCTGGAACCTCCACAGTCTGAAACAAGGGGAAGCCTAGGATACACGGCAGATGCCAGGAACCTGATTAATACAGCAGAAGTTCTGACTTAAATTTCTTCCAGAAATGATGGGGAAGGCTAGATCTTCCAATCTCTTTGGGAGGTTGAAGGTTTCGGTAGAACTAACAGGCAAGAATAAAATTATGACCCTTTTCTTGCTTAAGGGTCCTTAATTATGATCCTTTCCTTCTTTTCTCAGGTTTCCCAAAGGCAGCTAGCACACGTTGTGTACTTGATCAGTTGCAACTAGTATTGCTATTTTTTCTTGATCCTGGACCAAAAAAAGCAGCTCAAGCCCTAATCTGTGATCAGGGGAAAAATTATCTAGCAACAACTGATAAATTTACCGATGGTACTCTTATTAAGATATCAGAAAAAGCACTAGTGAAAGAAAACATAAACTGGACTTCATCCAAACTTAAAACTTTGGGACCTCAACGGACTATGCAGCAATTGAAAAGACAACCTACATAATGTGAAAAAAATCACATACTTGCAAGTCACATATCTGGCAATGGCTTATTACCAACAACATATAAAGGACTCCCAAACTCAACAAGAAAGAGATAAACCACCCAATATTTTAAATGAGAAGAAGACTCAAATAGACACCTCTCCTAAGAACATATGCAATGGACAATAAGCACAAGAAAAGATGCCCAACACCAAGACACCGTTTCACACCCACCAGGAGGCTGTCATCAAAGAAAGGGGAAATAAGCAGCTCTGGAACACGTTCGCCATTAGTGGAGATGTAAAGTGGTACAGCCACCAAGGAAAAGTTTGGCCGTCCCTCAAAAACCTAAACATAAAATTACCACATGACACAGCAATTCCAATCCGAGGTATCTACCCCCAAAAACTGAAGGAAGAAATTTAAATAGATAGTTGTAGAACAGTGTTCATTTCAGAATTATTCACAATAGCCAAAAGGTGGAAAAAGCCCCAGTGCCCATCAACAGACGAGATCCACAAAACGTGGTATATAGAATATCCTTTAGCCATAAAAAAATCGTGTTCTGACACTTACTACAACATGGATGACCCTCAAAGACAATATGCCAAGTGGAACAAGCCAAAGAACAAATATTGTATGATTCCACTTATATGGACTATCTAGGCAAATACTGTACTTTGTGATGTATAATGAACTCCCACATATAACGTGCACCCATGTTTTTGGCCCAAACTTTAAGGGAAAAAATCCTACATTTATTTATTTATTTATTTATTTATCTATTTATTTATAGAAACAAAACCGAATGTCCTATTCCAGGGTATTATTTTGCATACAAATATTTTTATTGCTTTTTAGAGTTACACTTTTTTTTAAGATTTTATTTATTTATTTTTAAAGAGAGGGGAAAGGAGGGAGAAAGGGAGAGAAACATCAGTGTGTGGCCCCTTGCATGACCCCAACTGGGGACCTGGCCCACAACCCAGGCATGTGCCTTGACTGGGAATCGAACCAGTGGCCCTTTGGTTCACAGGCTGGCACTCGATCCACTGAGCCACACCAGCCAGGGCTAGAGTTACACTTTTAACATTTTTATAGGTACAGAATTAGTACTACACATTTATAACGCACATCCTAATTTTCCCTAATGTGCAAAAAGTACGCATTATACAAAGCAAAATAGAGAGAAAGTAGAGTAGAGGTTACCAAGGACCAGGGGAAGGGAAATGGCAAGTTATTGCTTAATGGTCATAGTTTCTTGTTGGAAGTGATGCACGTTTTCGAAACTTAGTAGTGATGATTATAGTATGAATATAATTAACGACACTAAACTGTACACTTAAAAATGGATAAAACAGCAAATTTTACATTATATATATTTTTACCAAAATGTGAATATATAAGTCCTATCAAAAAGTTTTAAAAAAAGCCAGAGAAAGGGGTAGAGACAGTTGTAGTGGTGGGTGGGAGTAAAAAGTGATTAGAAAGTACTTATTAAAAAATAAAACAAAAAGCCCTAACTGGTGTAGCTCAGCTGGTTGCTCACTGTCCCACAAAGCAAAAAGTTGTTGGCTCGATTCCTGGTTGGGGGGCACATGTCTGGGTGGCAAGCCCCATCCCCAGTCAGGGCATGCGTGAGAGGGGCAACCAATCAACGTTGCTCTCACGCACTGATGTTTCCCTTCTTCTCTTTCTCCCTCCCTTCCCCTCTCTCTAAGAATAAATAAATAAAATCTTTTCTAAAATAAAAATAAAATAATAAAACAAAAAAATATAATACAAAGTGAGGGGAAACTTCATTTGGAGAAAGTCCAGCCACGAAAGAATAAGACTTTCCAAGCAGCATGTCTGTCTTCTGGCATCAATCGTCATAAGCACTACATATTCCAGTTTGGAAGGAACGTAAAAGAAAAAAAAGTACAAGAAAAATCCTTTGACAAAAAGTATTTAGAAATCAAATGTCTTGATATATAGAACTTCTTTCAAATGATATCCCCCCGAAAACACATATTTGCATAGAGAAGGAAAGATTTTAAAAAATGTAGAAAACTTTTTAGCAAATGGTGAGTCTACATGAAAGACATATAATGTTTACCATACAATTATCCCTAATTTTCTGTAGACTGAAAAGTTTCAAAACAAAAGCCTGGGAGAGGTCAGCTTATTAAGACCTTCCAATCAAGAGTTATAATAGTATCTGCTAAATAGGAGAGAATTAAATATTTTTTAAACCCTTCAACAAGAAGACTGAAAGAGAACTAACTACTGGGTCTGTTTTTCCCCAGCAGTCACCTCCGGCAGCATATCTGAAGAGGCAGTAATCTAGGTCAGAGAAGGCTACCTAGAAAAGACCAGGGGTGGGCGGCTTTTTAAAATAGAAGGAGGCTAAAGCCCTGGGAAGTTTGACACCAAGCTAATGTGTGGCATGAATCATAAAGGCACAGTCTCATCAATGATTACAGTTAGGGTTAGGAATAGCAATTAAAGGAAAATTTGGGATTACTGAGAAACAACTATATGATAATTTTACTTTAACAATATTCTAAATGATCATTAAATATCCCCTTTCACATTTTCTAAAATCAATTCTTTGAATGAAACATTACAAAATACCTGAAGGGACTGGCAAAAAAACAGATGTTACCACCTACCAGATGACAGTGTGGTGATGGTCAGAGACAAGGGGGAGCAGGGGCTGGGAGGAGGGGGGCAAAGGGGGCAAAACGGGGACATCTGCAACAGTGTCAGTAAAGACTGAAGAAAAATATGTATTACAAAATACCATGAAATTAACAACCTTGCTTCATGCTGGAACATCAGTTAACTGAAAAACCTGAACATAGTAATGTTCCCTGAACTTGGGGTCCTTTTAAATACACCAACTCTCCCCTTCTCTCTAGATTCACAATACAACTTTATGTTTACATTCCATTGGGCTGTATTTTTATGAAAGTTGTATGTTTGTAATCACATGGGAGTCCACAGTACTTCCCCATAAAGTCCTATCGCCAAGGGTGCTGGCAATAAGAAATCTTTCCCTACCACCCCCAAAACAACTGGGAAGTGGATGGAGACCATACCTTATCCATCCTGCTCCATCACACAGGAGACACTCAGCAAATGTTTGAAAGGAACATCTGCTGAACGTCTGATTCACGTGTTTGGTAGGTTGAGATTGACGTGAGGATCAGATTTAGAAAATAAAACCCTTTAAGGTTGCTCTATTTCTGTTTTAAGCTTCCTATTCTGAGAGAAGAAATCAAACAGTTTTTTTAAAAAGAACGGGAAAAGGAAAGAATGATGAAAAGTACAAAGGCACATAAGAACATAGACACCAGCAAAATATACCTAGCCTATTTTACAGTACACAATTATTTCACGGAACACAAAAACCAAAAGGAGGATATAATGCTGTTAAATACACTAAAGATAGCTTGTGAAACACAGGAAGAAAGCAGTGATGTCATTACCAGAGCCCAAGTCCAAGGACACCTGGTGGAAACACAGTTTGGCAGAAGCTAGCACTGCAAAAGAGATATCGCCTGAGGCAGAGACAGAGGAAAACACCCTAGCCTTTTCCTTCCTCCTACTTTCCAAACCTGTGCCAAGGCCTCCAACTGGCTGAACCCAGGCAGAAGCTATGATGTGACAACCTGCAAAACGCCATCTACTATACGCATTCACCTACTGGTATCACTTTCCCCGAGATACAAAACAGAATGGAGAAAGGGTAAGGAATAAAGTGAGGGCAACCAGGCACAGGACCAGCACAAACAGCGATACTCATGTGTTCCTATCTTGATTTATCTCTTACTTACATCTCATTGGGTATCGTTGTTTGTATTCTTAATGTGAGCTGTCTAAAATCTGTTGTGGAGAGGCAGGTACTCTAAGCACAACCATGTGTATACATAAAAAGGGAACAAAATTCTAGTGAAATGCAAAACAACTAGTGAAAAGAAAACACAAATGTTTAATATACTGTGAATCAAAAAGTTTTCCTTATTATTTTTCAAATTAAAATTGGTATTTTATCACCACTAACCTCTGCTTAATGGTACAAGAAAGAAAACTTGGAAGTCACCTTCTGATTATCAAAGTGAATTCCCATTGTAAAACTTTATGCTTCCTAAAAAATGAGTTTATCTCATTTTAAACAGCACTGTTAGTTAAAAGTGGCTTCAAAAATCTCATAAACTCTATAATTAAATGTACTTTTTAATAGGGCTACCTTCTCCCAGTGAGTGCTGAATAAATTATGTTATTCAACAAATATTTTATTACCTCCCTACTTAAGATTGCAAGGTACACTGTTTAGATCTCATAAGTGGATCAATATATGTTCCCATCAAATTTTAAATACAAATTAAATACCTAGGAATAGATGTACTTCCTGAAGCTAGTACAGCAGAAGACTGAGGGAGCAGGGAAAGTCTGCATGGTGAGTACTGAGGCTACCCCTCCTCCCCCAGCACATGTGGGAGGGAGAGCTACATGCATCCTCTAGGGAATCTGACCAGCTCAGGAGGAAAAACCTGAATACACTGAGGTTTGAGATACCACAAAGAGGGACACTTATATTGTAATATAAAGAACTGGCCTTTATCATGGATTCCTGGGAGGTAGCCTCTAAGTACCTGGAATTTCCTGAGTGATAAGAGTGTCTTTGTTATCCATGGTGGGCCCCTGGGACCACACCTGACAGTTCATTTTTTAAAATTATATTCTATTGATTATGCTATTACCATTGTCCTGATTTTCCCCCGTTGGCCCCCTCCAGCCAGCACCCCTTATCCCCTCAGGCAATCCGCCCACCCTTGTTCACATCCACGGGTCATGCATGTAAGTTCTTTGGCTACTCCATTTCCTATACTGTACTCTGCATCCCCCCTTGCCTACACACACCTGATAGTTTATATTAATAAGATGGCTCAGAGTGGGCCCCTAGATAGTTTGCCCTAATGAGATGGTGCAGGATGAGGACTATCGATGCCAGAAAGACCAACCATATAATTAGAGGGTTACGGCTTTTCGGTGTTGGGGAGAAGGGCTGGAAATTGAGTTCAACTACATGTCTAATAATTCAATCAATCATAAAGGAAACATAATAAAAACTCCAGGCATGAACGCTGAAGTAAGCTTCCCTGGTTTCCAATATTCTTAATACTGTTAGAAGGCTGATATGTCCTGATTCTACGGGGAGGAGAGAGCAGGGATTTTACATTTGGAACATTCTCAGACCTCATCCTATGCATCCTTCCCTTTCGCTGGTTCTGGTTTTCTCTGCTATAATAAAACTGCATGTATAGTGCTTCCAGTGAGTTCTGTGAGCCGATCTAGTGAACTATCAAATATGAAAGGGGGGTGGGAACCCTCAAACTTTTGGCCAGCTGGTCAAAAGTGAGGGTGACCTGAGGACACCCAAACTTGTGGCTGGTGTCTCAAGTGAAGGCAGTATATTGTGAGGAATTATGCTCTTAACCTGTGAAATGTGGCCTTATTCCCAGTGGCTGAAATCAGAAGTCACTGCAAATGTTAAGAATACTCCCAAGAAAACGTCCCAGCCAGGTCTCCCTATAGTGCACGCCACCCAGCAACTTAACACTTCCTCCTAAGCTTTCAGTGTCTTGCTCTTTAAAAAAGCCTCGAAAGGCTAAGGTTCACCAGACATATTTGGAAGAAACACAAGAATGTGAGAAAAACTATCATTGATAACCTTAAAGAAATAACAAAAAAAAATAGCTCTTAGAAATTAAAAATATGAGAGACAAAATCAAAAACTCCATAGAGTTGAAAATAGAGCTGAAGAAATATCTAAAAAATAAGGCAAAAAGACAAAGATACTGGAAGCTAGGAGAGTAAATAAAGAATAATTACAGGACCAGTCCAGAAGGCCCAAATGCTGAGTAACAGAATTCCAAAAAGAATGAACACAATGGGAAGACATCAAATAAATAATTTAGAAAAAATAACCCAGAACTGAAGGACGTAACTTCCAAGATTTAAAGTACCCACTGAGATCCCAGCACATGTATGAAAGTAATCCATAGCTGGGCACAGCATGGAGAAATTTCAGAACAGTGTGGAACAAACATCTCACAAGCTTCCAAAAAATACATCATACGTAAAGGGTTAAGAATCACAATACCATTAGACTCTCAAAAAGAACACAGGAAGCTAAAAGGGGCGGGGGAGGGGGGGGTGGCAGGGGGGAGAGAACAAAGCTTTTAAAATCCAAACGAAAACTATTTCCAGACCAGGATTCTATACTCAAACTTCCAATTAAGCACAAGGGTATGAGGGAAGGGACACTTTTCAGATACACTAGGGCTCAAAACTTTGACTGCCCTTGTACCTTTCAGAAAAACCTACCAGAGAGTCTGGTAACCAATAGTGAAAACAGGAGTACCCGATAAAGAAAAACCCACAGGATTCTAGAAAAGAGGCGATCTAACAACAGAGAGGAAAAGGGGATGGGAAGGATGATGGTGCAACCAGATCCTAGAACAATTCATAACTATAAACCTAAAGAGGAAACAGTCCTGATCAGAGCAGATCAGAAGACTTAAGGAAGACTTCTTCAAGATGAGAAAGTGATAAAATGCCTAATGTGTCTGAATATACCGCAGGAAACTGAAATAACTGTGGGGGTGTTGGAGTAGAAAACTAGATAAAGAAACAAAAATCAATGCTTATTAATTCTAGAAGGGGAAATAAATGAAGTAGTAGAGGAAAGGAAAAGTGATATAATGTACCACATGGCTCAGTAATGAATACCAGTTACACAGCCATATTAATGCAAACACGGAACAGTTTTCTAACCAAAAATATGATGTGAAAATAACAAGACAAGAAGGACATGTGCATATGAAAGCTGCCAGGCGTAGGTGGGATGCAATTCTGGGTAAGAAAGAAAGCTGAACCTTATCTTGCATGGTGGAAGTTAACAAATAACACTTGTAATTAAAAAATCAAAAAGGAGCTCAAAGACCACATTATTTAGAAGTTAGAGGTAATCACCAAAAAAACTATATTAAATAATTTAAAATGGCAGGCTCTGAAAAATGGGAAATTTTAGAAGCACTGGGGGCTGGAAGAACTTTTTATTATAAGAATCATAACAGCCCTGGCTGGTGTAGCTCAGTGGATTGAGCGCGGACTGCGGACCAGACATCGCAGGTTCGATTCCCAGTCAGGGCACATGCCTAGGTTGCAGGCCATGTCTCCCAGCAACCCCACATTGATGTTTCTCTCTCCCTCTCTCCCTCTCTCTCCCCCTCCCTTCCCTCTCTAAAATAAATAAATAAATAAATAAATAAAATCTAAAAAAAAAAAAAAGAATCATAACACATTTTGACTCTTTAAATACATACACATATAACTTTAAAAAAACATTGAGTCCTGATTGGCACAGATCAGTGGGTTGGGCGTCGTCTTGCAAACTGAAAGGTCGCTGATTGATTCCTGGTCGGGGCACATGTCTGGGTTGCTGGCCAGGTCCCCAGTTGGGGGCATAGGGGAGGAAACCAATTGATGTTTCTCTCCCTCTTTTCCCCGTCCCAAAAAATAAATAAATGAAATCTTTTAAAAAATAAAAATTTAAAAAAAACATAGAGAACACAAAGTGTTCAAACTCCTGTCTCTTTCTTTTTTTAAGTCTTAAAAGCAAGAGACAACCGGCATGCACAAAGGACATACAACACAGATGGAAACTGGGATGTGAAAGGGAGAATGGTAATAAGCAATACTGGAGTTATAGGCAAATGCTGTCTTGTAGGAATCAACAGATGTTATACAACTAATGGTCTGTATTGGGATAATCGGGAAAATGTAAATATGAACTAAGTCTGATGATTATATTGTAATTATGTAGAAAAAGATCATTTTTAAAATATAAGTATGGAGTCCCAGCTAGTGTGGCTTGGTTGGGCACCATCCCGCAAACCAAAAGGTCCCTGGTTCGATTCCCAGTCAGGGCACATGCCTGGGTTGCAGGGTTGGTCCTTGACTGGGGTATGTATGGAAGGCAACCAAGCAATGTTTCCCTCTCTTTCTCCCCCCACTTCCCCTCTCTTTAAAATACAAATAAAAATAAAGATACATATGGAAATATCTAGCAATGAAATGTCATCACTATTTCTAAAATTTAAATATTATTCAAAAATTAGATAAAACAAATATTGCAAAATGTTAATAATTATTAAATCAAAGTGACAGATGTATGGATGTTTATTATATTATTCCTATTTTTCAGTACACTTGAATTTTTCATGATAAAAAGAAAGAAAAAATGACTTTGTAAACACCTCAGAATGAAGTGAAGAGTCAGATTTCCATGGCTATCTTTTTCTTTTCCCATGACTATCTTTAAAGGGGGACAGGTTAAAGAGGGGAAAACTGGGAATATTCTACAGTTATCTTACCATATCCTGCCATCGAAGCTCCATTCTCGACATCCATTGCGTTCTTATTTTCCTCTGCTAGAGCTTTAACATACCTTTTGCTTAAATCTAGTATTTGCTCACGTAACTTGACACTGCTTTGATGTCTTGGTTGTTGAAAAGTATAGTGGAGTAACATCAGTCCCCAAATAAGTCCAAATATAAGCAACAGTAAACTCAACTTCTGGGACATATTTTTTCTTGAGATTGTAAAAATCATGTCTCATGAAGCAAGCAGACTCAGCCAAAAAGTGGTAACCAGAGGCAAGCCACCAGTCAGCCAAGACCTCTGAAGCGAAAAAGAAAATATTTCCTCCTCCACTAATACGGTATACTCTTCATCTTCAGCAAGGCAGCCTCCAACTCTCAATTATCTCTAAAATAGAAAACAGAAAAGGCCATTAGTCAAAACCTATCTCAGTAACACAATAGACAATGATAGATTTAAGAAGAGATCCTGTAAATGGTTTTGATTTGAAACTGTATCAACTTCTTTACCAATGTTCTCCGCCACTTGGCAAGCTTTCACGTTATCTTCTCAGTTTCATTTACACAGCTCTTCAAATTTTTAAATGGAAATAAATGTTAATTTTTGGAAAATACCTTTAACAAATGCCACCACAATCACAAAATTCTTTGAATGACTTCTTGCCATTTGTAACTAAAATTATGAATATAAGATTTATAGAAGATCTCAGTCTATTCAGTCACCAATCTAAATGTCTAAAAGCCATTCCTCCTCCTCTACCTCCTTTAAAAGAAGTAGGTGTCAAAATGAAAGTCAGAAATGAGGAAAAGTAAAAGCAACTGAAAAATCAAAATGCCTGACTAAAAAAAATACATATAAATAAGTGTGCCAATAGTTGAAAATGTCACTAGAAAATATTACTAGTAGCAATGAATAATCTTAAGCATCCAAACTATTTTGAAATAAGTTATACTTTCTAAGTTTATACTTATAAGTTTATGCCAGACATAATGAAGTGTTCAAACAGATTTGTGTTAAAACAGGTTACAAAATTGTTTTATATTCTCATATTTACAATTCTAAATTTTAAATAACGCAGGTATGTATTTTTATGATTTAAGTAAAGAATGAAAAGCTTACACTTCAATTTTTTTAAAAAGAGAAAGGTGAGGACAAACATGACATGCAAACAGACATGGAGAGTAATAACGTGTATGAATCACCAAAGTATCCAGTGAGGAAAACTATTCAAGGGGCAGGGAAGAATGAAGAAGGTAAAGACGTTCAAATATACAGTGACCGAAGGAAACCAGACTTTGGGTGGTAAGCATGTAATGCAATATACAGATGATGTATTATAGAATTGTGCACGTCCAACTTACATAAGTTATTAACCATGTTACCCCAATAACTTAATTTTAAAAAACAAGACTTCCACCCTGGCTGGTGTAACTCAGTGGATTAAGCGCGGGCTGCGAACCAGGCATCGCAGGTTCGATTCCCAGTCAGGGCACATGCCTCGGTTGCAGGCCATGTCCCCCAGCAACCACACATTGATGTTTCTATCTCTCTCTCTTTCTCCCTCCCTTCCCTCTCTAAAAATAAATAAAATCTTAAAAAAAAAAAACAAAAACCCAAGACTTCCAGTCAAGACGCAAGCATAGTTAAACACGGCTCACCTCCTCACACAGCCACAGCAAAATTACAACTAAACTACAAAACAACCATCACCCAGAATCGTCAGAAAATCAAGCTGTATGGAAGCAGACAACAAAGATATTAAAGTCACATTCATCCAGACAGGTAGGAGGGGCAGAGACATGGAACGAACAGTCACACCCCCACACACAGTAGATGAGAATCAGGAGGAATACACCTCGGGAGCTAGGGATCCCAGCCCCATACCAGACCCCAGAACCCAGGGTTCCAGTGCCAGGAAAATAAGTCCCCACAACTTCTCTCTGTAAAGACCAGTGGGGGGATGGGGGGGTGGGGGGGCGGGGGGGCAGGGGAGGCAGGAGAAACTAGGATTCTCAGTCTCCTCTTCAAGGGCCTGCAATGGACTTAGGACTTACGCAGACTCACTCTCTCTGGGCTCCAGCTCCAGGACAGCAGCTGGAAGGGCACCAGTGGCACACGGGGAGAAACTGAAGTGTCTGGCCTCCGGGTGAAAGCTGGGGAACAGCTTCCTCCCAGACAAAACAACAGAGACCAGGCAGCGGCAGTGTCCCCTTGTTGAGCCCTCCACACAGAGCCACAGAGCAGTGATACCATATCCAAGACTTGTCAACCTGGTTCACACAGGTTATGCCCCCCCAGATGATTACCTAAGGCTCCACCCCCTCCAACTTCAAGTGCACTTTTCTACAACAGGCCATACTATTATTAAGACAGAGAGTCAAAACAGCTCTACCTAAGGGAAGGAAAAGGCCACTATGCCTCTTTTATAGCAATAAATAGACAAGAGAAAATTTCTGAGATGTCCTAATGTCCTAAATTAAATTACAGTAGGCCAAGGGGAGGAAGTGACAAGGGCAGTTAATCAGTGAACAGCGGGGGGTGGGGGGGGAGGTGGCTGCAAAACCACAAAAGAGGGCACACATTCCTGGATCTACATGGAAACTCTGAATCAACTTCCAGGCCATTTCAGTTCCCATCTCGAAGGAATACAAGACCACCAGCTGCTACCACATCCTGCTTCCTCATGAACATTCCCTGACTCAGATGTTGCCCACAGCCAATCCAGAAGCATCAAATACTGCCTCCTTGAAGACTATCCCTGAACTTTCTCTGGTTCACTTCCCCCTCCCCAAATCTGCAGCAAATGTATATTCTTTCAAAATAACTTACATCTTTTTCTCCAAACCCATTGTATAAAACAGCCCCATCGACGCAGGGACAGTGGACATATCTGTCTCCTCCATCTAGCCCTGCCTCTGGTGGCATAGATTGCACGTCCCAGGACCCCGTCCTTTCTCTGGCTAGCCTATGCCCCAATAAACCCCTTCTTTCAAGACAACATTTGGTCACAAGGGTTGTTGTTGAATGAGAGAAACATTGATCTGCTGTCTCCTGCATCCTGCATGTCCCCCACTGAGGACCTGGCCCCCAACCCAGGCATGTGCCCTGACCAGGAATCAAACTGGTGACCTTTCAGTCCACAGACCAGGGCTCAATCCGGTGAGCCATACCAGCCAGGGAAGGAGTAAAACGTTTAGTGTGGAAAGGGTCTGTCTTTAGGAACAGCAAAGAGGTGAGAAATTGGGAGTAGTTAATCCCACTCCACACTAGGAAACTACAAAAGGACACCAAAGAATAAAGAGGGTGGGGTGCTACCAAGAAGAAAGTATACCCTGGAGCCTTCTCCAAATTAAAAAGATTGCCAGGAGCCAGCTGATGCCTCACAGAAGTCTGAGTAGGACTAAGGCCCATGAGGATTTCAACCAAGGGTTCATTTAAATGAGCAATTCCAAGCAAGCTCCGCAGAGATGACTAAGATTCCTGCAAAGACACCATTCAGCCTCTGGTCTCATCTGAGGGAATGCTTCACTTTAAAATCACCCAGAAAGTTTTTTTAAAAATCCCAATGCCGGGTCACACACCGTATCAATTAAGTTAGAATGTCTGGAGGTGGGAGTGAGGCATCAGTACTTTTTAAAGAGCCCTACGTTATCCCAATGTGCAGCAAAGTTTGGGAACCACTGTTTAAATCTCAGATTTCTTCCTGAGGCAGCAATGACAGCTACAGGTAGGGCCATTAAAGTCAAAGTTACATGTCTGTTCATCAGGTATGCCATAAGATTCCTACTTGGGCCTACCAACAATGACCTTGAAGGGGGAGGGATAAGGGGAAGAGAAAACAGGTGACCTGTGCTGGAACCCAAGTCATTCCTGCCCAGGTGGGCAGCAGGGGTGGAGGTGGAATGGAGAGAAAGCACCATCCGCTGGTACCATTTTAGTCCCTGGGATGACATGAATACACTGTCCTGTTCTCGGAGAAGAATTTCTGTGATTTCATACAGGAAAAAAGGAGACAAGTAATTGTATATTCTTCAGCACCTTAAGGTAATTTACACTGGTATATTTAAAGAGAAATAATTCTAAGACTCAACCTTTAGAAAAGAAAGGGTTCAATGTCTTATTTTCATACAATATTCAAAGTTGCAAATGACAGAGGAACTAATACTTCGAGGCTACCCAAATTTTCTTTATGTTTCAAGTACTGGTCCAGCTCCTGGCAGGCCACCTAGATCAGAATGGAGACAATAATCAGAAATGTTTAGTAAAAGGCCTATAATGTAGCTGAACACTTATGGCTACCATCTAGCATAGAACTTATTAGAGTCCTTCCTCCCCCAAAATAGTCTACAATCTCAACATTTTTTAATCCTAACTTCTAAGCCACTATATTGTCTACTGCTCACTTAAAAAAATACAACTTCCAATCTGTCATAACTAACAACTGAAGAGTTTTTAAAGGCAAAAAGTGAAATCGTCATTTTTGTCACTAAACCATCATCATCATTAATTTTGACCCAAATGGATTCCTGAGTATTTTTAGGATTCCCAGGGGAAAGTTCTCACCCAACTGCAGAATTCACAAAAGGAATTACAGCCCATGTGGCCCAAAGGTAGAAGAATCACAGAGAGGAGGCACACTTAAAGTATCTTGGAGAGTACTAGAGCTGAAGAAGGGCAGCAGAGTGTGGTCCAAGCACCATCATCTCCTCAAGGATTCCTGCAGCTGCTTCGAAAGTGGTTTCCCAAATGTCTCTCTAATTCCACTACAAGCCACCGTCCTCACTACAGATAAAATGTTCTTCCAAAAACAGAAGTCATGGTGCGAATAGTAACAATTTGAACATTTCTCCAAAGGAGATATGAAAATGACCAGTAAACACAAGAAAAGATACTCAAATCACTAACCATTAAGGAAATACAAATTAAAACCATTCATTAGGATGACTATGAAGGGCATCAGAGTATGCCACCCCCAAATATGCCATTTTGGTGTCAAGATTATTTTGAGCCAAGGATAACGATAAACAGCAGATGCGGGAAGGGCTCCCTGCCCTCCCGCTTTTTACCTAAAAGACAGACCTGAATTTCCAGTGAGAAAGGCGAGAACATTCTTATCACAGAAGACAAGGAGGAATGTACAGCAGCACACCTTACTAAAACAACCTTTACTTTCCACTGGCTTCCCTCTGACATTCACCTCCCCATAATTTACTGTCACAAGGAACTCCAACTGCTTTTCCTTTGTCTTGTCACATCTGCACAATTCTTTGTTTAAATGGTATATAAGGTCTCTGGTCTAACTGCTCAAAAGTTTTCACTTCTGTGATTCTTTCTACTTGCATGTGAAATAAACCTTTTTCTTTAGCTAATCTGTCTTTCCTCAATTTAATCTGTAGAACCCAGACACTGAATTTAAGAAGGTAGGGGGAACAGTTTTTTTCTTATAGCTTGTGGGGGTTCAGAATGAGTCACCCCAAGATGTGCCTCTGTGTTATATAAGGTCTGTCTGGAAAAAAGTCCAACCATTGTTGATACAATGAGAATGGTTAGCGGGAAATTGATGTTACCTGGCAGCCAAGGAGAGTGGACTGGAACCCGCATGTGGAAGGACGACAACTTCACTGTACTAGCCAGTGGGGGGCAGTAGAGGTCACTGAGTGAGCATGTGTACTGTGCGGCCAGCGCATTCAAAATGACTGAGCAAGTAGAGTAATGAATCTGCATCAAATTTTGCATTAAGCCTGAACATTCCTCCACAGAAAACTATTCAGATGCTTCAGAAGGCTGCAGCTATGGGCAACTGGTGATTGGCAGCTTCATCACGACAACATACCTGCCCATGCATCACGTCTGGTGCAGAGCTTGGCAAAACATCAAATCACTCAAGTGACTCAGCCCCCCTACAGTCCAGATTTGGCACCCTGCGACTTCTGGCTTTTCCCAAAACTAAAATTACCTTTGAAAGGAAAGAGATTTCAGACCATCAATGAGATTCAGGAAAATTCGATGGTGCAGATTGGCAGAACTGTGTGCGGTCCCGAGGTACCTACCAAAGGGGACTGAGGTGTCACTGCCCTATGTACAAAGTTTCTTGAATCCTGTATCTTCTTCAATAAATGTCTCCAGTTTTCATATTCCCTGGCTAGATACCTTTTGGACAGGCCTGTACAGACTTGTTTTGAGCTAAGGGCAATTTTAGTTTCAGGCTCAAGAGAAACTTCTTCCCTCTAGAAAAACTTGGATTAGGGGCCTTACCCAGAATAAGAGGTTAACTATACAGCAGGACAAATTTCTATTTACTAAGCATCTGCTTTTATTAACATCCCACAATGACCCTTTGGAGCCCCCAAAGCACCTTACCTCGTCCCCAGCTCAGGAAGTCTTATATGCCCACGCTCCATTCCTAGCTCTGCACCTCACCTGCATGTGGGGTCTCTGACTCTGTTGGACGTGGGGTTCCCTGACAAATCTATGGATTCAATTTGCTTATTTTCTCTGACTAATCTGTCTCGTGTCTATTTGATTATTAAGACCAGCCAGAAGAACCTCGAAGGTCAAGGAAGTTTGTTCCTCACCCACAAGCTACTATCATAAATACACATGTCAGTACGGACATGGAGACACTGAAACTCTAGTGCACTGCTGGTGGAAATGAACCTCTAGCGCACAGCCCCTGTGAAAACCAGTATGGCAGCTCCTCAACATCAGCCACAGAATTATATGATATGATCCAGCAATTCTACTTCTGGGTAAAACCATAAAGGATTGAAAACAGGGACTCAAAAGAGACACTTGTACACCCATGGTCACTGCAGCATTATGCATCACAGCCAAAGGTGAAAATGACCCAAGTGTCCACCAACAGATGAACAGATAAACAAAATGTGCTATATACGAATAATGGGTTACTATTCAGCCTTAAACAGAATAAAATTCTGATACAAGCTGCAACATGGATGAATCTTAAAGACATCATACTAATTTAAATTAAATAAGCCAAGCCCTGGCTGGCGTAGCTCAGTGGATTGAGTGCGGGCTGCGAACCAGGCATCACAGTTTCGATTCCCAGTCAGGGCACATGCCTGGGTTACAGGCCATGTCCGTAACCCAGGTGGCTATGTATTAGAAAAAGGACACAGTATGTTCACCAGAGCTCAGAGGTTCAGAGAATTATCTCCAAAAAAAAGGCTCAGAAACAAGTCCTCCACAGATTTGACTTTTGACAATGAGAAACCACACATTGATGTTTCTCTCTCTCTTTCTCCCTCTCCCTTCCCTCTCTAAAAATAAATAAAAATAAAATCTTTAAAAAAAAAATTAAATAAGCCAGACACGGGTGATATAGTAGACAGTTACACAGACACAAGCTGAGCAGGAACCATAGACCAGGTGCAGACGGTAACCAGGGCTGCAAGCCCCAGCTGCCTAGCAATGGACAACTATAAGGTAGGACTTCGCCCCCAGGGTGACATTTCCTCCCCTAGCATATCACTGCTCTTGTGGTTTTAGACCCTCTGACCTTTCACATCACTGGTCATGTGGTTCAGATCTTTCCACTGACCTTTCCTCCCCAGGGGTGTTGCTAGTCATGCGGAAGGCCCCCTTCAGTGGATGAGCAAGGGGGCTGGAGAACAGCTTCATGTGACTCCCACACAAGCCTCTGCGTGTCCACTCCCTGAAGCACTAAGTCCTCAGGACAATGAGGGTCTGATCACATCAAATTATCTTAGGAACAAAGCCACAGGTCTGTTGGCCACAGAGACAGATATCTGGTCAAACTGCAGATAACATCTAGGCCTCAGTTGTGTTTCAGCTCTGGCCCAGAAAAGCAGCAAAACCAGTGATGTCAGAATCAGCTGCAATGACCACTGACCCCCTGCAAATGTGAGGAGCAATCACTAGAGACCACTACCCTGAAAGGACACACCTGGAAAGCTGATGAACATTCTACTGAGATCCCCCTCTGAAATTCCTGCCTTTCAAAATGTGTAAGGCAAGGGACCCAGCACACTCTCTCTCACTCTCTCTCTCTCTCTCTCTCACTCAGCCAAAGGCACTACAGGAATCACTGCCTACCAGTCTCCTAAGGAATTCACAGCTAGAGAGGTGGCTATGTATTAGAAAAAGGACACAGTATGTTCACCAGAGCTCAGAGGTTCAGAGAATTATCTCCAAAAAAAAGGCTCAGAAACAAGTCCTCCACAGATTTGACTTTGGAATGTAATTTCTGGGGAAAAGGCCCATTCCTAAAATACTTTCTCTACATAATATTGCCTAAGGCCAATATCTGAGGGGGAAAAGTTAACGTAGGACACAACCATTCACTCCTAATTCTGTGTAAGATTTAAACTGTGAATTGTCTTGGGAGAAACTACCCTTAAATTCCAGCTGAGATTCAGAAACATCATACCTACAGATATTAGGTCATCGTTAGACGGCATATTTGGAGAGGGAAGAGAAGGCTACAGCACTGAAGAGTACAAAGAAAAAAATGTGTAAAGTCAGGGTTAAAATGTGAATGCAAAAGGGAAACAATAATTATGCCATAGTAAAAATTTAATCTAAAATACATTATGCAGTACTAGCCCTGGCTGATGTGGCTCAGTGGATTGAGTGGCAGCCTGCAAACAGAGGTTGCTGGTTCGAGTCCCAGTCAGGGCACATGCTTGGGTTGCAGGCCAGTCCCCAGGGCACACATGCGAGAGGCAACCGATTGGTATTTCTCTCACACAGTAATGTTTTTCTCCCTTTCTTTCTCCCTCCTTTCCCCTTTCTCTAAAAGTAAATAGATAAAATGTTTAAAAAAAATAAAGATTTAAAAATCTTTTTAAAAATATTATGCTGTACTAGATATTTCAGTCAAGCCTCAGCCAATGGTATTTTGTGCCCACACCCCCTTCTACAGCTAACTAGCAAGCACTGGGCTCCTTTGCCTGAGGCCTTGGACCTTAAGAAAACCAGGAGGTTAAAGGTAGGAGCAAAAAGGGAAACAATTCAGAAAGAAACAATGATGTCAGATTAGGGGATTGACAAACCAGAGTGATAAAGAAGCAGGTCCGATAGGGAAACAGCGGCTAGGAGTAAAAGAAAAAAGGCAGATACAGCAGGGAAGAAAACTAAGCAGGTCAACAATGCAGAGGCCGCACAGGCAGCTCACAAAAGAGAAAGTTCATCAGAGCAGTGATCCTTGTGGTCAGCAGAGATCCTTGTTTGTGACACCTTTCTAGATCTTTCACCTGCATCTTCTCCCTCTACGTGGAAATATACACTAAAACACAAATAAATGACTAAAAGGGTGTACGTCCATTTTTCCCACATTAAAAAGAACGTCTAAAAATCCTGATCATTGAAAGTCCGAGGTAGAAGAGTCCCTGGAATCAGACCAAGTCACGATTTCAGAGAGGAGGAAACCGAGGACCACAAAGGGACCTGAGGTCACGCAGGTAATTACAGCGCTGGGACAACACCACGGTCTTCTATTTCCATAGTCATTACCCACCGTCCTATACTACACTAAATAACACCAACCCAGAAATGTTTTTTTCAAAACAAATATTTTTGCCACACATTCTTAAGTGAATCAGAAATCTTTATGTACATATGCCATCTCCCACAGTTTAAATACGTTTTCCGCTTATTTATTCTCTGGCTCTCTGTTATCCTTATGAAATACATTCATTAGAGTTCTCCTTTTCCTCTGACAAAAAATTTTTAAATACATCTATCACTAAAGGAAAGCATCACACACAGAACATTCATCAGGCCCCACTGGCCTCGCCCCACTCACTGTACATTCAAACACAGCACCGCTCAGGACGTGTCACTTCACACGCTGCACAGTAATGTTTGAATTCAAAACATAAAAAACAGACACTTTAAATGAAAATAATCTTTCAGTGAAGGACCACAATGAGTTCTTTGAAGAAAAGCTCATCACCAACATCGGTGAAATTCAGGAGAAAACAGTGCAAGAACAACTGAAACTAAAAAAGCACTACAGTGAAATGTTTCAAGTCATCTCCTCATAAAATTTATTACAATATATTCCACAACATATCCTGAGAACAAAAACTGCAACTTGGAAACACGAGTCCCAAAGGGAGGAAATTACTAACCAGCAGGAAAGAGTAGAAAGAGGCAGAAAAAAGTTAATACGTGGTGGAAAGATGGTGAGGCCCCTGGCAGGACGGCAGAACACCTAGATGCTTCCGCAGCCCAAACAATGCAGCTCCTCTGAGGATCCCGCAAAGGACAGAGCTGGGGGGAGGGAGGTAAGTGAGTCCTGCAGCGTCATCAATTTCCTAAGAACATCTTAGAACAGCAGAAAATAAGAAGACAGCATATTTTTCAAAAATTCTTTGCTTAGGTTTAAGGTGAACGAGGCATAAAGTGAAGAACACACAACCTAGGGTGATGATAATTGAAGAAAGAAAAATACAAAACTCACAAACACAGAGGCTATTTCAGTATAGCTAATGAAAGCATCACACGCAAAAGATCTGTCATCAAAAAAAGAATGAGGGACAGTGTAAGCACACTACTTGTTATTCTAACAATTTAAAGGTGTGTATTTTATCTCCATTTGATGGATGAGAAAACTCCAATTTACAGCCGGTTTAACCAAGGTCACAAAGCCAGGCAGTGACTTGATCAGGATGGGAACCCAGGCCAGCTGAGCCACACTTAACACCGCTCACAGGAGTACAAGCCGTCTGAGTTCATACTCACCCAGGAGCTGAGTTTTGAAGAGGGAGTAAAGAGGGGGCATTTGAGTCTCTCAAAGTTGTGGACATAAAAGGGGCCAGAGACTACACCCGCCAAGCTCAGGGAAGGCCTGCATGGTGGGCCTTACAAACTCAGCGACCTAAAGTGACCTCACAGGATGGCCTGAAATTAAATTTCCTAACTAAAAGCGAGTCGTGGCAGGTAGTCCTATCCTATGTTAGTATCTTCCCTGGCAAAGGGCCTTACCTTAACTGAGCCTGTCTACTCTCTTTCTGCATCTACAATAACACACCTTGGAAACTCAGGCGAACTTCCTTTTTCCAGGCCCTTCAGGGCACAATCACTGCACCAGATCATAACCCCTTGTTGTGTTGTTACCTGTTAACTATCCTATACCCACCAATGTAAAAGAAGTATGTGTCTCCCCTGCCCGTGTAGCTCAGTTAGTTAGAGCTTCATCCCAACACACCAAGGTTGCAGGTTCAATCCTGGGTCAGGGCACAAACAAGAATCAACCAATGAATGCACAGATAAGTGGAACAACCCATAGATGGTTTCTCTCTCCCTCCCTCTCTCTTAAAAAACACTTAAAAATAAATTTAAAAAATATTTTAAAGTATGAAGTATGTCTATCCGTTTTACTTTTTATCCTATCTTAAGAGATTTTCCCGCTTTGCTTTCTCCCACCTTCCTAATCTATCACCAGTGGATTTCATGTAACCCCCTCACGTCTTCCCCTGTGATTCTGATGTATAAAACAAGTGGTATAACTGCCATCTCCTGGAGCATTTTCTCAATCCGTTGAGATGTTGCTCCCCCACAATTACCGTCAGTTTGGCTCAAATAAACTAAAAAAAATCTTACAGGTTTGGACATTTCTCACCTCCACAAAGTAGAACAGAGCTGAGCTGTCAAAAACATAAAAAGAAGTGAGTGCGGCTGCAGCGCAGCAGCGGCACCCCGTCCCTGCAGCTCAGGTCCCTCGGTCCCGCGCCAGCGGTCGGGACTCAGCCCGCTCGCTCTAACCACGCAGCCACGGCCCCGCTTAGTTCTCCGCCTGCAGCCCACCGGCCCGGCGGTCAGACCCAGAGGAGCAGGGACAAAGAGCCGCCCGGCCGGCCAGTCCCCAAGTCGGGTCTCTGCGGACGCCCAACAGCGGCAGCCCGGGTGCGGCGGGGGGGGGGGGGGGGGGGGGGGGGGGGGGGGGGGGGGGGGGGGGGGGGGGGGGGGGGGGGGGGGGGGGGGGCGCGGCGGAGGAGGGGTGGCCGCCGGCCGGAGGGGTTCCGCGAGTGGCTCGGGCGGGCAGGCTGGGACGTCCCCAGCCCCCGCTGCTCTGGTGCCGTCTCCCCATTACCTCGTCTGTGGGGTTCTCGTCACCGTCGCCGCCGCCAAGGGGCTCTGGGGTGGCGCAGCGAAAGCCGATTAGAGGGCGTCAGCTGCGTCTCGTGCTGGTGAAGCAGCCTCTAGGTTGGGATGGAGAAAGGACGCGACTGGGAATCCGGAACGAGGTTGGTTTCCAGCTGGTGGAGATCCTACTCTTCTCGCCGCTCACACTCCGCTTCCGCTCCGCCTCCCGGCCCAGCCGGGCCCTTCCCCCTCCTCGGAGTCGACAGGGCCGTGGCGCGCGGCATTGTAGGAGTTGTAGTCCCAGAATGCGGAAGAGGCGGCACGTGCTTCAAGGCCCGCCGGCACCTACATCAGGTCTGGACGACGCCGTTGCGCGGCAACCAGAGGGGCGGCCTGCTTCTTCTTCCGGATTGGAAGAGGAGTTTACCAGAGGGTGCTCTGTCGGTCTTATTGGCTGCCGGCGCTGAAAGAGGAGTGTGGGCGTCTTACTTTACTCCGGACTCTTCAGCAGGGAACCAATAATTCC
Organism: Tonatia bakeri; assembly: GCA_004024845.1. NCBI lineage: Eukaryota > Metazoa > Chordata > Mammalia > Chiroptera > Phyllostomidae > Tonatia > Tonatia bakeri. The sequence goes on along the minus strand of PVIA01000302.1, from coordinate 350,852 downwards.
AAAACTGTTGGCTTCAGGCAAAAGGGTTTAGTGATTAAAAGTGTGCTCTAGACAAGAAGGCCCATTATTGCCCTTCTTGGGCACATTGCCCCTGAATGTCTTAAGCCAGTGAAGTAAGGCAAGAAAAATAAAAGATTGACTAGGAAAAAAACAAAACTGTTATTCTTCACAAATGATATAATTATGTATGATGCAAATTCAAAAGAATGTAGATAAATTGTTACAATAACATAATTTAATAAGATTAATAAATCATACTTTTTTAAATCAATATTTCTATATTCCAGGAGATACCACTTACAATAGCTTAAAACAAATATCAAATAACTGGGAATAAATCAAAGAAAGGCAAGATCTCTATGAAGAAGAAAATATTTTTAAAAACATTGAAAATACCTGGACAAATAAGAGGATCGACAGGTTCACAGATGGGAAGATTCAGTACTGAAAGATGTCAAGTCTCTCCAAATTTATCTGTAGATCCAGTGCAGTACCAGGTAAAATCTCAATAGGTTTGTGTGTGTGTGACAGAAAAACTTAGGCCAATTTAAACTGGAATGGAAGAGCAGACAGCCATTCGTGAGGAAGAACAGTGAAAGAGGAGGGTTAGGAGCAAGGGGAGTGGGAAGACTTTGCTACCAGACATCAAGCTTTGTTATAAAGCCCTAATAATGAAGGCAGTGCGTTATTAAATCAAGGGAAGACAGATACACCAACGGAACACAATGAAGATCCCAGAAAGTCTCACCCATACATGGAAACCTGACATGTTGTGGTGGTGGTGATGCACAACAATGCCTGGCAAAAGGACACAAGAGTAGGGACAGACTTTCAAACTAATCCAAAAAGCACTATATAATAGAAACACTCATAAAATATGGCCACATTAAATTTAAGACCTAGTCTTATCAAAGGACACTATTAAAAGCGTTAAAAAGTCTCCAAGTCGAATAAGAAATTTACAGCAAATTAACATCATCAAAATGTCCATACTACCCAAAGCTATATATAGATTCCACGCAATCCCTATTAAAATACCAGTGACATATTTCACAGATATAGAACAAACATTTCAAAAATTTATATGGAACTATAAATGACCCTGAATAGCCCACAGCAATTTTGAGAAAGAAGAACAAAGTAGGAGGGATCACAATACTTGATATCAAACTATACTACAAAGCCACTGTAATCAAAACAGTCTGTTACTGGCATAAGAACAGACACATAGCTCAATGGTACAGAATAGAGAGCCCAGAAGTAAACCCATGTCTCTATGGTCAATTAATATTTGACAAATGGGGCAGAAGAATAAAATGGAGTAAAAATAGCCTCTTCAACAAATGGTGCTGGGAGAGCTGGACAGCTACAAGCAAGAAAATGAAACTCGACCCCAAATTACACTGTACACAAAAACAACTCAAGATGCATAAAAAACTTAAATATAAGTCATGACACCATAAAAGTCCTAGAGGAGAACATAGGCAGGAAAACCTCAGACATTCCATGCCACAATATTTTTACTGATATGTTCCCTAGAGCAATGGACATAAAGGAAAGAATTAAAAAATGGTACTTCCTCAACATAAAAAGCTTCTGCACAGCTAAAGAAAACATCAGCAAAATGAAAAGGTAACCAACAGTGTGGGAAAATATTTTTGCCAATGATACCTCAGACAAGGGTTTGATCTCCAAAATACATAAAGAACTCAAGACTCCACACCAGAAAAACAATCAATCCAATTAAAGAATGATCAAAGGACCTGAACAGACACTTCTCCAAGGAGGGCATACAGAAGACCCAAAGGCATATGAAAGGATGCTCAGCATCACTAGCCATCAGAGAGAGGCAAATTAAAACCACAATGAAATAACACTTCACACCAGTTAGAACGGCCATCCTAAACAAATTAATAAACAAGTGCTGGAAAGATTGTGGAGAAAAGGGAACCCTAGTTACATTGTTGGTGGGAATGCAAACTGGTGCAGCCACTGTGGAAAACAGTATAAAATTTCCTCAAAAAACTAAAAATGGAACTGCCTTTTGACCCAGCAATTCCACTACTGGGAATATACCCTAAGAATCCTGAAATGCCAATTCAAAAGAATCTATGCACCCCAGTGCTCATGGCAGAACAATTTACAATAGCCAAGTGCTGGTAGCAACCTAAGTGCCCATCAGTAAATGAGTGGATCGAAAAACTATGGTACAACCCTGGCTGGTGTGGCTCAGTGGATTGAGTGCCAGCCTCCAAACCAAAAGGTTGCTGGTTCGATTCCCAGTCAGGGCATATGCCTGCATTGTGGGCCAGGTCCCTAGTAAGGGGCACACAAGAGGCAACCACACACTGATATATCTCCCCCCTCTTCCTCCCTCCCTTCCCCTCTCTCTATAAATTAAAAACAAAAAACAACTATAGTAGATTTACACAATGGAATACTACGCAGCAAAAAGAAAGGAGGAGCTAGTTCCCTTCACAGCATGGATGGAACTGGAGAGCATTATGCTAAGTAAAATAAGCCAGGTGGTAAAAGACAAATATCATATGATCTCACCTTTAAGTCTCACCTTTAAATGGGACCTAATCAACAAAACAAACAATCAAGCTCCAGAACTTCTCCAAGCTTCAGTTTCCCCATTAGTAAAATGGCAGGAATAAGAGTAACTAGATGTTATGAGAAATAAAATAGTGTAAAAAGCACATTGCATAGTGCTTGGCACATGGCTAGCCCACACATGGGAAGACCTCAGGAAACGTTCGTTGTTATTGCTTTGACCACATTAAAGCATTGAGGCAAGTAAAATCATGAGATAGTCCCCTTTAGTAGGGGTCAGGGGTAAGAAGATAAATATAGGAATAGCCACAGCAGAATGTGATTATCTGCCATATGCAAAGAGAAACAAAAACCACTTCTATCTGAATGGGGGCAAGTCTCCATGGTAACAGAACACAAAGGAAAAGAGACAATACAGGTGAAGTGCACAAAACATGAGAGAATCTGGGTGCAGATTACCTGCATGTCTGCTGCAGTGGGCACTAGCCACATGTGGCTTTTGATGACTTGCAGTGTGGTCGGTCTACATTGAGATGTGCTGTGAGTGTAACACACACACCAAGTTTTGAAGATTTAGTATAAAAACAAACCTAAACTATTTCTAATAGTTTTAAAATAATGAGTACATGCTAACATAATAATTTGATATATTTGCTTAAATAAAATACATTATTAAAATGAATCTTTTTTTATTGTATATGTGGCTGCCATTATATTTCTATTCGACAATGTTCCTAGAGATACATGGGAAAAAAGGAAGGTAGGACAGAGCGAGGGCCTTAAATGCCAAACTAAGGAAATTTTACTTAATTTAAGGAGCCAAACAAATTTTTCAGATGCGGAGATGGTTATGTATTTGTCTACAAGACTTTCATTACTTGATATTTTATTCATGTTAAACCAATCTCATCTATTAGATTATAAACACTTCGCTATCCATGGTTTCCAAAGACTGGGAGAAGACATTCAGTAACCCTCCTACTGATGTCATACACAAATCTCTGGACACCATGTATATGCAATAAATGCTGCTCCACTGCACTTTACAACTCAGAAATCATTTTCTTCGATGTAGTGGGATGTATTGCCATACTCCTCCCACATATCTGTCAAAGAAACACCAAGAATCAAAAGAATGTAATCAGTGCTCAAATAAATTTAATCAGAGTTGAAGGCATTCCTTCCTGGAACCAAAGACAAAAACCACAGCCAACTAGCACCAGGCCCCAGATAGGGAAATGCCTTGTCAGTTACGTAACAGGGGAGAAGGTAGTCACTAAAAGACAAGGCCAGTGATATCATGCTAATAAGAAAAAGGCTGTTCTGGAGGTTAATCATGTTTGTTTCTGAGGAAAAATGTTAGAAACTGAACAGGAGAAGGAACTGGAATGAGTACCTACTTCTGTTCTTATTTATGGGACAGAACATGACACTGCTCAGGCCTGAAGTATTGCTCAGATTTGCTGAGACCACAAGAAGGACTCTGGACTAAACTTGCGGGGAAATGATGACTCTTTCCCCTGGGGAGAGGTGGCTCTTCCCTGAGGGTTTGAAATGGGAAGAACAGGAGGAGGAAGGGACAGGTAGGAAATGCAGGGAGCCTCCCTGCAGGTCGCCACTGTTGGGAAGGCCCAAAACTCAAAGCATCTTCCATTGGGCTTTGAGGAGTACGCTCACGTTAAGGAAATCTTCGTTCCTCCTCCATTGTGATGCTTCTGCGATTTGACTGACTCTTCACGGACAGTTCTGTCTTTCCACATAGTGGTCCAAAGGTTGGATCTGGGGGAGTCTGACAGGTTAGGGGAGGGGCGCCCCTGACCTGCCCCTCTTCTTTGGGGTTTGGGAATGTAAGAGGAGTCTGCTAACCACAGGAAAAGCTCCTAATCAAAACTGTAATAAAGAATTTGAGCCAAGTAAGGTATTTTATTCTAGACCTTCCTCATAGAAAGCAGATTTTATTCATTTAAACTCCCAGACATAAATTGCAAAAAGGCAAAGATGAACATTCAAATTATCAAGATCATAATAGCCATTATATTTCCTAGCAGACTTAATTAAGGTCATGCTCATGTGCACTCAGAGACATGGATTTTAACCAAACAGAAGGTGCAAACGTATCTTTTTGGCTAACTTTCCTAGCCACAAAAATTACCTACATTTTGTTCATTATTATAAAATTCAGAATAATTACTGCATGTAAACAAAATAAAATGATGAATGTTACTGCATTCAAAACTCATCAATGTACATTTTTTCCATGGAAGGAGCTAGATTAAAAAATTAAAACCTCCAAATATTCTAAATTAGATAAAGTTGGTTCAATTTTTAATACCTGTATTTGATAAATCCCAAGGATTCAGCCAGTTTCTTTTTGCTATGTCATATTTTACTCACTTATGTTTTTGTTAAAACAAAACAAAACATAACTCGCTATATACTTTTTGTTAAAAAGTATATAGGTATCTTTCCACTTATTCTTTCTCAACTAGATTATGGTATCTAGTCAATCAAGGTGTATGATGCTGAGAATTAAGAAAAAACATGCCATATAGTATAGAGTTGTATTAATATTTTGGTCTAAGCATTACCCAACTTTATTGTATTTAATTCTTACAATCCCAAGAGCTTTGTCTTGGATCCACTAACATGTCCTATAAAATTCACACATTCCGACACTTCATTGTACCCTATTCGGATCAATTCTTTAGCAGAACAGAGAGATGCAGCCTTGAAACTCTAGTCCCTGTCGGATCCATCTACTCCCACCCACAGCCTGTCAGCCCTCTCTCTCGGAATCCACAGAGGTGAGAGGGAGGGAACAGAGAAAGACTGGCAGGCGTTACCTACACGCTCTCATTTCCTGCCTCCCTGCTCCCGCGGCGGATGATCGCAGAGCACGCATGCTCGCAGTTATCAATCGAATAAGTTTATCCATTCGGTCACTTCATCAACGATTATTTACGGAGCACCAAATGCCTGGCTTTGTGCCTAGTGCCTGGCAGAACACCTGGCAAGAATGGAACAGGCCCATGTTTGATGATTTTACAAGGAGGTTAGGAAAACAAGTCCAAGGACACTAGTTTAAAGGCACTATATGTATTACTAAATATGATACCAGTGATAAATATTACAGAAATTCAAGGTGATGTAATGCTTATCATGCACTTAACTCAGACCGGTTGGTGGATAAGTAAAGTTCTATCGTAAAAGGACATGGTTAAATTTGGAATGCCGCTCTTCTGTTATCATGATTGTTGGGAACTCAGAAATGTCCTATACAATGTGTATACACTACAGGATCTGTGGGGAGGAAAACATAGTGGCTGACATTTGTGCAATTTAGAAAGCATTTTTGCTATGTGGAAAAATCATGCAAGAAAAGTGGATGGCAAGTGGTAAGGGAAATGAGAACTATCTTATACAGGGTAAGGAAAAAAGTAGGTTTACAGTTCTTCCTATGGAAAATAATGCAGTAATAAATAAATACTTATACAAGAATAAACTATGTTTTGCACACTCACAAGTGTGAGCTTGCTTTTGCCCCACCCTGTACAGGGTGTTCAGGGAAGGTCTATCTGAAATGAGTTTCATGAGACACCTCTGTATCCCTACTATGAACTTGCCTTGCCTGAAGTCAACTTCATTAAAAGTGCTGGTAGGATTTCTTGATTGCAGGCAATAAAAACTGACCCACTGTCATAAGAAGAAAAAAATAAGGAACTATGTCAGGAGTTCAATGAATTAATGAGGCTGTAGAACCCATCTGAGAAGATGAACAGGAATTAAGGCATCATTGGAACATCAAGTGGTCCCACGACTATCTCTTAAAAGGACAGTCTGGCCAGAACATCTCCACCAGTACTATGTGACCCTGCTAGCCCCTGCGTGTACATTTCATGAATCTTAGCAATCTCTTCACCTCTGCATCTTTTGCTCCAGACTTACAGCCTCAGGTGGGAGAGGCTGAAAGGTCAAGCCTAAGGCCAGCTGCCAAGGGTGGCAGAGGAAAGAACTGCAAAGGAAGGATCTCCCTTCCAGGGCAGCCAAGGTTGGAGGCACAGAACCATCTCCCCAAAACCTGCCATTTAACGAGAGCTTTCCCAAGTAGAAAGGCCTTGGATACTCAACTACCAAAAAAGGACAAAATTTGACCATAGTTTCTTTTTCTTGCAATTAAATGAGACCTAACATACGCCCCAGAGTAAGGCTGTAACCTCAGGCCAAGTCTGAACACAGAATGCAAAATAATGTCTATCTTAGGATATTTAATGAGCATGTACTGGGCACAATGCCAGGGTGTTAAAAACCCAAATGTGAGAGGGGAAACAGATTCTTGACTTAATGATCCTTAAGGCCTACATAGGGAGACAAAACCTATAAAAGAGAAATTTCAAACTAAGGTATGTGTGGCCCAACAAAAAGTGTTCCCGCTAATGGGAAACAGTTCAGTGTAGTGCTCTGGAACTGGACTGCCTGCATTTGAATCCTGCCTCCATCCCTCACTCAGGGCAAAAACTCAGGGACATTAATTTCTCTGCGAGGCTACTGCCTCATTTGTTAAAATGTGGATAATAAAGTTACATACCTTATAGAACTCCAGTGAAGAGCAAACTCAGATCACCCCGGTAAAGCGCTTTATACTATACCTGGCCAACACATAATATGCACCAATCCAAGTTAGCTACATTAGTAGCTGCTGTATTTCATCAGTATCAGTTGATGCCACCCCTTAACAAATACATTGTTTTATGAATTGCCATGAAAGGAAATCCCTTCTAATTAAACTCTGATGTGCTGCTTGTCTAGAACTTAGAATTTTTCTGCATAATCTCATCCTCTATGCCATCAAGAATGTCAGTGGTAAAGCACTGCTTAAAAGAGGACTCCCAGTTGTCTCTGGGACTCCCTGCCAAGCTGCTGACATCCCGTCTGTGAGTCATTCTGAGCATGCGTTACATCCAACACATGTGGTACCATAATACATAGAACTCAGATGAAGCAATGACAGTTTGGACAGCTGCGACCATATTTATAAATAACTACATCTATATCGTAACTGCCGCCTGGCTGATGGTGATTGAAGACAAGTCCTAATTTCAGAGACGTTAACATGTGAAAAAATATGAGTCTTCCCACTTATAAAATTATTTTAATTCGTAAAATTCAAAGAGACTCAGAAGACAACAGGAGTTTGTTCAGGAGCTCATTCTGCAGTTTTACAAACCAAAAGGACAAAAAGCAATGGCTTTGACAGATGTTTGCAATGAATCATCTTTGTTGCTGTAAACTTGTAGAAAACTGTTAAAATTGTTACTATAGTGAATACAAAAAGGAAGGTATTTTCAGAACTGCCAGGCCAAACTAATGTGCAGAGAAGTTTCCTCAGCATCCAATGAACTAGACATGCCACAGGCAGCACCCAAGGAAGGACTCTCTGTCCCTTCCCTCTGTTACATATTTATCGATTGAATGAAGGGAGGGCAGGAGAGATCTAGTTTCTTTAAACGAGAATACACCAACAACCTCAGGCCTGGGATGAACACAAAGGAGTGTGCCAACCGAAGGCAGAGAGGTCTTACACGGAGGGCCTTGGGAATTGCCTTGAAGAATCTCTGTCTGTCAGGAGCACTAGCACCAGCCAGCAGCCCAGCGGTCCCTGTGCACACAGGCTCAGTCCGCTGAGCCAGCTCTCCACTCAGCTACCAAATGAGGAAAAAGAATTTGCCTCTAGAGCCACCAAGATTTGTTTCTTAGCGGACCTGCCTCCGGTAGTCTTCTGAATCAACGTCTAACACTGAAAAACGTTTTCTCAGTTCTTCACTTAAGCCAGAAGTCTGGACTTTTTTTATAAAAGTCTGTACTTTTTTTATAATAGCAATAAAACATTCCTTAATTTTCCACTTTGGTTTTTTTTTCTGATAGTTCAAATTTGTGTCTGTTTGTGTATAATTATTCAACGTGACTTTGTATGATCTAGTTGAAGTTGATGCTGTAAATACTTGTTTTTATTTTATATGACATTTCTTCACTCATTTGAGTAACCATGACATTAATAATCTCACATTCAATATTCCATCCTAGATAGTGATTATTATTTATCTGGCTTAAATGTTTAGTCATTCTAGTTTCATCTTTAAAAGTCATTTATTCTAAATGTAGAAATATTTGTTTTCTGTAAATGTTGTGCTGTTAAAATAACATTACCTTAAGAGTATTACAATGATGTCCTGTATCAGTGTTTACTTGTGTCGGTGAATGCTACCTTTGTTTGCTGTTTGGTCAGCCTTTTTTCTTTCCAGCTCCAGCACTGGCATGTGTGTTTCTGTGTGTGCCAGTGACATTTCTGTTCTTTGAATCAGGAATCTAAATATTTCCAGTCACAAAGACTTCGTTGGCCAAAGCTGACCTTGAAAACTGGTTGTGAGCTATGTTACAGTTGTAACAAAAGACATAGCCTTTAAACTTAAAATATGAAATGCAATTTCTATAGTTTTTTTAATTCCATTTGAAAGCACTTTGGTATAAAATGAATTACTAAATTTCCTGCTAAGTGAAAATAGAAATTTGAAACAGAAGAATGTGATAGCCACTGACCAGGACCACTGCTCAGCAAACACTGAGCAGCCTCAGGGCTTCTCTTGCTCATTCAACCTGATTTCCCGTATAATTCTCTATTAATTTTAAGCGTTGTGGTCAGTTATTAAGTCTACATTAGTAAAGGTTGTGAAATTGCAGAGACTTCATGTGACCTGTTCAACCTAGGGATCTGAAGAGAATCATTTTGTTCCTGGTTTCATACCAATTAGTTATTAAATCTCCATTAAATAAACAATTTGTCATCTCCTATTCAAGAATCTTATGTGGGTCACTCTTAACAAAGGTTTGTTTGCTTCTGTCATTTCCAGTTTTTAAAAACATAAATAGCCCTGCCTGGCGAGGTACAGTGGTGTGGTGTCTTCCCTCAGATGAAACAGGGGTGGTGTCCCTGGGATGCCAGCCAGGGCCCCAGTTGGGGGGCGTGTGAGAGGCAACCCACTGATGTTTCCCTCTCTCTCTCCGTCCCTCCAAAATCAAATAAATAAAATATATTTTAAAAATGTAAACAGATTGCCTCTTTTGAAGACTTTGTTTCTTTCCCTTTCAGCTTTTCTTTTTGAGCTCCACTTTTGTATTTTCTCTCTCTTTCATGCCCTTGACTTTTATTCATCCTCAGTGATCCAAATTTTAAAAATTACCATATTTTTCGGACTATAAGACACACTCCCCCCAAATCTTGGAGGAAAGGGGGTTTGTCTTATAGTCCAAATGTAGCTTACCTGGCTCGCTGTGGTGGGGAGGGCAGTGGCCTATGTTATTTATGTTATTAAATATTTTACTACATTTTTTGCTTCAAAATTTTTTTCCCTATTTTCCTCCTGTAAAACTTAGGTGGGTCTTATGGTCTGGTGCATTTTACAGTCTGAAAAATTCGGTATCTGTAATATATTCAGAGATTACGCAACTTAAATACATTTTTTAAAGATTTTATTAATTTATTTCTACAGAGAGGAAGAAGGAGGGAGAAAGAGAAGGAGAGAAACATAAATATGTGGTTGCTTCTCATGCGCCACCCACTGGGGATCCGGCCTGCAACCCAGGCATGTGCCCTGACTGGGAATCGAACCAGCGACCCTTTGGTTCACAGGCTGTCACTCAACCCACTGAGCCACACCAGCCAGGGCAAATAGATTTTTATTTTAAAAGTAAATTAAAATATGTATAAGGTAAAAATTAAAATGTCATATACACTTTTTAAGGTCTTTTAAAGTATTTAAGGTTATATTAACATTTATTATATTAAAATGCAACATACAAATTACAACGAATGGCTCTCAGATTGCTCAGTCAAAACTGTTTAAATAAAGCTGAATTTTAAATTTAGTTTTCTGAAAATTTAACTAAATCTTTTAATATATTTTTATTAAAATAAGACTACTCATAATTCTAGTATTCCATGTTCATTTAGTTCCCAATGTAAAGAATCAGTTTTCCATTTTAAGCATGTTATGTCTAAACCACACATACACACATTTAGTAATAGGAATTGTCCATTATTGCAACTGTCCTCAGCTGCTATATTTATCATCTACTACAAATAGAGTGCTACTGTTAAAGAGTACCGCAGGCTGGAATACCAAGAGAAAAGCAAAGAAACGGATACTCAGCACTACTGCAAAAGGACACTTTATTATGCAAGAATCTGTTGCCTTTGTAGCATCTGAGAGGAAGGATTTGTCAAGTAATTAATTTACTCCCTTACCTAAGCATTTTTGCCACTCAATGCTCCTGTCCTCCAAAGCTGAGTCCCTCTCCAAGGCTGGCGGCAGTACAACTTGCAGACTTTCACAACAGTCTAATTCAGTGCCTCCTTTTTAAGGACAGAGGACAAGATATGTGGATGCATTTCCCTGGAGCCTGAATAGCATTAGTCCCAAGAGAGGATAAGTAGGGTGACAGGTCAAACTGACCCAGCCCTAAGTACCAAGTCAGTGACCAAGGTGTCCATGTGGACTTTAAGAAGTGTCCTTTTTTTGTCTACGGCCATACCACCCTGAACGCGCCCGATCTCGTCTGATCTCGGAAGCTAAGCAGGGTCGGGCCTGGTTAGTACTTGGATGGGAGAAGTGTCCTTTTTGTTTCTGTCATATGTGAAGATTTCTGAAGTGAAGGGTCCAGAGCAGAGGCCCCTCTTGCTCAGGTCTAAGGTGCTGCCCCTGTGTTGCATCCTGCTCTTTGCTGCAAACAAAACCAACAATGACAAACAGTCTAATTTTATCTCCTTAAGGATCAATGAAGAGTTTCCCTGGGATCCATACTCAGGAGTCAAATTGTTGGTTTATAAAGTATAAACCATTCTTAATTTCACTGAATATTGCTCTCTGGAAAGGCTGTACTACTAGTTTATATTCCCTTCTATAATATGTAAAGATTTTCTCCATTTTTCCATGTAAATGTATCATTTTTCAAAATCAATATGCTATTGCCCTTTACCTATGGTTTCACAATTTGAACTTTTCATTTGTCCAGTTTGATATTGATCCATTGGCTGGATTCTTCAGGCAAAATTGCCTAACCAGGAACCACTTGATTGTACCAGCATCTGAGCCATATTTCTGTATCCTTCGTTCAATTAATATGTTTGTTTATGCAGATCACAGACCTCAGTAAACTATTAGAAACTGTTCCAGGCACTGGGGACCCAGAGACATGTGATGCACTACCCCCTCTGCTCAAGGATGTGTGAATCTGGAAGATACGATGAAAAACCGAGGTGAAATTAAGAACGTTTTGTATTTTATAACCCAACAATTTGACTCATGAGTATGTATCCCAGAGAAACTCTTCACTGATCCTCATAAAGCAATGATGGGACATTTACACAATGGAATACTACTCAACTACAAAAAATAAAATTTAACCCTTTGCGATAGCGTGGATGGACCTGGAGAACATTATGCTAAGTGAAACAAGCCAGTCAGAGAAAGACAAACACCATATGATTTCACTCATATGTGGAATTTAATGAACAAACTGAACTAACAAACGAAAACAGAGATAGACTCATAGATAAAGAGCAAGCTGACAGCTCTGGGGTGCAGGAAGGTTAGGAGGTGGAGGGATTGCGCAAAAAGGAGAAAGGACTCATGGGCATGGACAACAGTGGTGATTGTGGGGGTGGGGAGAGGGGTATAAGGGGTAAATGGTAATGGAAAAATATAATAAAAATAATACTGGGGAAAAAAAGAATGAGGATGACAAAAATAAAGTTGAAATCAAGAATAAAAAAATACCTACATCAAATTCAAAGTCTTGCAGAGGTCAAGATTTACTGTCCTTTTCTTTTCTTTCCTTTCTTTTATTTTTTTGATTTTGTTTTTTACAAATTCTTTATCCTATCAAAAGAAAGAAATTTAAGTTGACCTGCAAAAAACATGTCCCCAGCAAACTCTCACTTCTCACTATGTGTTTACTTTGTAAGAGCACATAAATGATACTCTGAATAACCCTTTCTTGAATCCTGCCCAAGATCAAGATCAGGTGTGGGTACTCCACCATCTCCTTTCAAAAAATTGCTACTGCATTTGCCAATATCTGATCTTGATTTCATGCTCCCTGACTTTCAAAATAACATCTGTTCAACTACTCATTCTGGGCTGTCTGAGTGTGTAGTCTAGATGATCAGAAAGTTTCTAGATCTCTGCACAATTTAGATACTTAACATTTTCCACCCATCTTGGGCTCTAGTCTCTTCTAACCCACGTTCGTTTTACCTTTTTCAGGGTGGAGACCATCCTCCGTGACACAGAAGTATAAACCACTCAAAGGGTTTTGCTTATTCCATTACTTGTTCACATTGCACAGTCAGCCCCAAGAATCAGACCTAACTCTTCATCTTCTTGCTCTAAATATGCTTTATAAAGTTCTCATATTTGTCCAGCAGATTTGCAATTCTCTGCTCCGTTGGGGCTTCGGGGTTCTTGATGTCATTTTTTATAGATTGATGACACACTATTCATCCTTAGTCATATTTCCTTATTTCTATTATTGGTACATATTCTATTAAAATCTGAACGCATCAGAAAACACTTCATACTATTACACTGGCTTCTTCAAATACCTCTCTCTTTTCTTCTTCATTGAAGTCATATAAAATTATGTAATCAGAATTTAATAATTGAGGGCAAGCCAAACCTCTTGATCATAGTACCTCTAGCACAATACAGGGAAAATAAACATTTAATGAATAAAAATCTGGAGTTCCGGCCAAGATGGAGGCATAGGCAGTCACATTGTGCCTCCTCACGCAACCAAAACTAAGGACAACAAAAATTGAGAAACAAAAAACAACCAGAACAGAGAGAAATGAACTGAACAGAAGTCGGACTACAGTGCATCCAGACCAGTAAGGCGGGGTGGAGTCGGAGGCCTGCGGAGAGGGGTGGAGGGATCCAAGCGGGAAGAAGCGCTGGCTGGCAGACGCGGGTGCACAGGGTGCAGAAGGCAGCTGAGGGACCGGTGGCGGACCCTGGGCTCGGGAGGCGACTAGCAGGCCCAGTGAGAGACTCAAGACAGCTGGCTGGACGCAGCCACACATTCGCGCGCAGACAAACTAAGCAAAAACGGGCAGTGACACAGACCGCGCGGCCCAGGGACCCAGCGCCACGGGGGTTCAAAGCTTAAGAACACCAACTGGGAGCTGAGGCCAGGAGGTTCTCTCAGCCTCACAGGAGACTTCTCGGGGAAACCCACAGAGTCTGAGAAAGTGCACAAGCCCACCCACCAGGGAGCCAGCACCAGAAGGGCCCAATTTGCTGGTGGGAGGCAGTGGAGGGGACGGAAGTCCTGGAGAGAGCAGAGCAGGCGCCATTTTTCCCCCTCAGACCCCGCCCCCACATACAACGTCACAACCCAGCGACCGGGGTGCCCCGCCCTGGTGAACACCTAAGGCTCCGCCGCCCTTACATAACAGCCGCAACCAAATCAAAGGAAAATAAAAAGTAAAAAAGATGGCTCAAACAGAATTGAAAGCCCCAGAACCAATTTTTTTAAGTGACCAAGACATAGCCGAACTATCAGATGCACAGTTCAAAGCAGATGCTCACAGAATTGGTTGACTTTGGACATAAATTAGATGAACAAATGCAGGCTATGATAAGAGAAATGAAGGAAAATGCACAGGGAAACAATAGTGAGGGGAAGAAAACTGGGACTCAAATCAATGGAGTGGACCAGAAGGAAGAAAGGAAGAACCAAACACAAAAGAATGAAGAAACAAGAATTCAAAAAAATGAGGAGAGGCTTAGGGACCTCCAGGACACCTTTAAACGTTCCAACATCCGAATTATAGGGGTACCAGAAGGGGAAGAGGAAGAACAACAAATTGAGAACTTATTTAAACAGATATTAAAGGAAAACTTCCCCAATCTGGCAAGGGAAATAGACTTCCAGGAAGTCCAGGAAGCTCAGAGAGTCCCAAAGAGATTGGACCCAAGGAGGAACACGCCAAGGCACATCATAATTACATTAGCCAAGGTAAAAATGAAGGAGAGAATCCTAGAAGCAGCAAGAGACAAGGAGACAGTAATCTACAAAGGAGTTCCCATCAGACTGTCAGCTGATTTATCAAAAGAGACCTTACAGGCAAGAAGGGGCTAGAAAGAAGTATTCCAAGTCATGAAAGGCAAGGACCTACATCCAAGATTGCTCTATCCAGCAAAGCTTTCATTTAGAATGAAAGGGCAGATAAAGTGCTTCTCACACAAGGCCAAGTGAAAGGAGTTCATCATCACCAAGCCCTTATTATATGAAATGTTAAAGGGACTTACTTAAGAAAAAGAAGATTAAAAATATGAACAGTAAAAAAAAGTCATCAAATGGAGGGTTAGCAACAGGGAAGTGGGAGGAGGAGGGAGGGGGAAAGATACAGAGAATAAGTAGCATAGACAGTAGGTAGAAAATAGACAGGGGGAGGGTAAGAATAGTATGGGACATGTAGACACTAAAGAACTTATGACACATGGACATGAACTAAAGGGGGGAATGTGGGTGGGAGGGGATGGGCAGGGTGGAGGGGAGTGAAGGGGGAAAATGGGACAACTGTGATAGCATAATCAATAAAATAAAGAATTAAAAAAATTTAAAAAAAATCTTATTCCACAAATTTATACTTGTCTTTTCTTTGAACTTTTTATAATATGATTTTTTGCAATTTGCAAGATATAGTTGGATTTTTTATTTAAAATGTATGACTTAGGTAGAGTCACTTTCTCCCCGCATTACTATCTCTTTTACTTCAGTTACAGTTTTTAAAGCACATGCATCTTTCTATGTTTGTAATTACTGAAGATATTAACTCAGTGCTATGGAAGCTGCTCAGAAAAACTCTCTTGGCCCTGATACCCCTCACACCCACATGTAATAATCTTCTTCATGGTGAGCAGAACTAATAGCCAGTGACAACTGCTTTGAGGGAAAACCTGTGCCCCTTTCAAACTGTGAAGGTGCTATTCCTTATTGGGAGATCATTTGAAACATCTTTAAATCCCCTGCTTACATGCCCTTGGGTTAGAAATCCTATTTGCTTTTGTTCTTGATATAGTTGCCTGTAAAAATACATCGAAAGAATCCATTTCCTGTGTATCCAAAATGAGATAAAGAAAGTTGTGATTAGATGTTGCCATAAACTCACAATTTCTACCCTTGAAAAGGTTATAAAAGGAGGACAAATCCTTCTCCCTGCTTCCCTCAATGTTTGCTGATGGGAGCTCAGCTGTCCCCATAGCTGCCCACGCTGTGGACTATGGGCAAAACCCACGGGGAGCCACTTGCAGCCAGGTCTGAGCCTAGAGCCATGAAGACAATGAAAGAATCCTGCCGTAGCAGGAGCCCGAATACTTGGTCGTAATGTCTGCATATTGCTATGTTGTTTGTTCCTTTACTAAGGAATTAAAGGGACAGAAGCTCTGTTCATCGGTCTTTGTTGCTTCCACCCTTTAGTCCTATCCCACTGCAACCAAAAGATGGTGTGTTCCTGCCCAAGAGGGTAGTCCCTGAAACTCTGTTATGAAATATTGAGGCAAGGTAGAGTTACTATTGTTCCAAAACTATATTTTTTCCCATTTGTATATAATTTTGATATTTTTGATGGGACATAGCCTTATTTTGACACCACAGATAAATCTTGCCATTAAAAATCTGTGCTGTGGATTGCACGATTCCACTTTCTATGAAATGCCCAGCATAGGCAACTGCCTGTAGAAAAACAATGTAGATTAACGGTTGTCAGAGGACATAGGGAAGGGAGAATGGGGAGTGATTACTTAATGGGTATGGGGTATCTATTAGGGGTGATACAAATATCCTGGAATTAGACAGTAATAATGGCTGCACAAAATTTTAAATATAACGAAGTTCACTGAATTGTACACTTTATAGTTTAAAAGGTGTTTTATAATTTAAAAGGTGTTATGTGAATTTTACCTCAAAAAAATTTCTAATCTGTTTTGTTCTGCTCCAATATTTGAAATTTAGTATTGTCAAATCTAAGGGAAAATATAAAGCAACAACTTATATAAAGCTGCAGAAGCTAATGTTAATAAAACACAAGTCAACCAAAAAAGAGAGGGCAGAAAAAGAGGGAAATGTGTTCTGTGTGGGACACCTACTTGCATTTAGAGCTGTCTGTAGCAGGGAAATCCGGGGCCGTGTTTCTAGCATGGCTGTACTGCCACCTGGTGGCTTTGAATCACCAAACCAGGCAGAGGCACACTTTGATGACTGTCATTTCTTAACTACTCTTCCCTCCAAGCTTGCCCTCTTCTGGTTGCAAAGGATACCCAAAAGGAATTGATAAGATTTGAAAACCCAAGTGAGTCAGTGTATTAAGATCTATTAAGCCCCCAAGTAACTGGGCAACATGTTAACTCAGAGAAGTGGCAAAGGCAAAATTTCAGGCACACCCCATTAGTTCTAACAGGTAAATATGTAATACTAGACAGTGTTAGACTTTCAGTATATTTCCCAAGTCTAAGCATACACCCAAGAGTTAGAATTGGCTAAGATTTTCACAGGTTTCCATTGTATTAATGGCAACTCCTGCCTAAGTGTTGGGCTCCCATGACGCCGGGCCGTGCCTTTAGGAGGAGGAGGAGGAGGAGGAGGAGGAGGAGGAGGAGGAGAAGGAGTCTCCCCCTCCTTGACCCTGTGTTTGTGGGTGGCACCATGGCAATGAGCCCTAACCAGTACAACACTGGCACACTCACTCAAAGTCATGGCTCCTTATAAACTGCAGCTGGGGCTGCGGTCCCTGTGTCACTGCATACTTGGCTTCTGTCACTCCTCATCCCCTGGCCCTGTGGGATATTGAGGGTCTCGCCTCTCTATGGTAGCACAAGATCTAATGGCCTGATACAAATGGCCCAAACACCCAAGTGCTTGCAGCACCTGAAACACCTGAGGCAGTGAGCAGGCTCCTCACTAAATGTAAAGTGCCCATAGCAGCAGCCCACCTCCTGCTCAGCCAGGCAGACCAACACGCCAAAGCGCAGCTTCTACACTCTCAGGGTGCTAGGGGGTCAGCCCCAGTGATCCTGCCACCTGTGCTAGTGGAAGCTGACTCTCAGCCTAGGGAGTGCTACAGGACACCTTGGAAAAAGAAACAGCACCATATGGGTCTGGCTGCCTGGGACATCTTGCCAGTAACAACTCATAAGGTCAAATTGGGGGTGGAATATAAGAGTGGGGGTGGAATATGGAGATTTAGAAACTGAAACATGAAAATTTATGTGTCTGGAAATTAAAAATATTTTAAAAGACCTTGTACAGGAGAGAGAAAAAGGGGCTGAGGGACTGTTGAGAGTGTTTAATATTGGCTCTGAGCTACTACTCACCACCACAGAGATGGCACAAACAGGTGGTATTTCCAAAGACCCCCAAATACATCACCTTTTAAAAGACACCCCCCACCCAGAGCCTGAAGCAAAATTCGTGACTCTGACCTCCCCTTTCTATTCAGGAGGCTCTGGAGGGAATAAACATGGTGGCTGGCCATGGAAGAAACACTCACGCAGACTCCCAGATTTTACAATCCCAAGGCCAGCCCTGGGTGCCGGGCCCTGCACCCTTTTCACCTCCTGGTCCCTCAATCCCCATGGCAATTCCATCAAGGACCCACTGGCGGAATTGTGTGGATCTCAGAGAGAGGAGAAAGGGCCCCCCACCTGGTGGGTGCCAGTCACATTAGGAATGAAATCCAAACAGAAAACCCAGGATGTAGACGGCTATCAGTTGACAAAGGCCAGACCCCTTTCTCACCTTAGAGGAAGAAATTAATGAACTCTCATCCCAAAGCAAGTACACTCAACTACTAAGGCCTGCGAGCTGGTCAAAAGCAAATGCACTCTTTTGTTGTGGTCAGTGTTCCTAACTGCGCACAGCCTGATTAATAGGGGTGCTAGCAGACCCCTCAGACCCAACCCTGACTCAGGAGGTGTGCTGGAGCAAAATCACCCGGGCACACACCTGCACAACAGGATAGCTGACTGCCAGGTGCTGGCAGGCCCTGTTGGAAGGGCTATAGCCAGCCTGCCCACCAGGTGTAGTATTCCGACCCCACACTCACTTCCTCTGCAATAAATGGCACCAAAGGTAGTGATGCTTAAACAAGTCACTCCCTTCTTATCCCAAGTCTCAAATTACATACCAGTCAGAATGGCCCTCCCAATATAGCCTACTCACATTCTTCTAACTTCCAGGTTTGTGCCCTAATGAATTCACTATAGCTTTAATGGGGTGATCTCTGGATCCTAAAGCTGCTATCCACAAAACACCCTTACAAGTAGCCTATTGGTGTGCCCAGCATCTATCTATGTTGTTGATGGGGTCTCCACAAAGCTCACTGATGGGTATCACGTGCTCTTTTGCGAGGCGCCCCCTGAGGATGCAATGGAGCTGAGATCTGCTCAACCAGCAGTAGAGCCCATCCTTGTAGGTCCGTCTCGAGCCAGCCGCTAGCATCTACATTCAGAACTTGCCACCAGCCAGCCACCTCTGCCCTTCATGGATCTCCACCTGGAAAAGCCACCCTGCCCCAGCTGGCCACCACCCCCAAGCACACCAGTACCTCAGATGACATGGCCCCAACCCACAAGCTCACCATTGGAGATGACTGTGCCGCAGATGGTGACACCACGCCCACGGGAAAGATGAAGAAGACAATGTACCCCCAATCTCACTCGACATGGAAGCTGGATATCGGGACTCCCCATCCCGGATGACCTCCACACCAGGAGGGAAATGAACATGGTGATTGTTAACCTCGGGACTGAGTTGCAAAAATGCCTCCAGTTAATTGACCCTGAAAATCCCATAGCATACTGTTTTTCTGAAATAGCTAGCATGCTTCTACCAAAACTTAACTGTGACTAAGTCTCCCCGCCAGCATTAGAAATCATTTCACCTTTATGGCAAGCCAAACACTGTATTCTAACCTCACCAGCCACAATAAAGCATTTCTTTCCAACACCCCTAGCTTGACCTGCTTAGCCCCGTGGTTTGGGGCCTCTTGCTGCTGTGTTCACTGCTCACTGTACGAGGTTACAGGTTTTGTTTTCCACCCAAGGCATCCATGACAGACCCTACCCCTCCCTCCAGTTATTCCCACCACAACTGCAGCACCTGCTGCTCCACACCAGAAATTGCCACATCTGCTCCTCTCCACACCTCCTCCATAAGCTCCTCCCTCTCATATACCGCGACCCTGCCCCACAGCACAACCCTGGGGGCCAGATCTGACATGACTGTATTCACGCAAACCTCCAAGACAGGATCTGTTACCACCCAGGTCAGACCTAAAGCCCCTGCTACTACCTATCCCACAGTTCTTCCTAGGGTTCAGCACCCTGTGCTAATTTCCCCCAAAACACCACAAGCCTCATCCAGGCTAAACCAAATGGTTAATCTAGACTCCCAAACAGGGCACCCTGTGAGTAAACATCAAAAAAATTAACTCCCCACAGTGGTAATTTCGGAAGGTCACCAACTACACTGGAACATGAGAGGCTGGGCCTGGCCACATGTACATACTTCCTGCCCCATAATGATACACCACATCTCATTCAAGTTCTGTTGTGGCTCTGACTCAAGGAGCCAGAAGTCCACACGGCCCTGCCCAGTCAGCAAGCTATCCAGGAGGGTAACCTCTCTTACTACCATGGTCACCTTCAATATTCCAGCCACCTTTGTCCTCCCACCTGGCACCTATCCACTAGAAATGCCTAGCCCTTACACCAAAAGAGCCATTCTTATCTCTGTCCTGCGGGGACTGGCTCTCACCGCTGACACAGCAATCTAGGAACAGGGGCTACTGCCCTACGCCAACAAGACCAGATGTTAAAAACCACACAGTGATTATCAGCCACCCTAATCAATCCCATGTAAACACTACAGCATGCTTCACATCTGATGCAGCAACAATGTATGACTCAGTAACACAAACAGCAGTGGATAACTGACTGACACGAGACTTCCTATTGGCTGAACAGGGTGGAATCTGTTCTTTACAGAGTACTTCCCGCTGCCTATACATTAACACTCAAGACAGGCACAGGCCAACCTCCTTGACATAAGACATGTCAAGTTACAGGTCATACATTACAAAGCTGAAATATTTCAACAAATTTCCACACTCCTCGAGGTCCCTGATTTGATCCATGGCTCTCATCACCCAGCTACAAATAATGGCCAAGAACTGGATATCAAACAGTAGTGTTTATTCGTCATAGGCTTCATTATTATTGCCTTGGTTAAATGTGTTTTTGGTTTATAGTAGCTTCAGAAAACAATACCTATGCCCTTTAAGATATCTGCTACACAAGTGATTGCTATTCCTGACCTTGATGTATCACAGGATGGACTGCTGAGAGCTTAGCTAAGCTACTCCTTGGTACTGCTCCTTGGCATTTATCTTGTTTGGCCAAGTGACCTGCTTTAAAATGACACTAGCTCCTCATGCAGGTGCATGCCCTATATAACAGCCCAGAATCAAATGCAAATGCAAGTTGCTGATATGACTCCAACAGCCTTTGTGATAAGCAGTTTCCCCTGTCTCCCAGGGCCTTATCCCCCTTCACATAAAACACCCATCCCCCCCACCCCCCCACTCCCGCCCAGCTTACCAGAACCCTGCTCTTAACAGGCTATCCCCCTTGACTCTCTGGAGCATGCTGGCGCCTTTCCCTGTCCCCTCTTCTTCCCACCAGATGCGTTACCTTTGCCTTTCTCCTCAGCTCCAAGGGCCCTTCGTCTGCCTCCGTAACTTGTTTCCTGAGCCAATGCAGCTCAGCTGGCTCACCTCTACTACCTCTGTAACTTTCTAAATAAAGTTTCTCTTATAATTTGAAAACAAAAAAAGCCTGTTCTTTTGTTTGAATTGACCGATCCAGCCTTAGCCTAGGAACCCCAAAACACTCTACCCTTGGACCCTAAAAAAGGCGTGTGCCCGAGGTCTTGTCAGTCTCTCTACCTGCACCCTTCCTTGACCTCGTTCCATGGTCCTTGAGGAGTCATGCTATGGACTTTCTCCGGGTCCTGTAAGTGTTAAATTTCTCTATCTCAATTTCTCTTGTGGTCTTTTACATAACTGTAAGGCACCCCGGGGCTCTATTTAACAAATGTTAATATAACAAAACCATAACAAAATTTGTGCACAGCAAAGGAAACCAACAAAAATAAATGGCACTCTATAGAACGGGAGAAAACATTTGCAGACCATGTATCTGATAAGAGGTTAATATCCAGAATATACAGTAGTCCCCCCTTATCTACGATTTTGCTTCCTGAAGTTTGTTACCTGCAGTCAACCATGGCCCAAAAATATTAAGTGGAAAATTCCAGAAGTAAAACAGTTCCTAACTTTTAAATTGCTTGCCAATCTGAGCAGCTTGGTGAAATCTGGTGCTGTCCTGCTCCATCCCTCTCGGGACCCAAATCATCCCTTTGTCCACGGGATCCATACTGTACCTGCCCATTAGTCACTTGGTAGCTGCTTCAGTTATCCAATCCACTGTGGTGGTATCCCAGTGCTTGTGTTCAAGTAACCTTTATGTTACTCAATGATGCTATACATGCACATAACTTTTACAACAGTACACTGTTATAATTGTTCCATTTCATCATTAGCTACTGTTCTTAGTCTTTTGCTGTGCCTAATTTATAAAACAAATTTTCTCAGAGATTACGTATAGAAAAAATAGTATATGAAGGGTTTGGTACTCACTATGGTTTCAGGCATCCACTGGAGATCTTAGAATATATCCAACGAAGTTGGAGGACTACTACTCGTGTAAGGAGTAGTCCTCCTTACACGAAACTCAAGTAAGACTCTGGCTCCACAGCTCAGTTGGTTAAATCACCCTCTGGATGTGCCAGGGTTGCGGGTTCCACCCTGGGTCAAGGCACACTCAGGAATCGACCAGTGAATGCATAAATAAGTGGAACAACAAATTCATGTTTCTCTCTTTCTCTCTCTAAATTAATAAAATTTTTAGAAACTATTGTGAGAAAAATATTTTATGAGGAAATTTCAAAAATTGCAAAGTACAAATAAAGCTCAGTCACGTAAGAAATTATTACCACAATTGGGAATCAAGTAGATAACTTTGGAAGGTCTTGGCCACGAAGCTATAAGGAAATATCTAAATCAAAAAAGAGCAGTAGGGAGCTACTAAAAAATAAAATTGACACAGTGGTCTCTGGGAGGAGGGACTGGAGGCAGAGTGGAGTCAGGCAATGAACTGTGACTTTTCATCACAACCCCATCCGTTCGATCGTACTCAAAGCACAAAATTTGAAGAAAAGTAATAGTGCTGAAACCATCCCAAAATCAAAGCCTATTAACTATATGTTCTCAGTTTTTCCTGTTATCAGAATCCACTTGGAAAATTTATAAAGGGACTAAGATCAACAAAAGCTCATCCCGTGACTGAAGATCTTCAAAATGAGTGACTCATTAAATAAGATAAAGTTTGGAGGTCAACGTTAGGAATTAGGTTCCGACGCGCGGAGATTCGGAACACAAGCCAACCAGCACGCGAGCCTGAAGCTGCAACAAAGCCTTGAGGGAGGCGGAGCTAGTGACGCCACAGAGAGGCCCCGCCCCCTTACGCTGCGCACTAGGGTGGCCAGAAGGTTTCAGGCGGTGCCGGCGCCATCTTGCAGGAGCCTGCGACCGAGTGGGAGTCGAGTGGAGCGGCCTTAGTTGCCGACTCTTTTCTTCTCCCCACGGTACGGTCTGCGGGTTGATTAGGCCATCGGCCCTCAAGGCGAGACTTGTTTCTTATTTAGTTCTGGGGAGCGCCTAGCCGACATGAGTGATGTAGAGGAGAACAACTTCGAGGGCAGAGTGAGTACAAAGCCGCGGGAGCCGTCTTCGGCGGCGGCCCGATGCTCGGGGTTTCACCGGGGAGAGCGCGGTGGGGCAGGGTTGCGGGGAGTCGTGTGGGGGTCCGCGGGGAGCAGCCTCTGGAGCCATCGCCGTTGTTCCCTCATCCCAAGATGGCTTCTGGGTTCCACTCCTGCCCCAAACACCACGGGTAACCCCTCTCCCCCTTTTTTGGAGACTGATACCTGGACTCCTGGGTCCGATTTCCCCCTGCAGTGCGCCCTCCCTTCTCGCCACCCCTGAGGCTTCCTTATCTCTGTTGCGAGGTGTGGGTCCCCGTCGCGGTGAGGCGGGAGGAGGCGGCAGGGAATTCCCCTCCGGCCGGATAGTGGTAGGTGCTTCCTGCGGTGGCCTTTCTAGCGACCTCGAGCCTCGTGGAGGGTCTCGGGGTCGAAAGTGCGCGGGGCTGACGTCCGGGCGGGGAGAAGCTGGCGTGGGACTAGCTGCGGCCTGTGTCTCCTTGGCTCTCTATTGCAGTGAGCGGCCGCGTCTCTGTTGGAACCCGCGGCGTTGCGTCTATAAAGGCGAAAGCCTTGAGGTTGAAGGTGGGACGAGCCCAATGAAGTGGTTAGTCAACGACCGCAGCGACCCTTAAGCGTTCTTAAGACGAGAGCTGTGAGGGGAAAACTACGCAAGGAGCCCTTTCCCCCCTAATGTCCCTTCTTCTTTCATTTCAAAAACTGTGGAAATGCTATAACGCCTTATTTTTCTGATTCCTTGATGTTGGGTTTTTTTTCCCCTCTCTCTTCGTTGTATCTCAACTTCTAATACTTTTCTTCCTGTGGCTTTTCATCTAAAACCTGACCACTCCTTTACAGGTTTTATGGTTTAAAAAGAAAAAAAAGGAAAGGGGTGGGGGGGATCTTCTGGCTTAATCTTACATAACTGAACATATTTCATGGCTCAGTATTTTAAAAATAGCTAGGCAGTTTATACTGTGCTCTAACTCAAAACGTTAGGTGAAAATTACAAGCCCTCTCATTTCTCAACCAACAAAGGGCTCAGAGGTTTTCATTATTTGGGGTCGATGAATATAAACCCCTGGGTTACGCTATCCTGAGCTTCAAAATACTAGAACAGTTACCAGTGTTGGAGTTATATTTCCGAAGTTACCCTCCTAGTGGAAATTGGTGGGAGTGAGTGAGTGTGAAACCCCGAACACAATGCCCAGGCAACTTCTTCCGTCTGCTGTGTTGGTATTTTAGTCACTAGGAAACGCATAAAAAACACTTGAGGTGTGTGCTGGATGGAATGCATTTTGCCTGTTTTAGAAGCTTCATATAAACACCTGGACCCAGACAGTGAAATCAGGAGGTCGATTTAGGCTTTTGTTCTTTTTAAGGGAAGAGATCTAAATAGATTCTAAACAAAAAGGCTGCTTTTAATGGATTTTTAAAAATATAATCTGGAGCATAGATATAAATGAGTGATTGAACTTGCTCTTTTTTTTTATGATAGGGTATTTCTTGTCTAACAAAACTTTAAATTATGTAATAATATTTGATGGTAGTTGTAAGCTGCTTGTTTTGAAATTATTAGGTAGTTATGGTAAGAAACTCTGCTGCCCATTAATCTTTCCTTTGATTAACAGTAAAACAAAAAATTATTTTCATTAATATCTGCTTTAATTTGGTTTGTGGGGAAGTGAAGTGGACTTACTGTTTTGGACCTTGTCTCCCTTAAGTTCATATTTTTCAATTAGCCATCTAGTTGAGGAAGGAAGCAAGTTTAAGATATTTATCACTTTATCCACCTAATATGTAATAATATATGTAAGATTTCCACCCAATTGTAAGCTAAAATGTACGTAGGCACTGATTTAATAGAAAAGGGTTTTTATCTCCCACCCCATTATTGTGTTTATGGTCGTAGAAAATACTTTTTCACACGTGATATCAGAAGTGTATTTTAGTGTGAATAAACTCAGATTGAATGAATATGTCCATGCTCACTCATTACTTGTGTGTGTGTAGATTGAGGTAATTGTTTTATTTTTAATTGGTTAAAGAATTCGAAGAATGCCAGAATCTTCCGACTGTTTACTTTTTTTTCTTAAATTTTTTCTTAAAGCAGTTAACTAGTACTTTTGGTTTTTAAAGTGATTTTTTAATCTGCTAACCACAAACCAGAAATTTAAAAAGCAATTTATAGAATACAATTGTTATGTTCTTATCTTTCTATCTAAATTTAGAAAGGCTCAAAAAAAAGGATTTAAAGGTGGTTAAGTAGTTATACTTCTTTTTAACTAAAATTAGAGAAATCTGACAGGTCAGTATTCATATTTCATTTGCTTTATCTACAGAATAAACACACATTTAATCCCATCTTACTGAAAAGATTTTTAGAATTAGAGGGCAACTTCTAGAGACTGCAGAACACATTAAAGAAACAGGGCTAATATTAAGTCTTTGTACTTTTATAGACTTTTAGAATCTATGCCCATCTCCCCAAAAACTTTGACATACTTTCTAATTTATTTCTTGCACTGATTTTTCAAGGGCTTATTACCATTTTAGAAATTAAAAACTGCGGCCCAGAAGACCATGTAGCCAGAAATCTGAGATGTACAAGTCCCAGTCATTTGCTCATTGCACATAACACTGTTGTATATATTTTGATTTTTTTTAAAGAGTGCACTGTACTTCATTGTCTCTGAGTCATTAATGGATTTAACTAAACACAGTTTACAGGAGCTTAATTTTCCATTATAGATTGTCTCTTGCATTTTAAAGGACTGCAGAGTGAAATAACTTTAGGAAAGAAAATATAATAGACCCAATTTAGTAATAAGTAACCCTGACTAAGACTTAACTGACCAGAATTCAACTGAGGTCAAACTGTTGAATATCTGCTGCCTTTTTACCAAAAAAGCCAGATGTTCTTCAAGGAAAAAGAACTTGAAATCTTATTTGAGGTAACTGACAGCTCAAACCTGGGTGAAGTTAGTATATAATCAAGTGCTGTGTGATAGAATTAATAAAGGATTCCAGAAACAGAGCTGAGGAATTTTGTGCGCTACAGGAAGGGGGAAAGCTTTATGTAGTATGTGAAAGTTACTTTGGATTTTATGATTAGGGAAATGAATGTTGATTGTATGGGTGTGGCAATGAGTAGGTTGCTAGAATAGTGAGAGGTGATAGATTTGACGATGGAGGGTCTGGTAGATAATTGTAGATTTACAAATTTGCGGTATGGAGCCATCTATGGATTCATAATTCTAGGAGTGACATAATGAAAGGAATTTTAGCCCAAACAGAGAGACTGGTACAGGAAGAGCAGTAGGGCACATTTGAAATATTTAAGGAAGGAAATTATGAAAAATCTGGTCTAAACAGTATATCAGCGGGATGTTAAGAATGAATGAGGCATTTTTATGGGCTCTGTGGGAATAATAGTTCATTAAAGTAAATGAGTTCATTAAAGCAATTTGCTTGGGATGTATATAAAGTTTACAGAAATATTTTAAGTGAAAATATCTTTTGGAGCTTGGGGTTAGATTGGCACTTGACCTATGACTACTTTTCATCTTTATAAAGAGTGAGTTGTTTGCTTTACACAGCTTCGACTAAAATTAGGGTTTCGATGTGAAAAAATTTTAGTGTCCTTTAGAGAAGTAAAGGAGGATTGAAATTAAGCTTATCTTATCATTTCACTTATTTTATTCCCCTCCTCCCTTAGTTATTTTAATGAAACGTAGAAAAATATTGAGTCTGATTTTTGGCTCATGCAGTGGGGCTCAGTGTTTTTAATAGAAGTTATTGATTCTCTGCTGTGTAGGGGTCTATTTTGTAATTCCATGATTGTTTATGTTTTGAAATACAATTTAAGAGGAAAAATACTTATTCTTGCCCCCTTTTTAGAACTTACTTCTACTTTTTTTTAAGAGACTCAGAGTTCCCCTTAATATATGCAGTTGTTGACTGGATGGTAAAAATAAAGAGCAAAACATAAAATTCACCTGTACCAATTTGGAATTGAAATTTGTATGTAGATATTTTGTCAAACAACAGAAATAGGTTTATTGAATTCCTGTTTTACAGGTAAAAATGTCAGCACTATAGTTTTTAAAAAAAACTTAATTCAGCTTCTTCAGCAATTTAATTTCCCTCTCATCATATTAACCTATTAAAAAGGATAAGGCTTCCTTTCATATAGTAGGGGTTGTACAATATTAAACTGGAGACAGTCCTACTTGTCTTGGGTTTAATTTATCTTCCTAAAGTTAAGTACTGTCATTATCCAGTTTTAATGCTTTTTTTTGTTCCCACTATCATTTAAAGAGTTTGTAAAGTTAAGGAAACATTTTAATGCTTACATTTTTATATTTGAGATTCACTGAAGGGTACTAATTTGCTCAGTACAAGTAGAAGGCAGGATTTTTAAAAGGAGCAATGCGACTAATTAATTGAGTAGTGCATAACTAATTTTACCGATTTGTCATAGCTGCTGCTTATGATTTGTACCATTTCTAAAAGAGAATAAAACTGTCTTGGGATCTAAAAAATATCAAGAAATTGAAGTATTTAAGATTGAACTCCATTAAAAAATACAAATAAACTTTATGGGCTTGATTTTGTAAATGAACCTAGGGTATATTTACCCTATTTATCTAGGGTATAGCAAGTGTGAAATGGGCATGAGTAATCAGCATAATAGTTTACTAGAATATCACTGGGTGCTTTGGCATCAAATAACTAAACCTGGAAGCTTTGTAATTAAAGCTGATACTTGTTCATATGTCCTAACAGATTTAGCAAGATAGAAGTGGAGGTGAGAAAACGATAAAGATCTGATGGGGAAAAGAATCAGTAGAGTCTGTAAAAGAAAGTTGAGGTGAATAATGAAAATAAATGTGGTTCCCCTCCTTCCTTTAAGTTAATTGCCATGAATAGTTGTATATAGGCCTTATTTCATGATTTCACAAAGGTGTGAGTGACTAGGCCTAACCCATCTGAGGTAGAGGAAAAGTTGGGATTTTTCCTTGAAACTAAAGCCTTGTAGTCTTATTCAAAATTCGTAAATATTTCATGCTTTTAGAAGATGAGGACATAAGTAGAGAATTCTCAGACAGGTTCTTATGTTAGTAGTTTGCTTTTAGTTGCTGTGTACTGGCTTTTATTATCCCTAAGCCATATTAGTTCTTACAAATTTGTTTTCTGTACTTTACCTTTGAAATTGTCACTTGTACACCAACTTTTTGAATAGAACAATTGATTGTGGCATATAAGCTGGCAGGTTTATGAGCCACATTTAAAATCTGTACAAAAGATTATAAATTTTACAGGTGATTCCACAGTTGTGGCATGAATTTGATTATGTGTGTGTAAATGCCAATTTTTGCTAAGCATTTCCAAAATTATTCCAAACTTAACAGAGTATAGACACATAATAGTGTTAGCATATCTGTGAGCCTTTGCAGCTACAAAGACCACTTTAACCTCACTCAGATTGCATCATACAGGTATGACCTTAAAGAAAGGGAAATCATTTAAAGACAGTTGATGTTATCAACAATTGGTATTTTCTTTTTAAAGAATTGCTCTAGTAGCAGTTAGGGGTTAAGAATTGAGAGTGGGAGTATTTCTTTTATAAGCCTATGAGTTTGTAAAAGAAGCACCCTAACATACTCAAGAGGAAGGAGGCAGAACTGCTGTTTCTGTAGACTGAAATTAAATAATTGAGTGAACACAGGTTTCTCACACATCCTAACGAGTGAAGTTCTCAGTACAATAAATACAAGTTATTTGGGTAATCTAAATACCCCCTACCCTGATGTACAATTTACTTAAATGCACTAGTGTATTTCTATGGAAGTAGGTATCCAATATCATAAAGTAGTGGGGAAATGTATTTTGAGGAAGTTTGTTTTAAAAAGCTTATGTTCTATTCATATAGACTTAAATTTGTGTAAGCTTGGCACTATTCTTGGCATAGAATTTGCCTTGCTATAATAGTAGGACAGGTTACTGTATAATATTTATATTGATTTATGTGTTTATTTTAATGGGCTTTTAATTACTAAGCATATATAGTTGGAATTTTTCCCACCTATAATACAGTTGCTTTTTTTTTTTTTATAAGTGCAATTATTGCTTGCTTAGCAATTGTTGGTGTTCTGCAACAATGGGCATATATCGAATAACCGTTTTTCCTAATTAAAAAGCATAGTACATGATTGCTGGGGTTTTCAGTGTGTAAAATACAACCATATTTTAATAGAAAACAAAGATCCTTAGACTACTTGGTTGAATACCCTTAACTTTCTTAATATTTATGGTTAGCTCCCTCCTTTTATTTTTGGCTGTGTCCTTTAGCTACCACCAGGGGTACCTTGATGGTAAAGAATAATTAGAAGAACAAACACTATTTAAGCAGGTTGTACAGTGAGAACTTTTTGCCTGGCTTTTGATTTAGAGTGGTTATGGTAGAATGGGAGCAGATTTAAAATTTATTTGTGACATAATATGGTTACAAGTCAAAGGTAGAAGAGGATACTCTAGCATTTGTCCACAAAGGGCTTATTGTAGCCTGGTTTCTGATGCACAGTACAGTGAAAATGGCATTTATTTGTTACCAGCTTTTGAGAAATAAGTTGCTTAAAAATGGCATTAATGTGACCATTTTTCTGTGTGTGAAGACTGTTTATTAACTACTAGTTCTTATGACAGGCCTTTTTTGATATAATAGGAAAAATAATTCTGAAGAATTAAAGGTTTATTTTAGGCTTCATTCTTTTTATTTTATCTTATTTAGTTCATCTACTTTTTGTTTGTTCATTTTTTTCTTTGTAGTTAATTCTCTAGGCTAAGTTTACTGATGGTTATTGACTTATCTTTTTAGTCTCAAGTCTCAGTTGTTTTGGAAGGTAAAACTAATAGCAACAACTTTGAAACTAGGAGTTAAAAGAGAATTAAGATGACTGTTTCTTAACCTTGAATTACTGCATGAAGAAATTTGTGCAGCCCCTGCTGGTGTAGCTCTGTGGATTGAGTGTGGGCCTGTGAACCAAAGGGTTGCCAGTTTGATTCCCAGTCAGAGCACTTGCCTTAGTTGTGGGCTAGGTCCCCTGTAGGGGGCATACGAGAGGCAACCACATGGTGATGTGTCTGTCTGTCTGTCTGTCTCCCTCCCTCTCTCTTTCTCTCTCTCTCATTCTCCCTCCCTTCCTCTCTCTAAAGATAAGTAAATAAAATCTAAAAAAAGAGAGAATTTTAAGCAGACTTAGGTTCCCTGATTAAAAAATAAATTGCAGTGTAAGCAATAAAGGAGATTAGGTTTTGCAGCACCTTGGATAATTAAAAAACAAGCCTTCATTTAAAATATGCGGATGTCTTTTGAAAAGATATTGTCATGTCTTAATGCTTTGTTAACAAATAAAGGGAAAATTGCATTTTTCCGATAAGTTGCTATGCCAGAGCTGGGATTTAAAATTTAAGATGTTATTACTTTGTTTGTATATTAGCTTCTAAGAAAAGGCAATGTTCAGTATTACTGAATGATTTTCAACTATTAGTCATGCTTATAAAGGAAGATTTGAAAATCAAATCTACACATATATTTGGACCATAAAATTTTTAGCCTGTAGTAGAAAGTTTCACATAAACATTTTAAGAATAAATTAGGGATTTGGCTATAAGATTTGATTTCTGTCCTAGTAAAATTAAGGTTTTACAGTGTCGCAGGGCACAAAGCCTTCTGATATGTGTGTATAATAAGGGCTGTGGTGATGTTCATAGAGAGTATTCCATCTGTTATCAGCATAGTTAGTGAAGCAGCCTATGAGACTGCAATTACAAGCAAATTAGCTGTACCCCTTTTTAAAGTACTGAATATGCTGCTTTTACAGTTTTTCAGTGAGTCTGGAAGGCCTAAATTGCTGTTTCTGTTCCAAGGCTCTGTCCAGAGTGTGTGAGATGTAGTGGAGGACTTATGTAGATGGCCAAATGGGAAGGGTTAATATTGAACAGGAAAGGTATATATTTCAGTTGTGTTTTCATCTGAAAAAATAAACACGCTTAGCAGCATCAGTACAATCTTGGCATTAAACAAAATGCAAGGGAAAGTTGAAAGGAAGTTGTATGGTAGGTAGTCTTATGGTATAAATGAAAATTGGTGTGAAACTGGGATAATATTTACACTGGTGAGCAAGGCTTAAATGAACAGAGAAACCAGCTGTCCCACTTTGGTCATAAGTGCCTCATATATCTGTCACATTAAAAAAAAAACAGGCTTTTAATCAGTTTGAAATTAATGGATTTGGAAAGTTTTTTATATACATATATTCAGCTTTTTCAGAAGCCAGGCAGTTTACTGGTATAAGATATAGTCACTAAAGGGAGTACAAATACGCATAACTGCATAAATCTGCAAAAACAGAACAAAAAGAGGTGGGGTCAAAAATAAAGACCATGCTATTAATTTTGTAATAACTTCTCGTGCATTATGATAGTTCATGGATAATATAGAGTTTTAAAATGACACAGTTGCAAAAATATGTATATTAGGAATTGATAAGCTGGAGAGAAATTTTAAGAATTTTATACTTTCTCCTTGCTTTACTTCAGAACACGTCTTCCTGGTTAAGTCAGAGTGAGCAAAGATAGTGGCCAAACAAAATTGGAGATGTTAACTCTTTGAGCCTCAGTATGTGTCCTATAATGTTAGTGTTTGGATAGGTGTATACAGATGCTGCAGGCTAGTATGCTTTGCTTTAATTATATTTTGATATCTTAGCATGGCTTAGTGAAAGCTTATTTGAATATCACTAAGATATCTTCAGGATATAAATTAGTGAAAATGTAAAACAGGTGGGGGGTTACAGTTCAAGTTAGATTTATGCTTGAATTAAGTATTTATATTAAAATTGTTCACATTTTAGGAACTAGGGTGAACCATGAAAGGGGAGGAGGGTGAAGAGTATGGTAAAAACATTTAGAAAAAATAGTGAATTCTCTCTAATTTTTAGAAACTAGACTTTTGAACAATTTTAAAGATTATAAAATTTTTTGGGTTTTTTTTGTTTGTTTTTTGTTTTTTTTTTTAATAAACTAGTTATTTGCACTTTACCTGCTGGCTTTTCCATTTGGTAGATAACATTCTGAACTCCAGCAGAGTTTTATAATCCCCACGTGCTTAAATATACTAAATGTTCTTTTTCCATTAAGGTTAATGTTCGTGAAGAAATTGAAGAGTTTTTTCCAAGAATGTGGAAGATAAATCAAGATAAAAGAAGGCTAATGAAAAGTATTAAAGATCAGAAAATTAAAATTGAATGGGGGAAAAAATTGAACAGAAGATTGGTCAGATAGAAGCACTTGAATATTTTTTTAAGGCTATTTTGAATTGTTTGAATTGGGGAAGAATACACGAAGTATGAAAAATGAAAAACTCAATGAAGAATGAAGAGAAGTAGAAAGCAAGAGTGAAGTAGAATTAAAAGAATCTGGAAGAATGAATGGGTCCTAGGTTAAGTAAATGTATGGTTTATGTTCCAGTGTCTGTATGATCAAGTTGTAGATGAATTTGCATGATTACTTAGTTAATAGAGAATTGGTGATCTGGTTCAAGTAGGGAATTTTAGAGGACAGTTAGCAGTATTAACAATGGGTTATTAATGAGCTGAAATTTTTTCTGGAGGGTGTTGCCTAACCATTTGTTTTCCAGGAGCAATCAATATAAATAATTA
This sequence comes from Tonatia bakeri, assembly GCA_004024845.1. Classification (NCBI taxonomy): domain Eukaryota; kingdom Metazoa; phylum Chordata; class Mammalia; order Chiroptera; family Phyllostomidae; genus Tonatia; species Tonatia bakeri. Next base: position 317,634 of record PVIA01000302.1, on the reverse strand, counting down.
CGGTACTTTAAATGTTAGGTGTTAGGCATCTACATGACCAGTGCCATTTGTAATACTGTCTTCTTTGTTAGGAGTCTCGCTCTCAGTCAAAATCTCCAACGGGAACTCCTGCTCGAGTAAAATCGGAGAGCAGGTCAGGATCTCGTAGTCCATCAAGGGTTTCCAAACATTCTGAATCCCATTCTCGATCAAGATCAAAATCCAGGTATGTGTGTTTAAAGTAATACTTGAAATGCTTTCCTTGGATTTTTCAGGGCAAAGTGTTTTTTTGCCAGATCTCAGTTTTGCAGCATTTTGTATAGAAATTTTTCACAAAAGATTCCAATCACATAGTTTTTCTCAAACTGTTCACATAAAGTTTAGAAATGAGTAGTACATTCGAGATAAACACATAAATAAGGTAGAATTATCTCTAGCTCAATCTATCACATATTAGCTGGCTATTAAAATAAATTAAATGTCAACTGATTTACATGTGCTTGTTATTTGAGGATTAGTATTTGATTTTACTTCAATAATATTTGCACAACAAAAATTTCTCCACTGAAGAGTTGGCAGTGTAATATAATGCAGAGAATTTGATGCATGTATGTTCTGTTGGTTATCAAAATGATTTGAGAAGGTTTTTCACAGTTAACATTCCAACTACATTCTTTACCTGAATATTTTGACTTAGGTTCAGGGTGGAACTCTGCTCAGATATAATTGGGGGAGTGGGCAGAGGATCCCTGGGTGATTGAGAGCCCCTGCCACTACCAGCTCAACACGTTAATACTCCAGTGGCAACTGCAGGGTTCACTATAAGGCATGTCCCAGGTGTGCTGGGTGGGTGGAACAGCCTACAGTTAGTTTGATAAATCATTGTAATTTCTTGGTTAGAGTCCATTTATGTTTTTGAATAAGGTCTACTTGCAGGGAGGCATGGGACAGAATTAGTTAAAAGACTACTTTCATCAAGGCCTACAGCTATGCCTTTATCTCTATTATATCCAGCCCAGTCCTTGATTTACTAACCACTCTAATTAAATCTCCATGTGCAGAATAGCACTGAGTGGAATTTGTCTGTAGAAACAGAAATGAGCGTATTTTCATTTAAGGACCTTAGTTAGCGTTTGCTGGCTTCAGCCTAGAATCCTTTTCCCTCATATACTCTCTTATCCCTTGATTCAGTTTTCTGCTCATGTGCTACCTGAAAAAATTAAATAACAAAAACTTTCTATTCCCTTAAATTGAGGCTGTAAATTAATGCTAAAGAAAATGTAAAATATCCTCTTTGGTATTCTTGCACAAACACAAGTTTTCTTCATACATACCACATCCCACCCCTCAGATGATTAATTTCTTTTAGATAGTAGGCTGCTCATTTTATTTTCTTCCTATTAAAAAGCCTTCATTGCCCTGGCTGGTGTGGCTCAGTGGTTTGAGTACAGCCCTAAGAACCAAAAGGTCACCAGTTCAATTTCCGGTCAGGACACATGGCTAGGTTGCAAGCTAGGTACCCATTTGCAGGGGTATGTGTGTGAGGGGCAACCAGTCAGTGTTTCTCTCACATACGGATGTTTCACTCCCTCACTTACTTCTTCCCTTCCTCCTTTCTCTAAAAAATAAATAAAATCTTTATTTAAAAAAGCTTTTGTTTGTTTGTATCAATAAATCTATGCTCTCAGCTTGATATTCAAGCTTTTATATGATGTTGTCTCGACCCTTTCCTAATCTTCACTCTCCTTAATACCTTGCAGATTGTACTGTTCTGCAGTTCTCTGATCATGTGTCCACGTCTTCTTGTCAAGGAACCTTTGCTCTTGATATCCCTAGGACACCTTTCCCCATCTACCTGATAAAGTCTGTTAAGTTCCCTGGCTTTATTGTTAGCCTTCTTGGTTTTGAACAATCTTCCCTCTTTAGTTTTATTCCTATACCCACGTGCCCTCTTTTTAAACTTTCTGGCCCTTGGTATTTATAACATTTATTGAATGCCTTATAGAAGTTATTTTGTGTGACTGTCATCACTACTAGTCTGGGTGTTTAGTAAAGAATAGGTCATGTGAATAGTAGAAATTGTTGCATTGATAGACAGAGGAGGAGACTGTGAGAGTGACTGGAAATAATCAGACAGGAGATGAACTAGGAGGAATCAGCACTGGAGAGATGGGTGAGGTGCTATAGAAAGCTTGATGAAAACTAATAGATTAGAAGGACATTTTAGGTTGATGATCTAATGTAGCAGATGCTAGGCTGCAGGAAGCTAAAGAAAGATTGAAAAGGAAATGATAACAATGAAGGGAATATAGAGAAGGTGTTATATTGAGAAGGTGATAAGTGATTCCATGAAATGATTTTAACATTTTGTTTTTTTTTATGGTAAAATACACATAAAAATCTTAATCGTTTAAAAATATACAACTCAGTGGTATTGTGTACATTTCACATTGTTGTGCAACCATCACCATTATCCATCCCGATAACTCTTCATCTCTTGTAAAACTGAAACTAAAACTATACCCATTAAACAACATTTGCCATTCTCCCCATCTCCCATCCCGGGGCAACAGCCATTTTACCTTGTCCTCATGATTTAGACTACTAAATACCTCGTGTAAGTGGGATCATACAGGATTTGTTTCTTTGTGACTGACTGACTTCACTTAGCATAGTGCCCTCAAGTTTTCATCTGTTGAATATTGCAGAATTTCCTTCCTAGTGGTAGTTGGGTTTTGTTTTGTTTTGTTTTGTTTTTAAGAAAGTAGGGCCTTAACATACTTGTAAGGCAAAAAGATCGGATGTAGAAGGGACAGGCTGAGAACAGGAGAGTGTAGTGATGAAGGGAACAAGAGGAAGACCGCCCCTTCCTCAGAAAGGGGCTGAGAGTAGGCAGGGATTATCTCTATAGGTCTTTGGCATTAGCCATTTGTTTCAGTATCACCTAAACTTTTTCTCTCAAAGGTCGAGGTCAAGGAGGCATTCTCATAGACGTTACACTCGATCCAGATCCCATTCTCACTCTCACAGGAGGCGGTCTCGGAGTAGGTCGTACACACCAGAGTACCGACGTCGAAGGAGCCGAAGTCATTCTCCAATGTCTAACCGGAGAAGACACACAGGGAGCAGGGTATGTGGTTCTTAAAAGTTAATGAAAACTTTTCTTTCATTTGTATTTTGTCCTATAGCATAATATCTTGCTTTATGAGAACAAGACCATTGTTTAAAAAATAGTACTCAAAAAATCATCCTTGAGGGTATGGATATTATTTGGTATACATTTAAGTGTATTTCCTTTTCTTGACTTTTGAGTAGTTAAAAGACATGAACTTTGGGGAGAAATGGTGTGTTCCAAGGTTTAATGAAAAGCATAAACTGCGTTGAGAATATTGAGATAAAAGGTTTTGTGACGGAGTAGATAGCAGGTAAGTACTGTAGAAATAGCTCACACTCATAGTATGAGCACTGGGCAAAGTTCTTCAACACAGGTTAGCATATTACAGATAATGAAATGGAGTCTTTTTTTGTGTGTGAGTGTGAAGATTTTACTTATTTTTAGAGAGGAAGGAAGGGAGACAGAAAGGGAAATATCAAACTGTGTCCTCTCGCACGCCCCCAGCTGGCAACCTGGTCCAAAACCCAGGCATGTGACCTGACCAGGAAGTGAACTTTGACCTTTCAAGTTGGAGGATGATATTCAACCCACTGAGCCACATCAGTCAGGGCAAGGAAATTGAATTTTGACATTGAGGTTTGTTTTTTGGCTAGACGGCGGAGCCCAGGTTTCAGTCAGACCCTTGATTCTGATGTTCCTGTGCTTAACTATTGAGCTGCGCTTCTCCGTGTAGATGCCCCACCACTGAACTCTGGTAGGATCTGCTGAGGAATGAAAATGGAGGCGGGGGTTCTAAGCAGCAGCTGCAGATGAAGTCAGATTAAGTACACCTCTATAAAGAATATAAAACATTTGAATAAACTAGAAATAGGCATTAAACTGAGGATGTATTCTTAGTATACATTCTGAAAACTATTAGAAATGAAAGTAAGGTTGTTCCCTGTCCTGCTCCCCCCAAAAATCCTTCTTTCTTCCTTTCTCTTTATTTTTTTAAAGATTTTATTTATTTTCTTTCTCAGAGGGGAAGGGAGGGAGAAAAAGAGGGAGAGGACATCAATGTGTGAGAGTTATATCAATGGGTTGCCACTCATATGCCCCCAACTGGGAACCCAGCCTGCAACCCAGGCGTGTTCCCTAACTGGAAATCGAACTGGCAACCTTCTGGTTCATAAGCCAGCGCTCACTCCACTGAGCCACACCAGCCAAGGCACTTTCTCTTTTTCTTCTTTCATTTTGTTTGTTTATTTTTAGGGGAAGGGAGGGAGCAAGCCTGACCTGTATAGCTAGCTCAGTTGGGCGTCATCCTACATAGCAAAAGGTTACCAGTTCTTTTCCAGTCAGGGCACAAGCCTGGGTTAGGGGCCAGGTCCCCTGTTGGGGTATGCAAGAGGCAACCAATGAATGTTTCCCTCCCTTCCCATCTCTATAAAAATAAATATATAAAATCTTTTTTTCTTTTTTCTTTTTTTTTAAGATTTTATTTATTTATTTTTAGAGAGGGAAGGGAGGGAGAAAGAGAGAGAGATAGAAACATCAATGTGTGGTTGCTGGGAGACATGGCCTGCAACCTAGGCATGTGCCCTGACTGGGAATCGAACCTGCGATGCCTGGTTCGCAGCCAGCGCTCAATCCACTGAGCTACACCAGCCAGGGCTTTTCTGTCTTTTTTTTTTTTTTTTAAATGCTTGTTTTTTAAAAAAGAGAGTCCTAACTGGTGTGGCTCGGTGGGTTGGACATTGACCTGCAAACCAAAGATCTCCAATACAGTTCCAGTTTGGGGTACATGCCTGGGTTGCAGGCCAGGTGCCCAGTTGGGAGTGTACCACAGGCAACCAATCCATGTTTCTCTCCCTCTATTTCTCTCTCCCTTCCCCTTTTAAAAATAAATAAAATATTTAAAACAAGACTCAGTTTCCTTACCCATAAATAAATACGATTTTGTATATAATTAATAAATGAGAAAGAGAGGTAAGGGGAGAAACATTGCTGTGAGAGAAACCATCAATTGGACCTGGAATTGAACTGGTGACCTCTTGCTTCAAGGGATGACACCCAGCCAACAGAGCCGCACTGGCCAGGACAGTGAGAGTAGGGTTGTTTTGTTCAGGCTACAACCTGAAGCATATAGACATAACTCATCTGTTTTCTTCCCCTCTCTTAAATTGTTTCCAAGTTACTTGAAACAATATGGTCTTTGGGTATTGGGTGAGGTGTCTTAAGCAGTGTATATCTGTGTTTTAATATTTATTTTAATTTGGAGCTTAAAATTAATTGATATCTTTCTTTATTCAACAGGCAAATCCAGATCCCAACACTTGTCTTGGAGTGTTTGGCCTCAGTTTGTACACAACAGAGAGGGATCTTCGTGAAGTATTTTCTCGATACGGACCATTGAGTGGTGTCAATGTGGTCTATGATCAGCGAACTGGACGATCACGAGGATTTGCTTTTGTGTATTTTGAGAGAATAGATGACTCAAAGGAGGTAGTTTTGTTTTTCAGTTGTCACTTTGAACATTTTCTGGTGTGCATGATCATAGTATTGAGTTGCTATTAAAAGTTGATTAATAGACTCCCAGTCCTGTACACATTATGTCCTCTTTCATTCTTGACCTGATCAAACTCTGTGTCTTAGTGTTAAAATTAGAGTGGCCAGTTTTGCATTCTAGCTAATACTTCTGGTATAGGGTATTCTTACTGAAATCTGGCCTTGTAAAGTGAGATATATATGTTTGGATTACTGGAAAAAGTGAAGTGTGTGTTTCTTTTGATTAAGCCTTATTTATACTCCAAGCAGGTGATTTTTAGAATTGACTTTTTAGAATTATAGTGTTTTAAGTTGAATCTCTTTAATTTTATGTCTAATTTGCTACCCATGTGCACATACAGAGCTTTGTTTTTCTATTCTTAATATTCATCTATCATTCTGTTCTATAACTGCAAAATAATAGATGAGTTGGTACTCTTAAATTTTTGTTTGATGCTATTCTTTTACTGCTTGATTGATTAAAACAGAGGGACACAGAGAAACATAAATTTGTTGGTTCACTTAACTTATTTATTCATTGGTTGATAATTTTATGTGCCCTGTCTGGGGATCAAACCCGAAACATTGGTCTATCCGGATGATGCTCTAACCAACTGAGCTACCCAGCCAGGGCCTATTTGGTGCCATTCTTAATTTGTCAACAGAATGGTTTGAAATAGTTCCAGTCTAATGTAATAGGTATTGAATTGTAAAGGAACCTACAGTTCAGTGGCTTGCTTTCTCTATACTAAAAGTTTAGTGATTGCGTTAGAAAACTCCATTCTAAGGAATTTGAAGCTCATTGTTAAGGTTTTATCAGACCTTAATAAATCACAGATATTAGCATTTTTTATACCATTTTACTTGTGGCAGTAGCTGGTTATATGTTGTTGCCCTATGCATCAGCAGTGCTTGATTACAACATAAGCAGTCATAATAAATGTTAGCATATCTTTTAAAAACAATAGAGGCTATTTGCATGTGTGGATAGACACCAGGGATGACACTAAACATCCTACAGTACATAGGATAGCCACCCTCAGCATAGAACTAGCAGTCCCAAAGTATCCACAGTGCTGAGGTTGAGACCTGAAGAAGTCTTAATCAAAACAGTGCTGCAGGTTGTAAGTCCTTTATGCAACAGGCATTTTGATGTTTTGCCAGTATTGATTATTCATTCATCCATTCATTTTTGCTGTTACGTAGTGTACCGCCCTTATCTGCAGGGGATACGTTCCAGGACCCCCAGTGAATGCATGAAACTGGATAGAACCAAACTTTTCACTGAAGCACTTTTTACAGCTTTTCTTTGGCATGCATATCTGAATTGCCAGCCTTGCTGTTCTTGTGCTTTGGGACCATATAAGAGTGACTTTAACACAAGCACTGAGATACTGTGACAGTTGAGACAACCAGGACATCTACTAAGTGGCCAGTGGGGGTGGGGAGGAGTAACTTATACAGTGTGGATATGCTGGACAGGGATGATTTACTTCCTGGAAGGGACAGCATACAATTTAAAACTTGTGAATTATTTATTTCTGGAATTTTCCATTTTGTCCCCTGGTTGACTAGACAACTGAAACTGCAGGGAAGGGGTGCAGGGCTACTATATTTGTCTCTGTTTATTTATGATCTCAAGTAAGGGATAGAGGTGTAATTTAAAAATACCAAGATATGTGACCTGAAGTGAATGTTGAAAAGTGTGAACAGTATCACAATTTTTTTTAATATGAAACTTATTCATCCTGTCTCTTGATTCTTCTTATCCCAGGTTTATTTCTGGATAAAACAAAATGAAAATAGCCACTTAGTTCCAAGGAACTTCGTGCAAATTTGTTAAAGTGGTTGAATTATTATTGCATGTGTTGGTATTAGTGTCAAAAGTCAAAGTGAACCCTGGCTGGTGTAGCTCAGTGGATTGAGCACGGGCTGCGAACCAGGCATCGCAGGTTCGATTCCCAGTTAGGGCACATGCCTAGGTTGCAGGCCATGTCCCCCAAGCAACCGAACATTGATGTCTCTCTCTCTCTCTTCCTCCCTTCCCTCTCTAAAAATAAATAAATAAAATCTTTTTTAAAAAAGAAGTTGCTAATTTAAAAAAAAAAAAGACATTAAAAAAAAGTCAAAGTGATAGGCACATTGTAAATGCAGGTACAAAGATAGGAGCACTTACTGACAGGTTTAGAGGTCCCTTTATATTTGCAGTCCACTGGGTGGCAGTGTGTTCCTAAGGCCTGGCTTAACCAGTTTAGACTCACCAGTTTCTGCTTTGGGTTGCCCAGGCACTGGCATGTATATAAGAAGGATTAATATGTAAAATCCTACCTTCTGTTGTTTGAAAGAGAAGTGTTTAGAGAACTTGGATTTATTACAGTTTTGGTAGTGTCTCCTGGGTGAATTATGCATGACTTTCTGTGTCTCTCCTTTAAAGGCTATGGAAAGGGCAAATGGAATGGAGCTGGACGGTAGAAGAATTCGTGTGGATTATTCTATCACCAAGAGAGCACACACACCTACACCAGGCATCTACATGGGCAGACCAACTCAGTAAGATTTCAAGTTTCCTAAGCTAAACCACTATAACCGGAAGTCTACCAGAAATGTCTACAGAAATTTGATTAGTTAAAGAATAAATTTTTTGTGTGTGATTAAAATGTAAATGTACTTAATTTGTATATAGTCTTTGAATCATTTACTTCTTTATTTTTTTATTTATATACAGTTGACCCTTGAACAGCATGGGGATTAGGGGAACCAACTCCTTTGTAGTCAAAAATCCATTTAAGCTTTTTACCCCCAAAACTTAGTACACCACCAGGGAGGAATTGGTTCTAAGACCTCCACAAACACCAGAATTTGTGGATCTCAATTCCTTCTGTAAAATGGCGTAGATCGATGCATGCGATGCATGCAGTTGACCCTCAGCATCTACAACTCCCAGACATTGATTGAAAACAATACAGTGTATATTGTGGGGGTGGGAATCTGCAGATTAATAGAACTCGATACAGCCCTGGCTGGGTTGGCTCGGTTGGTTGGAGTGTCTTCTCATAAACCACAAGGTAAACGGGTTCGATTCCCAGTCAGGATACATACCAAGATGCAGGTTCTTTCCTGCTGAGTGCACATGCGAGAGCTAACCAATCCATGTTTCCCCCTTCCTTTCTCTCTGAAATTGGTGAGCATGTCCTCAGGTGAGGATTGAAAAATAATAAACCTGTATGGTTCAAGGATCAACTGCGTGTGTGTGTGTGTGTGTGTGTGTGTGTGTGTGAGAGAGAGAGAGAGAGAGAGAGAGTGTGTATATATGAGCAGGGGGACATATTAAAACTATTGAAGTGCATTTCTGGCCCTTGATACCACAGAAATAGGAAACTTACTAGATACTAGAAAAATACATGCTTTTTAAGTAAGCATTTCTATTTTTATGTGACCTGGGAAGCCTCTGTATATAGGGAAGGGTTTTACTGATATAAGTATTTATTTAAAAGCGGAGGGGGGCAACTTTTATATTATGTATAACACAAATAGGGACTTTTAAAACTCTTGATGTTTTTTAAATGGCTTTGAATTAGTCTTTTTAAGATTTCATTTATTCATTTTTATGGAGGAGGGAGAAAGACATCAATGTGTGGTAGCCTCTCACCCACCTCTTACTGGGGACCTGCCTGCAGCCCAGGTGTGTGTCCTAACTGGGAATCAAACCACTGTACTCATATCAAGGAGCCATACCAGCCAGGGGGGAATTAGTCTTGATGACACACATTTTAGCAGTTTGGTGTTTTTTCCCAGCACCTTGTTCAGAAGGTCCTCCTGACTTAGGTAGTGCCTTAATAGAACAGCAGTTTATAGTTTGGAGAGTTGTGTGAGATCTTTTTTGGTTGTTTATGTAATGACTAGGAAGCCAAAGCAGAATACCATTGATGGCAGCAAACTTAAGCCATGGAGGTAATTGGCGTGTAAGGGTTTATTTTTTCTCCGTTATCTCACCTCCTTCCTCCATTTTATTTTATTTAAGTACCATTTAGTATTAAATAATACTAGAAAATAATAGTTCACATTGATGTGGAATTTTTACTTTTTTCTGTAGTAGTGGCGGTGGTGGAGGCGGAGGCGGTGGTGGAGGCGGCGGAGGAGGCAGACGGCGAGATTCTTACTACGATAGAGGATACGAGCGTGGCTATGACAGATATGAAGACTATGATTACCGGTACAGGTAATGTTTTGACTTGTCATTTCTGTTCTAAATTAGATGGTGGTAGTAATATTTGGCACTTTTGATTTATGTTTGATACATATTAATAAAAATGTTTGAAAGATTATTATATGATGCTTCCTTTAAAAATAGGAAAGAATGATTTTTCTCAAGACTGAAGACAGGTTAATTATCTGTATTGGCCAATATTTCACTGTGCCATGTACCTACTGTTTTAGTATCTCATTGGCACATAGAGAACTTAATAGTTATCATTTTGGTTTGTTCTCTGGCCCCCACCCCACCCCCAACATTATTTATTGGGGAACGGACAGTGTTTGTTTGTTTGTTTTATTTTTGAGATATCATTTATTTATCTTTAGAGATAAGGGAAAGGGGGGAGCGAAACATCATTGTGTGAAAGATACATCAGTTGGTTTCCTCTCACATGCCCTCAACTGGGGATCTGACCTGCAACCCAGACATGTGCCCTGGCTGGAAATAAAACCAGCGACCTTTGGGTTCATGGGCTGGCGCTCAGTCCACTGAGCCACACCAGCCAGGGCGGGTTCATTATTATTTTGAACAATGGGAAATTTTTATTTTCATCTGCCTCAGTGAATTATGAGTGTGCTAAGTAATTGTTTCTTTCCTACAGAAGAAGATCACCTTCTCCTTACTATAGTCGCTACAGATCACGATCGAGATCTCGTTCCTACAGCCCAAGTACGTATTGTGCTTTTGTATAGTGTTAAGAACCTCATTTCTAATTAATGATTGACTTTAGAATATTAGGATGTGTGGTGACTGGTAATAGTTGGAAAAATAATAGGCAAGTTAAACTGTGATCGTCATTTTAATTATTTTTTTTCCCTTCTCTTTTCAGGACGCTACTGATACAGAGAATGGTTGCAGTTAAGGATATCTTTTTCTTTTTCTTTTTTTGTTTAATTCTGGATTTCCCTGAGCTAACCCTTCCTGCTTCTTAAAAAGAACCCTTAAAAAATCTTTGGTTTATTTAGCATCTACACTTTGTCAGTTGCATTGCTGTTTTCCACCCCTTTTATTATACTCTTAAAGATGTGATTGTTGTCATTTTGAGTAGTTAAACGTCTTGAGTAAAAAAGGAACCCCTAGTGTTATGCTTTGTAAATGATTTTTTTTTAAGGTTGCTTTTTTAGAAAATTAACTCCAGGCTAATCAAAAGAGGAAAGAAATTATCTTTTTAAAGCTTCTTTTGTGTCAGATACTGTATTAGACACTGTATTAGAAATCTGCATTTACAACGAGCTCCTTTTTCAGCTTCCTTTTGGGGAAGATAGTAACACACAGTAGTGCAGTCCTGTCCAGTATGTCCGGGGTGGCATGGAGCAGTCAGATAGTTGAGTGTAGAAAGTTTGAAGTTGTAAAAGGAAACACTTGGTCATTTCTTTTCAGAAATGGAAAATTTGAACCTTAAAAATACATTGTTTCTTTAGAGATGAAAAACTTGTGTACCTCTTCTATAAAACGTATTTAAAATACATCTGTTAAAACTTAACAAAGTGTGATTTTTGTGTTGAATTTATTGAAGTTTAAGTATTCTTTTAATCAGTGAAGGATAGCCCGTATTATTTATTACTTAGAGCAGTTGTGCACTTTGCTGTTAGAAATTTTGGTCATTGGGACGTTCGTCAAACAGGCTCTTCTTGTATAGCATGGAGTCCTTAGGGGATGTGTGTGGGGGAAGTAGTCTCCTTTCAAATAAAAGTTAGTTTCTTTGAAAATGGGACTGTCTCTTTATTGTGTTACAAGGGGGAAAATACAAACTTAGATTGATTTGGGAGCCATTCCTTCCTTTTTCCTAACATTTTTTTGCTTATACCTAAGTGTAATCCTTGTCTCTTATTCAGTCTTTAAAAACCTTTGTTTTCACCTTTTTTGTTGACTGGGTTGTAAATATTGAAAGTATTCGGTATCAAGCACCATGCCAAAGGGAAGACAATATGGTTCATGTCTTCAAAAAGCCCACATTCTAGCAGGAAACACACTTAAATGGCTGTGCTGCGACATTAAGGGGAGACTGCTTTAGCCCAGAGGTGGCTGGTGTTTCAGGTGTTTGTGAAGAGATAAAGGAGCATGAGCCCCTTTGCTTTCTCCCTCAAAGCAGGTGTAAATTAGATTATTATAATCTGTGCAGTAGGGGATCTATGGGATTGAAGTGCCTCAGACATCTGAATTGAAAAGCTGACTTTTTAAAATGTCTTTTTAAAAAGTTTGCCAGTAAAGGCTATTCAAAGAACAAAGCAGTTTCTTGTTGGTCCCTGGAGGGTTTTTAGTCTTAAGCCACGTTGTTAAAACACTAGGGTTCATTGCCCTAAAGAGAACATTAATGTGTTGACTATGGGTATACTTTAAAATTTAAGCAGTGTATCAAGAAAAAGAAGAAATAGCCACAATTTGGAAGAAAGTAGCCATATGAAGATACCATAAACATACATAGATGTGTTACATACATGTTGATGGAGAAAAAGCAGGCAAGGAGAAATAGAGGGGATTCAAGTTTAAATAGGGCAGTTTTTGAAGTCTTCCCTAAGTAGGTGAAATTTGAGTAAAATCTGAAAATTGAAAGGGAGCCTTGTAGATATTTGGAAGAAGAGTATGTTAAGTATAAGGAACCGCAAATGTAATGGCCTTCTAAGGCAGAAGAATACCTGGAATGTTGGAGAAGACAATGATAACCTTAAGAGCTGGGCCTTGCTGGGGAGGGAAGAGGTTGGGAGGTGTGGTTTCATCAGTGGAGGCGAGTTCTATAGAGAGGGGGCCTGCTGTCAGAAGTGGGCCCGTGGGTGTGATGTCACGGATATATGGATATGTTTTAGGCTTAGGAACTTTATGTGCCACATTGCGTGGATGTACAACATAGAAATCAAAACGGGGTACTTCTGGGCCTCTTCTGTTACTGATATTGTTAAAGTGAAAAATGAAATTTTTTCAGCTGATTGAAGAAAAACTTGTTTCTAACTCCTTGTGACAGTGGTTCCTACTTAATCTTTTTTGGGTCATGGAGCCCTTAAAAGTCTGGGGGAAAATTCAATCTTCCTAGGAAAAGTACACATATAAAACAATGTGTATATTACAGGTATTTGGTTTTTTAATTACTTTTTATGTAGAATAAAATCTACAAGAATATGCACCAGTTTTCTAATAGTGGCTTATTACCCTGTGAAGTAGTAGTCTGGAGAGGGCCTTGGAGAAGAGAGAACAATTTCACATAAAAGTTCAAGAACATTATGTACACCTCTGCCGGTAAAAGCTCCTGCTACAGACATTACCCATGGATTTAGGACGTACAGTTTTCCCTGGCTGCCTGGTCTTTAGGGTGTCGCTTAGAACATTTGAATTCCCTAGCTCCTTAATATATATTGCTTCATTATGGGAATTAAAAGTCTTATTTGTAATATAAAATAAAGGTTTATTCAAAATATGCCTACCCTGTTGCCAAACTTAATTCTTTAGGTTTATGAATTTTCTTTTTCCCACCTAATAGATTTGTAATTAAGTGGATTGAATGGTCAAAATCAGTGCATTTTTGTATTATATAAAATATACGTGAAAAGGTTAAAGTAAGAGAAACATTGTCAATGGGGAGTAATGAGTACAGAAAACAAGAAAAGCCCAAGTGACTTTCATGAAAGTTGCTAATAACACAGATGGCCCTGGCTGGTGTGGCTCAGTGGTTTGAGTGCCAGCCTGCAAACCAAAGGGTGTCCGGTTGGATTCCCAGTTGGGGCACATGCCTGGGTTGCAGGCCAGGCCCCCATTCTGGGGGTGTGTGACAGGCAACCACACATTGTTGTTTCTCCCTCTTTTTGTCCCACCCTTTATCCAAAAATAAATAAAAATATATATTTTTAAAGTGAATAACATACAAATGGAATACCAGGTTTTGTCCACTTAAGTTCCCACCAACAATTTATGAAAAGGAGGTCTTTTGAAGTAAAAGGTGTTTAGATTTTACTAAAGGGCCCTGGCTGGTGTAGCTCAGTGGATTAAGCGCTGGCTGCGAACCAGGCATCGCAGGTTCGATTCCCAGTAAGGGCACATGCCTAGGTTGCAGGCCATGTCCCCCAGCAACCACACATTGATGTTTCTCTCTCTCAAAAGAGAGATGCAGATTAAAACCACAATGAGGTACCACTTCACACCAGTCAGAATGGCCATCATAAAACAACAAGTGTTGGAGAGGTTGTGGAGAAAAGGGGACACTAGTGCACTGTTGGTGGGACTGCAGATTGGTACAACCACTGTGGAAAACAGTATGGAACTTCCTCAGAAAATTAAAAATGGATCTGCCTTTCGACCCAGCAATTCCACTGCTTGGACTGTATCCTAAGAATCCTAAAACACCAATCCAAAAGAACCTTTGCACCCCCATATTCATAGCAGCTCAATTTACAATAGCTAAGTGCTGGAAGCAACCTAGATGCCCATCAGTAAATGAATGGATCAAAAAACTATGGTACATTTACACAATGGAATTCTATGCCGCAGAAAGAAAGAAGGACCTCCTACCCTTTGCAACATCATGGATGCAACTGGAAAGCATTATGCTAAGCGAAATAAGCCAGGCAGTGAAAGATAAATACC
>PVIA01000302.1:0-303087 GCA_004024845.1 Tonatia bakeri | reverse complement strand
TCAGGAACCTAAACAACAAAACAAAGAAGCAGGGTATAGTCAAAGACACTGCATTAGAGGACAGGTGGAGAGTGACCAGAGGAGAGAAGAGGGATTTCGGGGGAGAGGGGGAGGGGTTTACAGGAACAAAGTTAAAGGACACATGGATAAAGGCTAGGGGGAGAGGGTGGTAATGGGAGGGAGGTGGGGTAGGAGGGTTTGATTGGGAGTAAAGGGGAGAAAACTACTTGAACAATCACTAAAATAATAAAAAAGATTTTACTAAAGGAAAATAAGTTAGGCTCTGTTATGTACACCACAAAAATATTTCAAAATGAAATTGAGGTTAACAGTTCTCAACAATATAGCGAGATAAAACCAATGGAACTGAGGGCTGGGGGAGACTACAGGGTAGTACAAAAAGATAACATACATTCTTCAGCATTCTGTTTGATTCTGTTCTACACTTAATTTGTAATTGACCCCAAAAAGGCTAACCAATAAGGAAACCCTGCGTGGTGTTCAAAGGTTAAAAGAAAGCAGTTGCTTAACTCAAACCAGTCATGAGTCTTCACCCTGATACTGTGATGTGTATCTAGTTACGTATCTGATGATAATTTAATCCAGGTATAGATTTTCATGGCATAATTTTCAAACTTTTACAAATACTGCATTTTTGGGTGTGTAAATTTGAGAGACTACTTCATGCAAGGAATATAACACATGTTAATAATGAGTTGGGGGTAAAATTTAAAAATTGACACACACAAAAAGCTATCATAGAGGGCCTAAATAGACTCCTCTCCCCTCAGAGATGAGATTAACACATGGGTAATTGAGGCCCCACAGTTTTAGGAAAGTGTGGCTTTCATCACTTCAGTTTGGAAAAATTTAAAGTACCGAAGAGGAGAGTGGGGGGTTATGTGTGATGTGTGCAGTTTCAGTTGGAGCAGATTGACAAGTTGGGTGGGGTGATGGTTGCGTAACAACGAAAGTGCTTACTGTCATAGATCAGTGCACTCAAACACGATCACGTGTCTAGCATGCACACACAAGGACATAAAGCAAAAAAAAAAAAACAAAACAAAACAAAGTTCCCTAAAATAAAGATCCACACATATCTAACTTTGTACTGTTTCTTGCTGTTGTATTCTGCGGTTTGAACCTTGCAAAGTGCTAGGTAACCAATGGGTTCATCGTTCACTTTGCGAATGCTCCATCACTGGTGCCTAGGACAGATCCTAGTAGGGAGTGAATGAAAACTTGTATAAATGAAGAATGAATGATTGAGGACAGTAACGTGGGGAAATATTGGTAGAGCCCATTAACTTAAACTCCCAATCAGAGAGTTCCATCAAGTTAAAGAGCTGAAGTGTAAAAGGAATCCAAGTCTAGGCTGAAAATACATTCAATCATGATGATGCTAATATAAATGATTAAGAATTGCTTAAATCTGTTAAGGAAGAGAAATGTCAATTAAACATAATTAGTATAAAACTGTTGGTGCCTAAGTCACCTTGTAAATTCATTTGTATGGAACAGATCTTCAATATCAGGTAAGTTGTATTTGATATTCATAAAATCAAGTGCAGAGAAGTCAAATGGGAAATGTTTTTTTAAACAAAGGACATGAATTTTATTTTCAAGTGCTGTACATTAAAAATTATTTTCACTAACCTCTGTACAGATGCACACATTTATAATTGAACTTTTGATATGGTTACAATTTATTATGGTTTCTATGCTCTGCTTTCTTAGGGTTATTTGGGGTTTACACTTCTTAAAATACCAAAAATTTAGTAAGTGCAAGACTCAAAACTTACAAACATTTGCTGTCTGGTACACGTGGATTGCAAATCCATTTATGTACATTCCTAAGTGGGAACGCTGGATACTGTAAACATTCCATACCTCCGATTTATATATACGTGTAATGGAGTTCCAATTAGAACGCTACTCTACATCCATCAAGGTGTTGTCTTCAATTCCAGTAAACGTTCAGGCTTAAAAAATTACATTACGTTTGGCATCACACTCAGAAAAGTACAGGATGGGAAGTGGCGCACAGTACCAACTACTCCTCAGGAGTCTTGGAGCAGTGCACACAGCAGTGCGAAGTAGGTACGAGGTGATGAAATCCACGTTACGCAAGTGCAGGAGCCACCTGGCCTGAGGAGAGTTATGCATCATTACCCAACAACTCCACAGGCATGTCTTCCAAAGCTCGTGGAAGAAAACAGTTATGACTGCAGTCGGAGCCTTCAAAGTACAGGGTCCCCATCAACTAGTTTCTTCCAGCCCAGAGGCAATTCACCAATCAAATCATTTTTACCATAAGCACATGTGGCAGTTGACACACTTGTCATCAGGGTGGCAGGGAAACAAATTTAATGAGAGGTCAAATTCTCATGCAGAAAGGGGAAGGGTTTTGTTAACCACTTACAATAACCCCTACAAGTTGGGGGGGGGGGGCTGGAAATGAATGAAATTGTTCCAAAGAGCACGTGGAACAATGTACATAGGAATGCATAAACAGGAAGAATTCAAAATAGATCCAAGTACACATGAACATTTATATGATAAACATGACATTTCATTTTCGTAGGAAAAGGGCAGATCAAAAGACGGTATATTTAACTATTTAGAAGAAAATAAGGTTATCCCTGGCTGGCATAGCTCAGCTGGTTGAGTGCCCTCCTGCAAAGCGAAAACTCACCGGTTTGATTCCCGGTCAGGACACATTCCTGGGTTATGGGCCAGGTCCCCTGTTGTGGCTGTGCAAGAGGTAGTCAGTCAATGGATGTTTCTCTCCCTTCTCCCACCCTCCCCCTCTCTCTAAAAATAAAATATTTTTTAAAAGACTTTAGAAAACAAATTTAGAACTTTGCTTTATACTACATTAACATAAATTACAGGCGGATTAAATAAATGTAAAAAGATTTAAGTACTAAAAGCTATAAATTACCATTTGGCAATCATAGTAATACGTAAGAGACAAGTAAGACTCTTCAATGAGTGCTAAAACTTGTGGATAAAAGTTTGAGAAATAAAGAAACACAGTCTGACAATCACTCTACAAGGTGCTTACTAATTACAATGGGGACATGTTTGTAATTTTACACTGGAGAAACCCGGCAAACACCTTTTAACCAAGTGATCGAGTTAACATCACTAGTAATGGGGCAAATGGACATCACATTCTTATTGATAGGATGCACTAAGGACAATATCACTTTACTGGCATTTCCACAAGAAATATACAACTTGATTCTAGTGATGGAAAAAAACAACCACCAAATAACAGGCATTCTATAAAGTAATTGGTCCATGTCCTTCCAAAATTTCAGTATGATGAAAGACTGAGGAATATTGCAGATTAAAGAAGACTGAAAAGATATGCAAGCTACCCTGGCTAGTGTGGCTCAGTGGATTGAATGCCAGCCTGTGAACCAAAGGGTGTAATGTCAGGTTCGATTCCCAGTTAGGACATGTCTGGGTTGCAGGTCAGGTTTCCAGTAGGGGGAGTGCGAGGGGCAACCACACATTGATGTTTTTCTTCCTCTACTTCTCCTTCCCTTCCCCTATCTCCAAAAAATAAACAATCTTTTAAAAAATGCAAGCCACGATCTGGAATTTTCTTTCTTTTCAAAATAAGATTTATAAATGGCTTCATTGTTTTCAGTCATGGGGATTCAGACCATTTACTAATCAGTCCTCTAGCACTTTAAAAATCAGCTTTGCCAGCCATTGCTGGTGTGGTTCAGTGGATTGAGCACCAGCCTGCAAAGCAGAGTCACTGGTTTGATTCTCAGTTGACACATGCAGGGATTGAGGTTGTGGGCAAAGTTCCCACTGAGGGGTGCACGAGAGGCAACCACACATTGACGTTTCTCTCCCTCTTTTTCCCTCTCCCTTCCCCTCTCTCTAAAAATAAGTAAATAAAATCTTCAAAACTATAAAATAAAAATCAGCTTTATTGGGATACGGCTTACATAAAATTAAGTTTACCATTTTAAAAAATATTTGTTTTTGGAGAGAGAGGAAAGGAGGGAGAAAAAGTGGGAGAGAAACATCAATGTCTGGTTGCCTCTTCTGCACCCCCAGCTGGGGACCTGGCCTGCAACCCAAGCATGTGCCTGCACGGGGATTGGAACCCGGAATCAAACTGGCAGCCCCCTGGTTTGCAGGCCAGCACTCAATCCATTGAACCGCACCAGCCAGGGCTAAGGTTACCATTTCTAAATGTACAATATGATTTTTGATTAAATGTTTACAATCAGGGTTTACACTAATTTTTAATCCACTTCAACAGTGCCAGAGAGCAGAAAACTTTTTATATCAGTTATTCTTAGTCCTTCTTTAGTACTTAACATATTTGAGAGTTAATTAGGTAAATTGCCTTTCCAGACAGACTGAATTGATGTGAAAGAGAATGTTAAATTTGATTTTAACTAAAAGTTAACTAAATTAAGTCTTTGATAAACTAAGGGTTACTCTACTTTTAGGTGATAGAGATGTATCATGAGGAAAAGTGCTAACCAAAATTGTATTTAGTGAAACACTGTTATTCTATGGCCTTTAGTTTGTAGAGATGTTATAAAGGTCCTACAATTTCCATAGTAAAACACAATTAGACTTAATTTTAAGGTGTGCGAAGACTGTTAAAAGTTGTTTATTTTATTAAAAGCAGGAAGCTAACACATTTTAAAACTTACTTTGAGTTGAAATAAAGGGCTTTCTGAGCTCAATTGATGAGAAAATTCAATTGAACAGATCACTCTAACAGATCGCCGAAACTTTACTGAATCTTCATAGAAGTGGACCTAAATTTTTAAATTATATTTTATTGATTATACTATTACAATTGTCCCAATTTTTCTCCCTTTGCCCCCCTCCACACAGCATCCCTCACTCCCTCAGTCAATCCCCACACAATTGTTCTTGTTCATGGGTCACATGTATAAATTCTTTGGCTACTCCATTACCTATACTGTACCTCACTTCCCCATGGCTATTCTGTAACTACCTGTTTGTACTGCCTAACCCCCTCACCTCTTCACCCACTCCCCCACAAGCCCCTCCCACCTGACAACCATCAAAATGCTCTGGGTCCATGATTCTGTTTCTCTTCTTGTTTGCTTTGTTTTTTAGATTCAGTGGTTGAAAATATATATTTATTGCCATTTTATTATTCATAGTTTTGATTTCCTTTTTTTAAATAAGGCCCTTCAATATTTCATATAATAATGGCTTGGTGACTCTGGCTGATGTGGCTCAGTGGATTGAGCCATGGCCTGCAAACGAAAGGGTGGATGGTTCAATTCCCAGTCAGGGCACATACCTGGGTTGCAGGCCAGGTCCCAAGTAGGGAGCATGCGAGAGGCAAACCACACATTGATACTTCTCTCCCTCTCCTTCTTTCTTTCCCCTCCCAATAAAAATAAATAAAATCTTTAAAAAAATAATGGTTTGATTGATGATAAACTCCTTTAGTTTTTTGTTGTCATGGAAGCTCTTTTTTTAAATTATTTTATTTGCTCATTTTTAGAGAGAGGGGAAGAGAAGGAGAGAAATATCGATGTGTGGTTGCCTCTCACAAGCCCCATACTGGGGACCTGGCCCGCAACACAGGCATGTGCTCTGAATGGGAATCGAACTGGTGACCCTCTGGTTCGAAGCTGGCACTCAGTCCACTGAGCTACACTAGCCAGGGCTGGGAAGCTCTTTATCTGCCCTTCCATTTTAGCTGGGTAGAGCAATCTTGGCTGTAGGTCCCTGCCTTTCATGACTTTGAATATTTGTAGCCAATCCCTTCTAGCCTGCAGTTTCTTTTCAGAAATCAGCTGGCAGTCTTATGAGAACTCCCCTGTAGATAACTAACTGCTTTTCTCTTGTTGCTTTTAAAATTCTCTTTTTCTTTAACCTTCGGCATTTTACTTATGAAGTGTCTTGGAGTGGGCCTCTTTGCATCATCTTTTTGAGAACTCTGTGCTTCCTGGACTTGCACATCTATTTCCTTCACCAAATTAAGGAAGTTTTCATTCATTATTATTTTTTCAAATAGATTTCCAGCTTCTTGCTCATCTGTGCTCCTGGCACTCCTGTGATGGGAATGTTGGAATGCTCGAAGTCCCAAAGGCTGCTTACACTATCCTCATTTTTTGGATTCTTTTTCTTTTTGTCATTCTGATTGGTTGTTTTTTCTTTCTTATGTTTCAAATCATTGATTTGATTCTTAGCTTCATCCATTCTACTGCTGTTCCCCTGTAAATTGTCCTTTATTTCAATTAGTGAATCAATCATTTCTGACTGGATCTTTTTCATGCCGTTGAGGTCCTCACTAAATTCCTTGAACATCCTTCCAACTGGTGTTTATGTATTATATAATTGATTATGCTATTACAGTTGTCCCATTTCCCCCCCTTCACTCCCCTCCGCCCTGCACATCCCCTTCCACCCACATTCTCCCCTTAGTTCATGTCCGTGGGTCATACATATAAGTTCTTTGGCTTCTACATTTCCTATATTATTCTTACCCTCCCCCTTTCTATTTTCTATCTACCATCTATTCTAGTTATTCTCTGCACCTTTTCCCCCTCTTTCCCCCTCCCACTCCCCTGTTGATAACCCTCCATGTGATTTCTATTTCTGTGGTTCTGTTCCTGTTCTAGTTGTTTGCTTCGTTTGTTTTTATTTTTGTTTTAGGAGTAGTTGTTAATAACTGTGAGTTTGCTATCCTTTTGCTGTTCATATTTTTTATCTTCTTTTTCTTAGATAAATCCCTTTAACATTTCATATAATAAGGGCTTAGTGATGATGAACTCCTTTAACTTGCCCTTATCTGAGAAGCACTTTATCTGCCCTTCCATTCTGAATGAAAGCTTTGCTGGATAGAGCAATCTGGGATGTAGGTCCTTGCCTTTCATGACCTGGAATACTTCTTTCCAGCCCCTTCTTGCCTACAAGGTCTCTTTTGAGAAATCAGCTGACAGTCTGATGGGAACTCCTTTGTAGGTAACTGTCTCCTTTTCTCTTGCTGCTTTTAAGATTCTTTCCTTCTGACCTGGCTGGCGTAGCTCAGTGGATTGAGCGCGGGCTGCGAACCAAAGCATCGCAGGTTCGATTCCCAGTCAGGGCACATGCCTGGGTTGCAGGCCACGGCCCCCAGCAACTGCACATTGATGATTCTCTCTCTCTCCCTCCCTTCCCTCTCTAAAAATAAATACCTAAAATCTTAAAAAAAAAAGATTCTTTCCTTCTCTTTCATCTTGAGTAATGTAATTATGATGTGCCTTAGTGTGTTCCTCCTTAGGTCCAACTTCTTTAGGACTCTCTGAGCTTCCTGGACTTCCTAGAAGTCTATTTCCTTTGCCAGATTGGGAAAGTTTTCCCTTATTATTTGTTCAAATAACTTTTCCACTCGTTGCTCTTCCTCTTCTCCTTCTGGTATCCCTATAATTCGGATGTTGGAACATTTAAAGATGTCCTTGAGGTTCCTAAGCCTCTCCTCATTTTTTTGAATTCTTGTTTCTTCATTCTTTTCTGGTTGGATGTTTCGTTCTTCCTTCTGGTACATCGTTGATTTGAGTCCCAGTTTCCTTCCCATCACTATTGGTTCCTTGTACATTTTCCTTTATTTCAGTTAGCGTAGCCTTCATTTTTTCATCTAATTTGTGACCAAATTCAACAAATTCTGTGAGCATCCTGAAAACCAGTGTTTCGAACTCTGCATCTGATAGGCTGGCTATCTCTTCATCACTTAGTTGTATTTTTTCTGGAACTTTGATCTGTTCTTTCATTTGGGACATTTTTTTTGTGTGTGTGTCTTGATGCACCTGTTACATAGTGAGGGGCAGAGCCTCGGGTGTTCACCTGGGCGGGGCAACCCACATTCCTACGTTGTGACGCTATATATGGGGCAGGGATCCAAGAGGGAACGATGGCGCTTGCTCCGCTCTCTGTCAGATTTCAGTCACTTCCTCTGCCTCCCACCAGCAAATTGGGCCCTTCTGGTGCTGATTCCCATGTGGGTGAGTTTGTGTACATTCTAGGACCCTTGGGTCTCTCCAACAAACTCTCCTGTGAGGCTAGGAATCTTTCCCGGTGCCTCAAACCCCACAGGTGTTTTCAATCAGTGTTTTGAGGCTTTATTTCCCTGTGCCGGGGCCCTGGGTTGTGCAGTCCCTCCCGCTCCGCAGTCGTTTCTCCCAGTTTATTTGTGCGAGAATGTGGGACCGCCCGGTCCATAATCCGCCACCTCTTGGGGTCTGCCCGCTGCTGTGTTGCCAGCCAGCTGCAGGCTTGCATGCCCCACTCCACAATCTGCTGCCTCACTGGGTCCGCCAGCCACCTCCTTGCCGCGAGTCCTCTCTACCCAGCTGCCCATCTCCGCCCCTCCTACCGGTCTAGACGAATATGTCTTCTTTCACTCCTTGGTTGTTGGACTTCCATACAGTTCAGTTTTGTCAGTTCTGGTTGTTTTTTGTTTTAAAATTGTTGTCCTTCTTCTGGTTGTGCAAGGAGGCACAGTGTGTCTACCTACACCTCCCTCTTGGCTAGAAATCCTCCCAATGAGTGTTTTGAACTCTGCACCTGATAAATTGCTTATCTCCCTTTTATTATTTTCTGGAGTTTTGATCTGTTCTTTCATTTAATCATGTTTCTTTGTCTCCTTGTTTTGACAGACTTCTTGTGTTTGTTTCTATGTATTAGGTAGAGATGCTTTGATTCTGTGTCTTGGTAGCGTGGACTAATCTAGTAGGTATTCTGTAGTGTCCAGTGGCACAGCCTCCCCTATCACCCAAGCTGGGTACTCAAGGTGTTCCCTTTGTGTGGGCTGAGTACACCTGCTTCTTGTAGTTGAAACTTGGTTGCTGTTGGCTGATCAATGGGAGGGATTTACCCAGTCCAGCTGGCTGCAAGGTCTGGCTGTGACCATGACATCAACCTCTGCCCTCTGTGGAGGATCAGCTATGCAGAGGCAAGGTGGTGGTGCTCTCAGGTGGTCTATAGTGGTCTGTAGCTGTCCATTGGGTGCACAGACCCTGGGTACAGGCCAAGGTCAGCCCCTACTTGTGTTTTTCCTGGGGCCACCTTGCCTGAGTTGTAAAGCAATCTGAGATGGCTGCTACTTGTGCTGAGCTTGCAAATTCCCAGGCAAAACCAAGCTGTGAATGTGGGTTGGCTGCTGCTAGTGCCAGGCCTGAGGTTCACTGAAGCCAGCTGTTGCTTGTTTGAGAGGATTTAGGAAGTTGGTGAAGCATGAGCCAAGACCAGCCATTCCTATGGAAAAGCCACTGTTAACAGCTATGAGTTGGGTGGGATAGAGCCTCAGGGAATCTCCAGGGTGGGGCAAATAATGTTAGCTAGGTTGATGGAGCCTCAGATAAGGCACCCAACTTCAGGCTCTGTGGGGGAGGGTTCAGGAAAGGGACAATGGCTTCTGCCCTTTCTGTCTGAGAGAAAGCTGTCCCTCAGCTCTTGCCTTGATGTTAGACACTTCAATTCCTCCCTGTATGCCACTGGTGCCTTTGAAGCTGTTCCGCTGGTGCAGGATCTCAGAGCGAGTCTGCATAAATCTATGTGTGGTTTCTTTAAGAGGAACTGGTTGGGGCTCCAGAAGTTTCTCCCACTGACTCAATCCCTACTTGTTTTTGCAGGCAGAAGTTATGGGGACTTATCTTGCTGGCACTGGAACCCTGGGCTAGGGAGCCTCATGTGGGGCTGGGACTCTTCACTTCCAAGATATCCCCCCCCCCTGAATTTTTATCCACCACAAGTGGATATGGGACCAGTCTGTTCTGTGTCTCTGCTCCTTCTACCAGTCTGGATGGATGTGGTTTCTTTAATTCTGTAGTTGTGAGACTGCCATTAAATTCAATTTCTGATAGTTCTGAGTGATAACCATTGTATACTTTAGTTGTAATTTTGACCGTGGTTGTGTGAGGAGGCCAGACATGCTTACCTATGTCACCTTTTTGACTAGAAGTACAAACAGACCTAAGTTTGAGTTAAATTTATGTTGATACCATGTAGTACTTCAAATTGAAATTGGACATTTTGATTTAGTATTGTATGTGTGAGAAGAAAGCCAAAGTAAATTTTATTTATTTATGTATTTATTTGAGAGAGAAAAACATTGGTTTGTTTGTTCCTAAGTAAATTTATTTATAATCTCAGTGTGAGAAAATCCTTTTAAATTATGACTCAAAATCCAGTTACTATAAAAGAGATTGACAAGTTCAATAGCATAGTAATAAAAACTGTAAGGCAAACACCATAAACAAATTTGGAAGAGAAAGGATAAGCTGCAGAATGTTTTGTAAACATATCACAAAGGATGATCTCCATATACACCTGACAGAGACGGTAAACCACACAAACTCTTAAAAATGAGGGAGAGACGGAGACAAGGAGAAAGAGAATTTTTTTTACAGGTGAATGCCAGTAAATTGGTGTACACATGAGAGGCAATAATCATTCTGCAGCCCTCAATACAGTAACAGATTCAGACAAAAATGCTCAATGGAGTCTAACACCAGTGGGTGGACAGCTGTTGGAGAAAGGGGTATTTGCTTGGACTCAAAGTATCATGTCACAAATTTTGTATTAATTATGAAAGAAAGGAGTGATCCTTCACAAAGGAGCAACCTGGCAGTCACACCATGGAATTCAGAGTCATGAGCAGTGGAACGACCCCGTGTGTCCCTCCATGGACCTGTACAGCCATGCAGTGTAAGGTGTGCAGCTTTGCTCATGAGTATTCTTGCCGGAAGTGTTGACCCTGAATCTAATTTGGAGGAAATAATCTACAAAATTCAGAATGTGAGAAATTCTACAAAGCAGCCAGCCTAAATGGCTGGGGTCGGGTGGAGGGGTCTTGTTTAAGAGACTCTACAAAGATATGACTTCCATAGGCTGTGCTCAGTCCGTGACTCTGCTTAAACCGTGACTGTATCCTGGATCTAACAAAACAAAGCATCAGCCAAATGTATTTGAGTGTGTGTGTGTGTGTGTGTGTGTGAGAGAGAGAGAGAGAGAGAGAGAGAGAGAGAGAGAGAGAGAGCAGAGAGAGTGTGTGTGTACATATAAATTAGATAATATGATGGCGTGGATAAGTGTTCATTTTCTTCACTGTACCAGGCATTCTGATTCGACAGCAGAATCATTCCCAGAAGATGCGGGCTGAAAGGGGCGAAGCGTCATGATGAGTGCAGCCCTCTTCACACAGAACAAACATACACATATTCACATACACATGTACACGTGTAGAGAGAGAAGCCAAAGAAGTGCATGGATTCACTGCACTATTCTTTCAGGGTTTTTTGTAAGTATGGATTTATTTAAGTAAAAATTAAATGTTTAAAACCTATAAGTTAAAAAATGAGACCACTGTGGCTAAAAACTGGGGACGGAAATCTTACCTTTAAAAGTGAGAATAATCCCAGTTTTCGGCACCAAAAATAATAAAATAATAAAATGAAAAGGAGATGAGTGGCTCAGTTCCTCAAAGAACATTTTTACAGTACATGTGGTATGAATTACTGCTCTGGGCTTGCTAGAAAGTGAAATTTCACTTAACTAAGTACAATGAAAGTAGGTTTAGAATGTTTCTCAGCAGATTAATCCTTTAGAAAACAAATTATGGTCTCATATTGAGAGAAAAAATGCTACTGCAGTAGCATAATGTGCACTACATAAATAGAAAAGCTAAACAAATTTTTTTAAAGATCACACATGAAATGAAACCATATCCTAATAGACAAGACTACATTGGCCTTAGAACTGCATCTCATTAGTTAATACTCTGTTCTCAAGGTATGAGTTTAATTTGTTTTGATTTCTTGACTCTTAATGGTTTTAGCCTACATACCTATAAAAGTGAGTACTAAAATTTGACAAGAATTCATGTTTAGTTCTGGCCGAGTGGTTCAGCTGGCTAGAGCATCATCCCAGTAAGCCAAGGCTGTGGGTTTGGTCTCTGGTCAGGACACATACAAGAATCGACCAGCCCTGATCAGTGTGGCCCAATCAGAGTGTCCTCCCCTAACTGAAAGGTTGTGGGTTCGCTTCCAGTCAAGGGACATGTGTGTGTTACAGGTTCCACCTTGGTTCCAGGCGCCTAAGGTCCTGGATCCTGAGAGCCTATAGGAGGCAACCAATTGATGTTTCTCTTTCATATCATTGTTTCTCTCTGTTAAAAAAAAAAAAATGTCCTTAGGGGAGGATTACAAAAAAGAACTAACCAATGAATGTGTAAGTGAAACAAACTGATGTTTCTTTCTCTCTGTCCCCTTTGCTCTCTCTCTCTCCCAAATCGATCAATGAAAAAAGAATTTATGTTTAATTTTATAATTAGTAGAATCAGAAGAGTAAATCGAGTCCTAGTGTCCATGAAATGTGTTTACTCCTTCTCTCCGTAAAAGTGGTGCTCCATAGGGTTTCCTCAGGGGCTGACCAGGCTGTTCTGGACCCAGACTGTGGTCATGGTCACACAATATGGTGAATGCATTAAATGCCAATGAACTATACATTTTAGTGTGATCAAAATGGTGAATTTTAAAAAATGATGCTAGAACAATCTGACAGTTACCAGAGGGGAGGTGGGAGGGTATAATGGGAGGGAGGGGAAGGGTTTCAGGAACAACTAGAAAGGACACGTGGACAAAACCAGAGGGGAGGAATCAGGGGAGGGAGGTGGGGATGGCTGGGGGTAGGGGGAGGATTCGTGGGGGGTAAATGCAGACAGCTGTCATTGAGCAACAATAAAATAATTTAAAAATGATGCTAAAATATCAAAAGATCAGTACCTGGGGACAAAAGGCCACTCATCCTTCTGTCACTTTTATTTATAAGGGAGCCATTTAAAAAAATGAATTCTGCTATAATTATAACTCTGCAAGTGGAAATGTATTATCCTATAGCATATTCTGAATTTCTTCCCAGTAGAATCATCCTAATTATGATATCTATCTCCGTGTTGGCAGTAACATAAGTTTCTCTAGACAATATTTAAATACTGAGTGGCAAAATCAAGCTGTACAGGAAGTCATCCTTAGGTAGCAGTTTCCTCTTTCAGAAGAATCAGTAAAGTTTTAGAGCTGAAAAGGGTTTTAAAGATCTCTTAGTCCAGCCCACTTGTTTTCAAATTAGGGAATAGCCAGATAAAAATATATAAGGCTAAACTTATGTGTGACATCATTTGGGTGAACCTGTTTTGTTTAATCATTAGGAGGTAAGAGTATACTATGGGAACATGAGAGTGGGCTGACACAGTAATTTCAAAGTACCACCTAACACACTGGTTAACAATTACCTAATTTCCCCTGTTCACTTCCCCAAGAACACAAAGAGTGCAAAACAAGCTCCAGCCTAGATAAGGATGAGGAGAGAAAATGAGGGGCCCTACTCTGGGCAGAGATTGAGAAGTTGTTGCCTGCAGTTGCATTTAAACAACAGCCTGATATGTCGCTCCCCCCTCCCAAAAAAAGCCTGAAATCTACCCTCCCTGGGTGATACTCACAAATTACTGAAACAAGACAGAAAACAGAACTTGCACTTTCACAAAATTATAGTAAATCCATGCCTGGATGTTGAACATTGCTCCAGAAACAATGAAAGGAGGACAGAAGTCTGGGAAAAGGCAGCAGAGGATCAAAGGCATCCATCAGTGAGTGTCTTAAGAGACTAGCCTGAGACAATCAGGACACTATTATCTAGAAAGTCAAAGTAAGAGGATATATGATTGAAGAGGATATATGATTGAAGTGCAAAAATTGCTGAAAGAAAAGGGTGGGATGAGCATGAACTTGCTCATCGAATCTGGGTGTTAAGAACTAGAAGGCATGCTTTCAGATCTCGAGAGATGTTGGGGTAAAAAGTTTTTAGAGGATAAATGATGAGCTTCTTGTGGACCCTTCCTGCCAATCTCTGTTTGGACCTGATGAAACAAGAAACCCATGACTGACAAAAAAGTCATTAATATTTTGTTTGATGGAATTATTTTTTAAATCCTCATCCAAGGATATGTTTATTGATGAGAGAGAGAGAGAGAGAGAGAGAGAGAGAGAAGGCAGGGGAGAGAAACAACAGTGTGAGGCAGAAGCAGCTCTCAGTCCTGTACACGCCCCTACCAGGCACCAAACCCACAGCCTAGGTTTGTGCCCTGACCAGGAATCAAACCCACAGCCTTTTGGTGTATGGGATGACACTCCAACCAACTGAGCTATCTGGCCAGGGCATGGAATTGTTTTTTGAAGGCACTTTGATATTTTCATTGCATTTAGGTCTATTCAAGAAAAGTTTGGATAAATTTTAAATGAGCCATTAAAGAAAGTTAAGGGCATTTTGGATACATCACTGACAATTTTAAGGATTGCATGAATGGTATTTATTTGCTACTTCTTAAGGGGAAGTGGGCAAGGAACACACCCTATGCATGATCTTTATCTTCCATGGTACCTATACCTTTAGGGACACAAATATTTGTTGAGTAAATAAGTAAACACTAATTCACCAAATGTTTTTTGTTGAAACTTATTAGAGAGAGAATTGTAGATTTGAACAAATCCAGTTCAAATTCTATCTAATACACAAGTCTTTATTTAAAAAATATACCTGCTGTATTAATAATTTTCAGAATCTAGTGCTTATATATATGGTAAATCATTTTTGTTAGCTAACTATACACTGAAATCCTATGACATTATACTACCACATTTTGGATAATGCTAACAATTTGATATTACCCATAATGAAAGAAGAAATGAAGAAATTAAGGATTCTGTAAAAATGAAAGCATATATTTCACTATCTAAAAAATTATAGCTATTTTAAAATAGAATGAGTTTACTGTAACTTTCTAGAATCTTATTTGGTAATTTATATGAGGTTTTCAGCAACTGTACTTTTTAACCAGAAAATTATTGTTTAAAGAATTTAGATCACAAACTGGCTCTTTTTCTGGACAATTCTGTAGTTTCTTCTCTTCAAGTAGGACTATATAATAAGATTATATCATTAAGGCTACATTATAAAAACCTAATGTTTACTCAGCATATTTTGACAAATGTGACAAAAATCATCCAGTGTAAACCTCAAAAAAGTTTCCTGTGAATTCAATTCTTTGTTATTTTTTTGGAAGTTAGTCCATGTATGAAGTGGCTAAAGTTTATGATGTTCTCTGTCTGACAGCAGTGTACCAATAACAAATTATGACCAAAGATTTTTCATTACCCTCACAAAATTGAAGATTATAAAAAAAAATTTTAAAGCTTTGGTATATTTTGGTTTAGAGGAATTAATTTATAATCTCATTCCTAAAGTATTTAGTTTTTTTTTTTAATTTAAAACAAGGTCACTACATGCCTTTTAGAGGGTGGAGTGGAGCATTATTTGCACAAAAAACCAACATTTGTATGTTCAACAACTTTCATGGAGGACTTTTCTCATAGGAGGCTGGATGTTAGATGGTATCATGCATTCATTCAACAAATATTTATTGAGTAGATATTATGTGCCAGACACAATTTTAGGTATTGGAAAATTAACAGTAAACAACATAGACCAAAAAAAATATTAAAAAATCCCTGCACTCATTGAGTTTATTTACATAAAGATAAATTAGATCTTACTAATCAGTTTATAGTCTAACAGAGAATATAAGTGTAAAAAAGCACATAAAATGATAAATGTCTTGCAATATACAAAGTGCTCTGTCAAATTCATGTTTTTAAAATTCTGGTATCAGAGGAGGGGAGATCATTTCTTTTATTTTTAACTTTTTTTATTGTATTTTTCCATTACCATTTAACTTCCTTATACCCCCTCCCCCCTGCAAACACCACACTATCTCCACATTCAGGAGTCCTGGGGATGTTACTTCTAGTTTCAAGGATCAGGGAAGCCTTCCTGGAAAATAATAACTCAGTTGAGACCAACCTACAAGTGCAGCTTAAACTATGAAGACTGGATTGATATCTAATTATTTTACATTAAATTCATTGTATTACAAAATAAAAAAAAACAGAAAAATGAGATAAGTTTCAAATACAAAGTGCACAGTGTCATGGACATGGAAAATTTTCAACATGAAAAAACATAATAGCTCAGGAATTAAAAGGAAAAATAAGCCAAAATTTGATTGCCCTCCTCCTTTTTAAATAATTATTAGTTTTGATTTTAGACCACAATGACTTTTCTCATTACAAATATTAAATACATTTAAAATTTTGCAGTGGAATAAAAATTTTATGAAATAAAATTCTCTTATCCTATATTTGCATTATCAATGATTCCAAAGTCACAGGATTAGATGAAAAGGCTTTTATTTTTATAAGCCTTGGAGCCATAAACTAAATACACCAAATAATCTTTTCTGTTAGGTTACCATTGAGAGTCTTCGTTTACTTTCACAATATAAAATTTGTGTTAACGAAATATTCTTACCATTTGCCTAGACTCTGAAAATTTTAGTCTCTGCGAGAATTGGAAATATCATAGGTGAAAGCACCAGCCAAACCTCTTTCAATAAATTCCAATGAGTGGTGTTCTTTTGCTTTACAATGTATTGTTTTCAGTAAGTGAGAAATAAGAAACGGTGCCCAAACCACTCAGGTGGCTCCATCAAGCTTCCCTCCCCTTCATTCTCTGAGAACAAATTAAACAGATAAAATGTATGGGGAACCTCATAATCACAGAGCATTAAAGTCGGAGTCCTATGACTGTGCTCATTTCAAATATTGAAAATAAATATTCGTCTGCGGGATCTTTTTTTGTTCCTCCTAGAGCCCTGTTATTCCCATTATTTTTGCTGGTTTTTCAAGTGCACCACTGTTAAAGCTATTTTGTAAGAAGAAGCAACTATGCAGAAGTTCTTTAATTCTGTGAAAAATTTCCCCATAAATGTTGCTCAAATGGATGTGTCAACTGTCGAGGAAAAAAAACTGAAGCCAGAGATAGTTACTGTGGCACAACTAAACATTGCATGTGTCATTCTCCTGTCTAACTCTTACAGAAGATGTCAAGAAACCCCAGGAAGACAAGTCAACAGACATTTAAACTGAGCACTTTACAGTCTTTAAATCCAATATATATGGTCTAAAGCTGGTGACATTTTATTTACCTGTAGTTTGATCTAGAATATTTCCAGTGGGTCTCAAGAGGCTCCAGTTTCTGCTCTAACCACCTATAATTTGTTTCTATAAAATTAAGATATCCAAATTGATCCTTTCTTCAGAAGTCCAAGGGAAGCAGTTAGATAACTAATTTCAGGGCAAATATAATTATTAGCAAACATTCTCACCGACTGGTCATCTAGTAATTTGACATTCGACTTACCAGTTTTGAAATCTTGACATTTTTGTTTTTCTTGTTAGTTCTTTTACCCTTAAATTCTGTAGTATGGTAATAATTTCTTATCTAAGTCTGTACGAAAGACAAGGGTATGATTTAATAGATTTCCTTCTATTAAATCAGAAAATAAATGTGAAAATAGAGACAAATTTCATGTAACTTTTGGTCAGGACGTTGGCTTGTGTTAGTGGTCAGCATCAGTAAGAGATTCCTTTAGGATAGATTTTCATTTTTATTCTGCTTTCCCCACCAACTGTTGCTTAGCTGTGGAATTTAAATACACTTTTTCCCTCTGATACTGGGTATATGTACACAAAATGTCCCTCCCTACATTATTTCCCAATGTCAAGCAGTGACCTCTTCCCTCCTTGCATTTCATAGAACTTTCTGAAGTGGTACAATCATTTCATTGATATCCCCTGTCCTAGTCTTTTTTCTGAAAACTGAATTCCAAAAATATTTGTAGCAAGCCCACTCAGTGTTTTGTTGTCACAAATGCAAAAGGGGCATAAACAGTTTAACTCACTTTACAGCTGTGGAAACAAACGCCAAGAAGGTGAAAAACAAAACAAAACCAAACAAAAACTGACCCAGGGTCACAGCAGGGTCAGCTACATGCATAGAAAACAGGAGCCACTGTGGCATCCACCATCTACAAAGATCAACAGACTTACAGGTACACGAGGTATTAAAGTGCAGCTTTTAATTCAAAGGCACAACCAAGGACTTTGAGCTCTTACAACAGGATGTGGTTCGTGTATCTTGTTAGGGGTGGGAAGCCGGGAGGATTTATGACCAGTGACCACCACCCCACACTGGTGAGCAAATAAGAGCTGATGGCAGGGTGAGCTTCCGCCAGTCGTCCTTCCACAGCCAGGAGGTTGGGGAGAGGGAGTCTCAGCTGCACCATGGGAAGACATACACGCATGTGTGTATGGACATGTGTGTACACACACATTACTTGTATATGCAAGTAGTTGGTAATGCACAGAACCCCCACTCCCTCTGAAATTTCATTTAAGTAAAAAGAAAATAGAATTCAAGCCTGCTGAGAAACTATTGTTAATTTGAAGGAAATCTGGACATACCACTTTTAAAGTTTATTTAAAACGAGGAGGAATTTCTTAGCTTACTGCTAAGAGTGGGTTGCTCCTGGAGGTTCTGATGTAGCAGGGCCATAAAGCAGCTTTCGGGAATCTGCAAGGAAAACCATAGGCTCTTCATCCCTACCAGCCTTTTGCATTGAATTGATCCTACCTATTTGGGATAGTTGCAAGATCCTGAGTAAAGTTACCGAGATGAACCAGGTAAAAGGTAAACTTTTTTTTTCAAGGTCACCTCAATTCTCGAGGCTTTTGCCTTTAGCTTTCGATGACATGCAGAACCTTTGGTCAGGATAAATGTAGGTTTTTTTTTTTTAAAGATTCATGTTGGATCTGGGCAAACCTTAACTTGGGTCTGTTTTCTTAGAACCAAAAATAGAAAAAAGTACTTATTACTATCTCTCACTCAGGATTGTATGTGGTTTTATTCAGTGATAAACATACTCCATTACTGTCACTGAACTAGCTGGGTGTCTACCTGCATTGACTGTCCTGTTCTCAGTTTTCTCAGCTGTAAAATGGGAATCTAGTAGACCCCTCATAATCCTCCCAGCCCTCAAATGATAGAATCATCTTACCATGAAACAGCTTCAGCAGAAAGTCACATAAAAGAGGACATACCCTGTACAATTTCCTAACTAAATACACACAAAAAAACGAACTTCTTTATACAAGGTATCCACAAATTTGGAATAGATGTGGAAAGGGATACTTTATCACTTTGAGTCTTTTGTAGGAGGCTCTGATATACATTGCCTCAATCCCTCTCTTTCCATTGCATAAAAAGTGCTAACCTTTTACTCCAAAGACAAAATCTTAGCTATCAAAGTTACATTTTAGAAACACTCTAACTTACTATTTACTATAGTAAGCCTAGATATCTTCCGGTTCACCCAGCCTTTTCCTGTTGCGAGTGCTTTACACACTCCAACTTCCCATTATACTGCAGGGTCTGCCTTCTTTGCATCCATTCCAGCCAGGGGTTTTGAAAACAATAATTTATTTGTATATTTATACTAATATAGCCATAAGAGAATTCAAAATCCATAATCTATAACTTCATATTACATTGCCTAATCACTTTGATAAGGCTACTGTGGTAATTTGCTTAAATTCTAGTGCTTTCAAAATAAATTTATTTGAATATCCAACCCCTAATTCTCCAATATCTTTAAATTACCTGTACAGTTATATTTAAAAAAATCAGCAAGCCTGTTTTATGTGCTTTAAATACCATTAACAGTTGTTTTTTAATAAGTTATATTCTAGGTTGTCATGGAAAATTAGAGGAAAAAGGACATTTTAATCCACAAATAATAAATTTTAACAAAATAACTAATAGTCTTCAGCTTAACTTTCATGTTTCAATTTTACTGCAAGACAACATGAAAAAATTTTTAACAAAGCTAAGTTTTTTTAATATCACATGTAAAGTTACATTAAAAGAAACCACAAACTTTCAAATAAATTTTTTCCATGATAATTAGTAATAATTACATACTAACAATATACTCAAGTTTTAATTGTTGCAGACTTTAGACAAGAAAAATTATAACCTTGATCAATGGATTTGGTTGTGGGAAGACACTTTAATTTTTAGCTTAATCAAGAGTTCCATAAACATGCTGATTTTTATCTTTTTCTTGCTGCATTTTGCTGTAATATATTTATTTCGATCGCTTTCACATTTCAGAGTAATTCAGTTTATTACCATATTAGCATACATGGGTAGAGAAGGAAAAATGCATCACTTATTGTAACAAAAAATGTTCATTTAAAAAGCAATGGTCATTCTTCATCTACACAAAGTTCAAAGTGTTAAAATATTTGGTTACCCTAATGTAACAAGACATTTTGTAATGAAATAATTTAGGGGTATTCAATAACCAAGGAGAGAGAATTTCTTACAAGAATAGTAATAGGAGGGGCTATCATCAATTGCAACAACATTCTTCATTAATAGCCACTAAAACCTTCATTGGTGGTCAGACCTGAAGTCATATTACAGTTGAATTCATTTCCCTCAACCTCCATAAATAGAGTAGAGGCAGTAAATAACAGGACCCAGTTTTCACTTAAAACCTGCATCTCTTTACTAGATTTTGATTTCAAATCACGTTGTTGTTTTCACAAAAGCAGCAGACTATATCTTTGGCTCTTTTTTAAAAGTAGGAACATTTTTATCAAATAATGCTACTTACTTTGATTAAAATAAAGTATGCACATTTGGATAATGTGCACAAACAGAAGTGGTAGAACAATCCAGCAGAAAGGATGTGATAATAACTTCATACTTTGTAAATAAATTTAACATTTTCAAAATATGTGATCATACTATTCTGTAAGTTTTAAAATTGATTAAATGTTTGTTTTATTATTGATTTTAAATTCTCTAATATGTGTATAATAAGTTTTTCAATTTTTTACTGATTTCATTGATTTTTATTGATTTTAGAGAGAGAGAAAGAGGAAGGAGGGGGAGAGAAAGAGAGAGAAACATCAATTTGTTGTTCTACTTATTTATGCATTCATAGGTTGCTTATTATATGCGCCCTCACTGGGTGTCCAACCACAACTTTGGTGGATGAGGCGATGCTCTAACCTACTGAGCTACCTGGACAGGGTTATAAAAAAGTTTTTAAAAAATAGAAAACAAGGTACAGAAAAAAGTAAAATTAAAAACATATTTTGTATTATTTAAATTATAAGGTCGATGTATCAATAGTATCCTAATTTCAGTTTGGTCTGTATTGTTACTCTTCTCTCCCCAGCTTTCAACACATGATACGGAAGTGTTCTGATGATAGTTAAGGAACTTAATAAAACTGTGCTTACCTTACTTGTCTTAACTTGCAATCTCAGAATTTGAACACAAGTTCTATCTTGCTTTCCTCCTTCACAAATCTCCACAGAGGACTTCTCAGCAGAAATATGTACATATATTCTCATTTCCAGTTGCACAGAATGACTGCATACCACACCAGAAAAAAAACTGCCCTCGACTATGGAAGATTTGCTGTTGTCGAGGGACAAGGGTAATGCTCCCTTTAACCCTACTGCCTAGTTCACTGGATTAAAACATTTACTCAACATTTTTGGTGTTTATTAACATTTAAAACAAAACTCAATTTAATCTGTTTGTAAAAATCACAATATTGGCTCTGGATTAAATTAAAATTTGGTTGCCAGAGATAAGCTTCTATATATAGTGTACTATACAAACATTTTACATTGTTTTAGTTTAGTTTTTATTTGGGTTTTTACAGATACCATTCATTGAAATCAAAGCCAAAAATGTCATTTTAATCTTGGTAGTTAAAGAAATATATGAGCAAAGAAATTACCATAAGAGATATGATAATCAAATCAAGGGACAAATTTCTAAGCAATTTTCAACAAACAAAAACAAAACACGGTGACATCATTCTGTATATAATTGTCCCAGAACAAAATGTTAACAATATAACAAAGCTTTGTTTGGGTAGCTCAGTTGGTTAGAGCATCATCCCAATATGCCAAGGTTGTGGGTTCAATCCCCAGTCAGGGCACTTATAAGAATCAACCAATGAATGCATAAATAAGTAGAATAACAAATGGATGTCTCTCTCTCTCTCTTTCAAATCAATAAATAGAAAAGAAAAAACTTAATAAAGCAGAAATCATATCTATTTCTGATATAACAAAATTCATAGTTTCTTGATTTTTGTGTCCTTTGTTAGTGTCCTTTTTATCAATTAGATTTTTAATAGCTGTATTTGAATTAGAATGGATTAGAATTAGAATGAAGGACCATTCAGTTATATTAGCTTAATGGAAAATATTCCATAGTCATGTTTTATACTTGTTTGTATCAAATTATGCACATTTGAAAAAGTCTTTACTAATATTTTATACAGTAAGATTCAGTTACTTTCAAATTATTCTCCAAGTTTTGGAAAGTGCTAGGAAAAACATTTTTAGTTAATAACATATAGTTTCCAAAGAAAAATAACTTAGGAATAGAAAAAAAAATACTTCAATGACTAGCACAAGACACCTCTGAAATCTAAAAGAGAAACAAGGGGAATTATGAAACAGGCTCAATTATTGATATTAACTTAAACCTCAGTTCAAACAAAATTTTGCCCTTGAGGAGGCACTAGCATTGCCAATTTAAAAATAATTGATCAATAAAATTAAGTCACTTAAGAAAAGCAACAAAAAATATTCACAGTTTTAATCTTTTTAAGCTAATCTACCACAAAAAAGTAAATGTTTCAACATGAATTTTAGGGCAAATTTTTATAGTGTCAATCTTTATCAAGATTTCAGATTAGGTTTTGTTTTTCTCTGCTCTATCTTATGTTCTCAGTTCCTCATGAACTTAAGCTGAGATGTTTTGAAATAATTTTAAAAATCCACCCCCCACCCTGCTTTCATATCTACAGCCGGGTTATCAGGCTAGAGAAGCTGAGGACCCAGATGCAAACTGAACTCAAGAAGGACTGAATTTTAATGAGTCCGAGTGGAAATGGTAATGATCTACCATTATTCTTTCAAATAAGGAATTGACAAATGTAGTTTGCCTTACTAAATCTAAGAATTAACTCTCCCTTTACAGACAGCCTGAGGAACTCATCAGTTTTTCTCTAAAATCACAGAAGGAGTTGCTTTGTGTATGAGTGTTTTGGAATGGGATCTGGAAAAATAATGGTCAGGAAAACAAAGCATCCAAGTATGAAAATAGTAACCTAAGATGTGTCTTTTACATGTACACGTTAGAAACGCTGGAAACTAGCTACCACATCAGCATGTGCTTTGCTTCCCGATTATTTTAGTGAGGAGAGCAGCCTCTTTCCAGTGGGATTTCAGGTTTGGATTACTGTCCCATTTTACTCCATTAGTTAATACATTCTTTCTTTACCACCTGCCCTCCACCATTAGCAAGGAAACCTGCAGGATAAGTGAGTTGCAGCCAAAAAACAAGTTTAAATACCCTACTCTTCTTAGCCTCTCTAGTCCCCTCCCCCACAAGCCTGTCTTCTTTGTTTTCTATGGCTGGTCTGCAAATACTTATGTACACACCAATTACCAGAGACTCTTTTCACTAAAGGTCTCATCTCTCCTCCCTCCAAGAAAAACAGTAATATTAAACAAATATTTTAAAGTTTCACCTAAGTGAAATAAAAGATAATTGCAATAAACTGCTTATAAATTTTAGCTAGGTTAAAATTCTCATTCCTGACTTAGTAGTTGAAAATTTAAAAAATCAATTTCTCCCAATAAGAACAAAGTTTTTTTAAGGAAAAGTATCAATTATATAAATCTTTGAATTTGAGAAAATGTTTGAACATATTTCAGGTTTTAGAGTTTTGGCTTGATTAACTTTGGAACTTCTTTTACAATTAGAAGTTTCTCTACATAAAAAATTCTTTAATATTTTTCTAATGTATCATTTTCAAAATATGAAAATTACAGAATATGTAAATCCCAACCTGGATTTTTACAAATAATTCCATCTCATCTTAGATTTCTGAGGTATTTAAGGGCTACCTAAATTATTAACCATAATCTTCAGCATTTACACTATAGATTTGTTTCTAAGCTTTAGATTGTTCAACTCAAAATAAACCATTTTTAACTTACCCTATTTCTGAGAAATAATTTTACATAAGAACTTCAAATATACATATGTATTTACCCCATTAGTGAAATGTGGTTGAATTATATAAAAAGTAAACAAAAAATCTGTATTTGAAAAGTTTTTCTTTACCAATTAAGTCAACTTTTGAATTTTGTTTTAAAAATCTACTAAAAAAACTTTGTGCTAGTATTATGGTACCTGGCAATTTATGTTCCTTCAGTTAGGTGATTTTTAGAGACTAAAATGAAAGAATACAAAAACTAAATAAAGAATAGTTTTTCCAAAAGAGCTCAAGAGAATGATGTAACTTCATAGCTAAGAGTTAACAAAATAGGAAAAAAGCTGAACTTGCTGTTTTAAACCAGTTGCCTGCAAGTTTCTAATATTTGCTGAGGAGCTACCCTTTAACTTTTTCAAAAGCATATCAAACATTTTGTCAACTTAAAAATGAACAATTAAATTATCTGTGAACAAATTAAGTTACATTTCCAAGTGGTATATTTCCTTTTCCTTAAATACTGAAAGAATTGGACAGTGTGTTATAAAATTAGATATACCAAACAAATTTATACTTCCCTATATTGTCACGGTCAGAGCTCTGATCTTTAACTTGTGTTTGAGAAGATCAATAGCAATTTATGTACATAATTACAGACGTAGCAAAGACACCACTGCCTAGAATACACCACTGTAGGTGTTAGCTTTTTCAGTTACTCATTTTAAATGATTATTCGTTTGTTTTGTGCTTCTCCAAGCCAAACTCATTTATTTTTTCACTATCTCCACCAAACATAAAATTAGAACGTTTTAGCTACAGAAATCGCTAATCCTTCAAGGTCGGTCTCAGCTTCTTCGGTCTTAGGACAGCTTCAACGAAAACGTTGGTCTCGGCATAGCTGATTTCACCCGGAATTTTTCGTTTGCTTTTTTTTTGGAGGGGTTGTTTGGTTTTGCTTAAAACAACCCTGTGGACCACAAAGTTAGAAGGGGAGGGGGCCGAATGAGTCAATTCTCTAGAAGCTCAGGAAAATCCAGGCACCTAGAAATGTGTTTTGTTGTTTCAACTGAATAAAAAGACGCATGCACTCTAAGATACTGGACAAGATGTGACTCCAGCTGCTGAGCTCGGCGCAAACCCACGACCTCCGAGTGCTGGATGTTGGGGGAAGGGAGAGGACTCTGCGGGCACCACGCGGTCAGCCCAAGGGGCGGGCCCCACCGCACACGCAGAACTATTTTCGACTCTTCCTTAGTTACCTCCCCCTTTCCTCCTTGGGGGTTGGCGCTGGGGGCTCACAGTTAAAGGGCTGGAAAAATGAGAACACGAAGAGAAGCCCAACCTCACCAATGAGAGGGAGCAAAGGGTTATTTTCGCGCCACAAAAGATGGAAATCTAGGGGCAGCTCGGGGGCCAATGAATGGAAACCAGCAAACGGCTCAGGCGGAGGCGGCCTGCAGTGATAGGCTCCTTCCGTCCACCAATCGGGTGAGAGGAGCAACCCCCGCCCCCTCCCCAGCCAGGGGCGGTGTCTCCGCACGCGGGTTGCTCAACTTGGTCTGGGCAAGTCGGCCCAGCGCAGCGCGAAACCCCGCCCCGGGGCCGCGTTTGCGCGCCCTGGGCGCCCCTCTCGCCTTGCCGCACCGCCCCGCCCGTGGCAGCGGCGCAGGGTTCAGCGAGGGCTCCTAGCGTTTTCTCCGTGGGTACCGAGCATCCCGCAGCGCCTGGGAGGCCCTCGCACACTCGGAACAGGCCGGAAGTGCGGGAGGGTCGCCAATCGCACGCTGTCTGGTCCGCCCTGGCAGTCCGCGAGCGGGCGCAGGAGGACCTCAGGTGGGGTTCTCAGGGGGTGACAGGCTCCCTGGGCCCACACGTCTAAGCCGTCCACGCTGCTGCGCGCGAGGAAGACAGGACCCGAGGCGAAGGCAGAAGGTGCCGGTCCCAGTGCAAGGCAAGGGCGGCGCAGTGGTCGAGGGCCTCCGAGGCTAGCTGGCGGCCGACGAAGGATCTTCCACTGTGAGCTGCAAGGATCCCGCCCCTCTTTCTCCGGGAAGGGGAAAAGGAAACAACCCCATCTTCCATCTCCCGGGGCACCATTTTTTATTTAAACAAAAATAACTGAAGGCAGATTCCGAAGAGAGGGCAGAGCCAGGTTACCACTTATCACGCATCTGGTTTCAACAGATCCGAGTCTCGGAGCGCTGGTTGAAGGAGCAAGAGCAAGTTAAAAAATGCCTCCTAGGAGGCCCAGGCGACGTGGAGCCCACCCTGGTTACGGACTTCGGCTCTCGGCTGGGCCCCGAGGCAGCGGGAGTCCTCTACCTGCTCAGCCTTCGTTCATTACCTGTGGATACAGCCACGGTAATCGACCTTCTAGACATTATTTTTCCGCTTTAATATTACACTGACCAATAAGAAACATTTTTATTGCACTCAGGTCAGCAGATGAGGAGGTGCGGCTGTCCAAAGAGTAAACAGGCTACAGTTGGAAAGACTCAGCCGATCAGAGCAGATACAATGGATGGGAGTCCTTCGTGGAATTACTAAATAAGACCTACGAGTGCCTCAGGAAGAATTTGGAGTAGCCCATGTACATGGTTAATTTCTTGTGTGAGACTCATCAAAAGACTGGAAGTCAGGTTGACTTCATATTTATTCTTGAAAATCCATCAAAGATATTTTTGCACTTGAAATGCCAATAAAAAACAATTACCCGTGCTCTTTTTACTCGGCCATTAAATATATACTTATCCCTCAGTGCCTGGAAGATTCGAAGTGAAGTGGACTGTATCCACCTCCCTTTTTGATGTCTGAGCTTGTATAACTCGTGTATGTTTTTAAGGTCCTAGATGGAGTATCCAGTTTGTTACAATAATACACAGATTAAGTTCACAAGAGGCTCAGGAACATATTTCATCAAAGCAGCACACACTGTTTTAAGTTCCAGCTGTTAGACTTGTTTGATAGTGACAGACAAGCGTGAGCTAATGTTTATGGAAAATAAATAATTTTTTTCCATACTTTGGAAGTATATATTTCCTTAGGTCTGTTTTAATATGAGCAAATACAGCCAGAAATCCAAAAGGCACCATTCAACTGATTTAAAAAACATGCTGACCACACAAAATTTATTCTTAATAAGAAATTACTAAAAATCAAATGATCAACAGGCTAGTTTATAATACAGAGGGCTTTAGAAAAGCAAGCAATACTAAATAAAAAGCACATTTTTTTCCAAACAGCTTTTGATCACATGCAACAGGTTCATGAGAAACTCACAATTTTTGATATTTACATTTTTAATACCACAGAAGTCATAAAGGGAGAATATCTTTTTTTCTTTTTTAGAGCCAAGGTTTTCTTACTAAAAACATAAAAAGGAAAAAT
The DNA here is from genome assembly GCA_004024845.1 of Tonatia bakeri. Classification (NCBI taxonomy): domain Eukaryota; kingdom Metazoa; phylum Chordata; class Mammalia; order Chiroptera; family Phyllostomidae; genus Tonatia; species Tonatia bakeri. The sequence goes on along the minus strand of PVIA01000302.1, from coordinate 275,645 downwards.
AAGTAAACTCTTTTGAAAAGTTAAACCTGTTTGGGGAAAAAATGTTAAACCTAGCCATAAACATAAAATTTCAACCACCAAAATTTTTTTTAAGCTACAGCTCATAACACAGTTCTAAAGCATTATACAAAAACATGTTTGTCTCCTCCATCATACAGTAAAAACATTTTACTAAGTTAAATGTGAATGAAAACATCCTTAAGGTGAGGTTTACATTAAAAAAAATTTGGATTTGCTTGGCAGGGGAAAAAAAATAACAGTTGCATTTAAAATGGATGATCTGATACCTTCCGGTTCCTTAACACAAAATTATAAAATAGTTTACATTGAAATAAAAAAACTAAATACTTTTCATATTATGCAATGATTCCCACATACTTAAATAATCTGCCATTCATCTTTTAATTGGAATATACACTTTTAAATGCCATATACGGTTTGACAAGGGAAACTACATCACTTGTCATGACTGCTTAAGATGTTTTAGTGTAAATCACAATATTTTCTCTACTACACAAAAGATTTTTCTACTAGTAAGAGTAGCAAGCCATTAATGAGGCTTGTATTTATTTCCATGCTATACAGAATTTCTTTCCCTTGTTTAAGCATTTTATATCTTTTCCATGCAATACATCTTGAACATATACCACAAGTATCTGGTGCACACGAAGCCTGTAAATGGAGTACAAATCATTAAACGACACTCGGAGATTTCCACCAGAATCCCAGCCCCACGCTCATTTCCGTATTCCTCGGCTCCAGTTCACATTTCGTTGGCCCAGGAAAGCTCCACTGGGCCCGGACCCTCCCCCAACACCCACCATTGTACTCGCTACACACAAGGGAAATTCTTAATGGTTCTCATGGCCAAATGCGGACAAAAAAAAGGCAGAAAGAGACTCGAAGAATTTTCGAGTGCGCATACCACCTAGGGGTAACGCAGAGTGATCTTCCTGTTTTTGAGTCCCAAGTTCAACAAACTAAAATTATTTAAATGAAAGTACCAGCCTACCCCACTCCTCCTCCTCCTCTGGAAACTACAGGAAGAAATGGTTTCCGTTTAAATACCGACTTTCCCCACTCTGCCTTCTCTTCTCCGGCCTCCGAGGCCCCGGGACGCCCCCATCCCCACCCCACAAACCTCCGCCCCTGGGCTCCCCTCCCCCACCGGTGGCCGAGCCCGCCCCCGGCCTCATTTATCCCAGAGCCTTTTCTGAAGCGCGCAACCAATGGCAAACGCGAAGCCCAGAGCCACCGCGAGCGCAAGCGGAGGAGGTGTCGCCCAGACACCCGCCCAGGACGCCGCGAGCTCCCATCCCCCATCACCCAGGCTTGGGGCCGCCCCACTTCCCCGGTGCCCGGCCGGTGAAGGGTGCAGGGGTGGGGCGCGTCTGCCCGCCCCTCCCGCCCCACTCCCTCGCCGCGTTTCCGCCCCTGCTGGAGCTGGAAACGTGCTCGCGCCTCTGCCGAGGTTACACTTCTCGTGTCACCCCAGCCACCAGCCGAGTGGGATAGTGACTCTTTGGTTTTGTTAATTATCTATTGTAAGGAATCGAATATTTAAAACTCTGGCCCTAGAACTGAGGAATTGCCTAGTTAGTAGCCCCATCCCATCTCGGGAAGAAAAAAAAAATCAATATTCCTCCCCTCTTCGTCCCCTCCCCCTCCGGATCCGCCCCGACCAGATAACCCTTTCCAAACTCCGCGGTGCCGCTCGGCTCCGCAGCCGCGCTCCGCCGGGCGCTGCGGCGGCGGCTCCGCGAGCGTTTCCCCCTCTCCCTTCCCTCTCGGGGTCCCTCGCCCGAGCTCCTCGCCCCTCCCCCTCCGCTCGCTCGCCACCCCACCCCCCAGCCCACTCTAATTGAGGCGCTGGGATTCCTCACGTGAGACGTTGATTTGTAGTTTGAACACGTGGCTCATTCAAAAAGCCGGACACTCGGAGCGGATTTTTTCCGCCTCCTGCGCCTTCCTCCCTCCACCCCATCTCCCCTCCCTCCTGCCAGTCACCCTTGTGGGTTTTTTTATGGGGAGGCGGTGCCTGCCCTCACGTAGTGTGATATTTTCACAGTCCGCTGGCCGATGCCAAAGGGGTTGGGGAGGAAGAGACAAAAAGTAGTTTTCCCCCCTCCTCCTCCCCCTCTTCTCCTTTTTCTCGCTAATCCCGCCTCCTTCTCCGAGTTAGGAAGACTCGTTGATGCGTTTGGGTTGTAGGAAGGCTTTTTCTTTTCCTTTTTTTTTTTTTAATAGCCAGAAAGGGAAAAACAACCCTCGGATCTGATTTTTTTCTCTCCTCGTTCTTGTCCTTGGTTCTTACTGTGTTTGTGTATTTTAACGAAGAGAAGACAAGGGGAACAAAACCCGCCGGATCCATCCATCCCTGGGGGTGGTTTTAATTTTTCGTTTTTCTCATAATTTTAAAAACAACCACTCTTCACAATGAACAAACTGTATATCGGAAATCTCAGCGAGAACGTCGTGCCCTCGGACCTGGAAAGTATCTTCAAGGACGCCAAGATCCCCGTGTCTGGACCCTTCCTGGTGAAGACTGGCTACGCGTTCGTGGACTGTCCGGACGAGGGCTGGGCCCTCAAGGCCATCGAGGCGCTTTCAGGTGGGCCCCGGCCTGGCCCCGCCGGGCGCCTGCCCCAGCCTTGCGCCTCCGCCCGCCCGGGCCTGCCGAGGTCGGGGGCCCGGAGCCAGGCCTGCGGCTGCGGCCACTCGTCCACACAGGGCCCCAGGCCCGGCCGAGGGCGGGGAGAGGGGCCGAGGCCCGGGCGCCCACACGCGTGGGGTCCCGGCTGCTTTCTCAGCTTGGACTCCGACCCGGGACCCCGCCGCTCTCCTTCCCCCGCCGGAGCTTTGCGGGCTCAGGGTGGACGCGCTGTCAAGAAAGCCCGGGCACGGGCTTGGAGGGGCGGCGGGGACCGCGGGGCAGCGGGGCCGGGGGAGGGGCGCCTCCGGCGCTGGACCCACGGCGCTCGCCCCGCGCCCCGCCCGGGCCCAGGCGCGTGCCCAGGCTCCCCGCACGCCGGGCCTCGGCGCCGAGCGCGAACGCCTGCTCCTCCCGCCGTCCTTCCTCTGCTCGACTCGTTACTGAACGGTGCTGGACTCGCTGACCCCGCTCCCACCCCGGGCCCGGCGGTGGGTGAATGTGCGGAGTGAGGCCGCGGGCCGGTGCCTCGCACCGGCGGCCCCGCGCAGCCTCTCGACCCTGCGGGAAGCGGGCAATCGCGACCCGGGTTCCAAGTTCCACCTCCCCCGTGTCCCACCAGCCAGAGGGGCAGGTGGGTGGGGACGGTGGGTGGTAGCTAGGGAGGGACCCGCCGTTCTCTGCGCCCGGCTTTGGGCTGCGGCCGCCGGGGATGGCGGGGGCGCTCGGCGAGGACGGGGAACGCCCCAAGGGAAGGCTGCTCTCCGGTCCCTTCGGGAGCCCGCGCCTGTCGGTGTGGCGGGCGCCGCACCGTCCTTCGCCCGTTGTCCTTTCGGTGCTGAGATGTACCGCTGGCGTTTTCTCTTTCTGCGCCCACCCTGATGTCCTTGCGCCTTTCCCGCCACTCCCTGTTCCCCTCGGGCCTGGGGGCTGGAACACCGGAGAAGGGCTGGTGCGCTCCCTCCCCCAGGTTGGACTCTGGTGTGTGTCGGGAGAGGTGCGTGGAGGGGTCTTGTCGGTTCGGCGACGGTCTTGGGGTTAGGTGGCCCCCTGAGGTGGGCGGAAGAGCCCGAGGGTCCGGAGGAAGAATGTGACCAAAGTGGTGGGACAGCCAGTTGACTGCCCTCCCCACCGGTCTGTAAGATACACCGCACGGAGCGGTTGGCTTCCTCCCTTGCGCGGCGCCCCGCTTCCCCCTCGGCCTGGAGTCGCCTCCGGGGGCCGTTCTGACTCTCAGAGAGCCACTTGTGTCGCCGCTCAGGCCGGGCGGGTCCTTCGGGCCTGGAGAGCCGCTAAACACTGCCAACTGTCTTTCACCCCTTGTGTCCGCAGGTAAAGTAGAACTGCACGGGAAACTCGTAGAAGTTGAGCATTCGGTCCCCAAAAGGCAAAGGTGAGCTTATTTACTGTGTTCTCGTAGATTCCGTGCTTGGCCCACTGTTGGGAGGAAAGGCTGTCGACACAGCTGAAAACAACTTTTCCTCCTAATGCTTTCGGGGCTGCTTGCTGTATGGCTTGGCCTCATCTTTTTCTCTTGCATTTAAGTGCGTGGCAGGTGTGTGTGCGTGGGTAATGCTGAGAAGACCAGAGGGCTTGTCGGTGGGTCCTTGACGCTCAATTAGTGTCATCAGCGTGGAAGTCTCTCAGGGAAGCTCTCACAACTAAATGTTCCCCGGCATAGTAGGTCAAGTCGCTACATCAGGAAATTGGTCTCGGAGGGCAGGTTTGGGGAATCTGTAGGACGTAGGAAGCAAAGGGCGACCCTACCCCCACCCCCATCCTACTTAAAAGGACAGGATAGGCGAAAGCAGCTGCGGACACTCGCGAGTGTGGCCTCCCTTTCCTTGAGAGGCCTAGGGGCCGCCTGCAAGTCTGAGGGGAGAGAAGTGGCCTTTCCCTTGTTAGCTGGCCAGCCAGGGTCGGAACACGTGAGGGAAGGCCTGGCCTTTTCCTGTCCAGAATCGCCTTTCAGTCACTCCAGAGGTACACAGGTTTCTGCAAACCTGCCTTTGTCTCCTGCCTCTCTCCCCCCACCCTCTTAAAACTATTTCTTCTTACAAGGAACCACCAGGAGATGGTGAAGGCTCAAGGTCTGGGCCACTGCAGCCCAGGGACTGCACTTTCTGGAGGGCATGTGTGGTGTGTCACTTTATAGAATGTTTGGAGGCTGTGTTTTTAACCTATGGCGTGCTCTGGAGAAATGGCTCCTTTCTGCAGATCAGGCCAAGATCCCCCCTCCATACATCCCCCTGGCTGGAAAGGCGCTGCTCCTCCCCAGTGGTGCTGGCGCTGGCCTGGTATGCCTTTCTGGGTTTCACAAGGTGGTGTTGGGGCTTCTGCCTTTTCCCCTCCCATCTCCCGACTCCCAGCCTCAGCCAAGTAATAACCTGGAAGTTAATTTAAACTGGGACTGTTTGTGTCTGGTTAGGTATTGGTGACAGAGTGGGTGCTGGAGGCCCGGAGGGGTTTGCTGTGTCTTCCCCGTCGCTGTGCGGAGAGAGGGGTGGCTACACAAAATGTCCTTGCTTGACTAGTTCTAGGTTGACTTCTCATCCAGGTAAAGCATTTTCACAAACTATGTTTTTGTTAGCAAGTTGGTTTGGATTTTTGTGGATTTTTCTTGTTTATGTGCTTAATGTTCATTAGGATATTTGGAAAGAGAAGTATTTGTGACCAGATAGATTTAGTTCCAGTTGGGAATTCTATAGGTGGTCAAATAATTGTATATAGTAGAATAGAATTCTTTTTATAAATTTACTAACATAATAGAATGTGTAGTGAAAAGTGTCTAATTTGATCTCAGTTTAATAGGGATCAAAAGATTGAGAATGAAGTCATATCTCCTTAAAAAGAAGTTTAAAGGCATAGTCTGAATTGTTTCCCCGAGGGGTGGGGGTGGGGGTGGGGGGATGTAAGCGCATTCTGCAAATTCTGAATGGTTTCATGTTTAGCCAGTATGTCTTAATATTCTTCAAATATTGAATTAAAATAAGCAAATGATTGTGTTGAAGGACTGGCATTTTAACATTTGAGAGTTTCTAAATTTAAAAATTAAATGTCTTTTGCTTTTCAGATATATATATATAATATATATATATAATATATAACTCATTGACCTGCATGCAAATGCAGATGACTTTCCAACTTGGTGTTAGTTTCTCCCCATGTGTAGGGAATTGAATTTAAAACATCTGGTAAGGACTGCCTGTTTTATTAAAAACTTTTGTTCAACCTAAAAATGTAACTTAGTCGTTACTTTGTAATAGCAGGTTCCTCTTTATAGGAAAGCACATAAGGTAAAATGTTACCAGTAGAAGCAAGAATTTATCAATGGAAGCCTCTTCAGTTTATTAACAATGTAGATTAAATTAAAATGCTTAGGATTTTAAATGATACTATCTTACTAGCAAAATAAATAGGAGTACACTGGAGACAACTTTTTACTGATTTAGAGTAACTCCTTTGCTTGTATTGAAATGGTTAAAAACAAAAGTGGAGCTTTCTTTTCTGGAATTTTCTTAGAGAAATTTTCTGGAAATCCACATTATAGTTTTGTTTGAACTGAACCTTGGAGCTGTGATGCAGTTTCCCTTATCTGAATGCTTCCACTCTCTGAACGGGCTTTGGGATCGGACAGAGAAGGGGCCCCGGTGATCCATGTGCCCAGCACCTATATAGGAAGGTCAAGAGGTGGAACTGGTGACAGAGAATTGAATGCCACAGACCAGTCCTTGCCGAGCGAGCCTGCTGGACTTTTGGGTGGAGTTCTTTGTGCTTAGCAGTCATGGCATTCCATCCCATCATCCTGTAGGCATCTGAGGCAGGCACACCCACACGTGCAGCCATGACCTTTATACCTGCTGTGCAAGGCATGTTGGGAGCCCTGTGCTGAAGAATGCTTATGGCAGCACTCTGAGATGGATGAATGGGCTTGAGGCGACTAAACGGGGGAGCAGGCCTGGGAAGTGATTTGATGCTTGGCAGCCTGGCCCAACTCTGACTAGGAGCAGGGTTGGGCGGGGACCCTTTCAGGAAGGGGTATTGTTGAATTTGGTTCAGACCAAGCTTAGCTCCTGATTACCAAAGTCTCAAGGGAATGTGGAAGGAATGTTGCTTTTCTGCATTCAGATGCCCCTCCATTGGGGAAGTTTATAGCAGCACTTCACAGAGCTGGAGGTCCCCTGCACCCAGAGTAGAGGGAGGATTGCTCTGAATATTGGCAATGGTGTAGCACTTTCTTTTCCAAATGTAAAAGCCACAGCACGTGAAGATGTGGCTTCACTCTGAGGCATAAGCTTAACCCTCCCTTCCACTTGGGGGTTAAGTTTAAGTTAAGGGTGGGTGCAGAGATTGTTGTGACTTTGGGAGACTGTAGCTGAGTTTGGTTGGGAAGAGCCACTGGTATCTTGGTGGGACCTTGAATGTGCCCCTCTGTGATTGTGTAAATACCACTGATATTTTTGTTATGTTGTGGGCTGTTGGGCATGGGAGAGAGACCAGGAAAGTCGCTGACACTGGGGAACTGAGAGGATGGTGGTTTTACTTCACTTTCCATTACTTTTTTAAATTATGAAAATGTTTTATATTTTCAGTTTTTTTATCGCTTCAACTTCCTTCATGGTTTGGCTGTTAGGATATATTGATTAGGTTATGTAGCCAAATATATATTTGATTATAGGAGAAAAAACAGGATATTACAGTTAATATTTTTTTCAGGAAGGGTTTGTTAAAATAGACTGTGGTGTCTAAGCTCAAATGCCTCTTTTGTTTTGTTTCTTTATTTAAAAATGTTAAATGAACAACTCACTTCCATATTAGAATCTTATGTTTAACCTGTAAATTGGATGCAGCATGTGTAAAAACTTACCAGGGAGGGCTTTCAGTGTATCTTATTTGAAAAGGCTATTTAAATGCTAGTGGTGCATTTGAATAGCTACGTATAGAATCGGTGGGTCCCACGACCAGCCGTGTGCTCACTAGCCAGGGCACAGGACCCTGTCGTCTCAGGACAACAAAAGCTGTCTTCAATGCTGACCATTTAAACACAGGTATGGATACCTGTGGGGGCGGCTCCTTGCTTATCAGCCTGGTGGTCCAGGTGAACCTTGTGCATTAGGGAGATTTCTCACACACGGGGAGACGTGCCATTCTGAACGTTAGGAAACTTTTGTGGCCAGTAAAGAATCAGAAGCAGGGTCATATTCGGAGTGCTCAGTTTCAGGTCAGTAATGCACCACTGCTGAAGTGATTTTAGCCAGGGAGATTGATTTTTCTTTTTTGGCTTTCATATTGTTTTCTCAATATAGTTTGAAAGAGTTGCAAAAATTTCTCACTTTGCCCTTATTGGAATTTAAACAGAAAGTAAGTGTTACGTGCTTGTGTGTGGCTGTGCGCAGTATCGAGAAGGTGTGAGGGAAACCTGACATGTGCCTGGAGCCGGTGGGAATCGAGAATCTTGGCTTGTGTTTCTGGCTTTCCCTTTGACTTGTGTGATCTGTTCCTGCCAAACGCCATTATAATAAACTAACAAGGGGCGTATTTTGTTCTGATTTGCCATTCTGCACGAAATAAATGAGTTACCAGCTAAGGCTTAAAAATATCTATTGGAATTACAGAGATCTGGGCTTTCCCCTGTAAGCAACCTGACTTGCATTTCTTCTCTGTAGTTTGGAAGCTCAGTTGCTTTTGCACGTGTCCCTCTTTCAGGCAGTCGGCAAGAGGGGAATGATCTTTGCCATACTTTGAAATTCTTTTATGAGCCACGCCACTGCAGTTAATGTGTTCTTACAGGTCCGGGATTTTGTGTGGAAGCAAAGCTGTTGAGCTACCTTGATAGGTATTGAAAGCAACTCCGTTGTAATTGTCTTTAGCAGCAGTAAGACAGCCACTTTTCCAGCAGTAGCATTTTTGAAAGGTATGAATTATCCATTCAGTAACTGTGGTGGTTGATTTGGTCTAGGAGGAAGGAGACAGGCTGTGCTATTCTTAGCTGAGTTTCCTTTATCGACTCTTGCCTTTGATTCAAGAGGCAATGAGACAGGAGGTGGCAGTGTGGTAGCAGTGGCCAAGGGGTAGATTGGCACTGTTAGGATCTCTGTCCCATAAATCTGATGTTTAAAAGTTGGCTCGGCCTGCCAGGGTTTTGCTTGAAAACTGGTGGCAAACAGTTTTCAGTGCTCTATTAAAATTGAGGGTGTAATTTCTCATGGTCTTAAATTGCTGTTTGGCAAGTGTTCAGTATTGGTAAATAAACACAGTTATAAATTTTAATATACTATGTGGATTTTGTTGCCCTGAAGGGGAACACATAGTACATAAATTATATATTTTAGAAAATTATCCTGAGACCATTTAACTTGATTAGGAAACTGTTTGAAATTATGTTAGAACTGTTCTTGGAGGACTCTAACTGAGCTCTAAGTGGAAAGAGGCCTAAATCCTTAGAATAGCTGGCATTATCATTTAATTGTTTAGGAAGTTGATTCATAACAAACCACCATGAAATTGGCAGCTCAAAACAAGTTTTTCTCTCCATGACTCTATGGTTCTACTAGGTGGTTGGTTCTGTTCATTTGGTGTCATTTTGGGTCATTTTACTAAGCTGGGTGAAAAGGTCCATGAAGCTACCTTCACATGTTTGGCCTCTTGGTGCTTGTCCTCCGGACCTTTCTCCACAAGGTAGCTAATCATCTGGTGGTGGTAGCCTGCAGCTGGCTTCCCCACAGTGAAAGCAAAATTTGCTAGGTCTCTTAAAGGGTTAGCCCCAAATTGGCACAATATTACTTCTGTCCCATTCTGTTGATCAAGGCAAGTCACAAGGCCATCCCAGATGCAAAGGGGATATGGAAATAGACTCTTCCTCTTGATGGGAGAGTGGCCTGCCAGGTGCAGAGAGGGAGAGGTTGATGGGTGGCCATCTTTGTAGGTCATCTTCCATCAAGTGGAGGAGGGGAAGACTAGTGGCTTGGAACATATTATACCTATGACCATGGCGTATTGGGATGACATTCTAACCAACTGAGCTACTTTGCCAGGACTCATTTTATTTTCTAGAAACATCTATGCACACATTCTGTTTAGGCGGAAGAGTCTGAGGTTAGCAGATCCTCTTGTTGAATGGGCAAGACTTGTTTGTGACAGTGGCCTTACACTCTGACATCTGTTTCAACATTTCTGGTGACTGTGAGTCTACGTTCTTATGGACAATCCATTCTGCTTTTTATTAATATGCGTTTGGAAAATCTTCTGAATCTGTCTTAGGTTCTAAAAGAGTATAGACCAAGTCTAGTGCTTCTATGTGGTTGTCTAAATACTTGATGATTTGACAAGCAAAGGTCGAAACTATTGGCCAAAACACCTACGGATATCACAGGCTAGGTGTAACATACTGGTTTGGCCAAAAAGTTCATGTGGGGGTTTTCCCCCATAAAATAAAAGGCACATTTTTCATTTTCACCCATAACTTTATCGATTTGGATATTTTGAGTATGTCGGCTGTCTCCCGTGTGGTAGAACATTGACTGTTCTCAGTTAATGTTTCGATTTGATCACTATCAACTTCAGCTGGTCTGCATGATCGTGGAGCGTCATCCAGTGAGAAATCTCTAGCACAGAACTTTGCAAACCACTTCCGATGTGGTCAGTCAGTCACAGCACCTACTCCATACACTGCACAAATCTTTTTTTTTTGCATTTCAGTTGTTTTTTTACTTTTTTGGAAATAATGAAGCATAATATGCCAAAAATAATTGCTTATTTTCTTCCATCTTCAATACTAAAATGGCTACATAAAAATTCACCAATTTTGATAAGTTTTTTTTAAATGCATGCTGTCACAATATAATCTGACAACTAAGCACCACTTGAGCTATCTTATGGAGAAAAACCAAACTTTTTGGCTAACCCAATACTTGAATGACTTTATTTTAGGATCCTGGAATAAGTAAAGCATTCTTTCCATTTTATTCATAAAATCTTAGCTATAAGAAAGATAAGAAGCCTTTTTAAAAAATATTTTATTTATTCTTATGATTTTATTTAGAGAGAGGAGAAGGGAGGGAGAAAGAGAAGGGGAAACCTCTGTGTGCAGGAGAAATATTGACTGGGTGCCTCTTTCATGCCCCGTACTGGGGACCTGACCTACAACCCAGGCATGTGCCCTGACTGGGAATAGAACTAGCAACCTTTCGATTCTCAGGCCAGCTCTCAATCCACTGAGCCACACCAACCAGGGCAGATTTTGTCTGCTTCTATGGCTTCTGCAAGAGTCCATTAATATCGGGTCCCTGCTCCATCTCTCCACAAGAAATCTTTTGTAAGTACCCTAAATTCTCTCATTTTTGCACGATTAAACATCTGATTCTTGATAAAGTAGCTATCTTCACAAATGATGGATTCTGTCTTTTGCCACAGTAGTTACCAAAACTAGGTAATGTGGTATAACAATCGATTTTGAGACAGAATAAGTCTTTTTAAGGACTTTCTGTGTCTACTCAAGTCCTTTGATCAATAGAGTACTACTTTCAAATTATGTTAAACACCGACTATTTAAAAAAGGAAAACCAATAAAAATGAGATAGCACAATAGGTTTTTTTGTAAGTGACCTTAATTGCTTTACCAGAGGGTTCTCCAGGAAGCCCTGGGAGAAGAAGCAGCCTTGCCCGCGGCACCGCAGGTGATCTGCGCAGGCCCTTGATGCTGCCGTGCCTTCATTCCTCCCGTTTAAGTTGTCAAACCCTCAAAGGAGTTTAGGAGCAGCCCGGTCCTGTCTGCAATGCAAGTCAGAGCAGAGGTGTCCTGTTGCCTGCTTTCTCAAAAAAAAAAAAAAAATCTTGTTTGGCTTCTCTGAAGGGTTGATTTTATTGTCTTCCTGTGGGAAAAAGACAGGTACTTACTATACAATAAAATATCTGGACACCCTGTCTTAAGACAGAAAATGAGACTACTTTCCCTTTAAGGTAACTTGTAGCAGCTTCACCTGAACAGAAACGAAGCGCAGAGAAGTGGGCGGGGCCTAAGGAGCTGTGAGAGTGGCGCAGAGGGTAGAGGGAGCGGGCAGCAGGTGATTGGGACTCGAGAGAGGTGCTGGAGATGACAGCAGGTGGCTGTGTCCACAGTGGAGTCCGAGGTGCCTGGTTGACCCAGCTTGTTACCAAGATTAGTAGGATCCTGGCTTGCAGGAGGAAGTCAGTCTTTCTCTTTTAAAGCTTTTATATATTTGTTTTTAGAGAGAAGGGAAGGGAGGGAGAAAGGGAGGGAGAGGAACATCAACGTGCGGGAGACACATGAATTAACCAAGGACCTGGCCTGCAAGCCAGGCGTGTGCCCTGACCAGGAATCAAACTGGTGACCTTTCGGTTCATGGGAGTGAAGCACAACCCCCCTGAGCCACACCAGTCAGGGCACAGGAGGAAGTCTTTTAAATGTGGAACTTTGTTAAGGATTAGAGAGAGCAGGAAGAAATTGTGTAGAAACCTTTTAATTAGGAGTCTTGATGTTTGCCTCATGCCCTTGTTGAGCTGAAGGGTACAGCCAGAAGAATGTGGGATATGAGGTCCTAGTCCTGGGTTTGAATCCCAATTCCACTTTGTAAATGCACAATCTCGTTTAAGGATGAGGAACTCGAGATCAGGGGGTGGGGGTGGGGGGGTAGAATGGAAATGATGCCTCATAAGTTCGGGGGACAACGTGGGTAAATCATTGATACAGTATCACTGGTAGTCACTCCAGTGGCAGCTGTTGCTTTTGCCCCCTCTCGAAATTTAAATGCAAAGGCTGGCAGTAGATCATATTTGTGATAACAGAAATATGGGAAAATTTTTGTTCTGATTGGGGTGTGGACTGATGTAAGTGGAAATTTGTGGGTGGTGTCTTTCTGTTTTAATTTTCACTGAGCACGTATTTTCTTTTAATTAAGGTATAACCTAGATACAATAGCGTGTGTATTAAGTAAACACCTTAATGAATTTCTACATATGTATACATTCAAATTAATTCAAACCACATGAAGTAAGATGTGAACATACTTGTTTTACAATCCTCCCTATCCCCAGCTATTTTCCAGGTCTTATAGCTGGTGCCTCGGTGTATTATTTTCCAGAAATCCTTTATTGCATGTATCCACAAACACCACTGTTTAATTAAATAATGAAATCAATCTGTTTATATAATTTGTGCTCTCACTGAACTATGTATCCTGAAGAATCTTCAGGCTCGGTATAAATAGTTCACCCTTTTTTAACAGTTGCATTGCTCAGCATAGGCATGCATAGTGTCATCGTTCTTTTCATGGTAATTTCAATCGGGCACGTTTATTTTATGTGTAGATTGTAGGAAGACCTGCACATTTGAATTTGAAGGCGCTCTGCCCCAAACGCTTAGTTGACACGTATTGACCTGGTTGGTCATAATTGGACAACCAAGAGAGCTGTTTCCAGCGAAGTGTGCAGTGAGACACTCTGGCTAAAAACCGTCTTTTTAAGCACGGAGGAATCGATCACTCTAAGAACATCGTATTCTTTCCACCATGGTTTTTGCGCTAACTCTGACAATGGTCCGTCCAGGTCCTGATTCATCTGTGCCCCTTGTATGTGGAAATTAAGTCAGCAGCTACCGAAGTTTAGTTTTTGATAACTTACAGCTTGAAAACCTGGGGCTTATGTTCTCCCATACTTAGCACCGTGAATCTGGGATCTTACCTCAGGAGCTAACAACATTTACTTGTGCTGGGAACTTCGCTAAATCATACTTTGAGGTTAAATTTGATTAAAAATTAGTTTCTGAAACAAAATGCGGCTCAGCTTGCCGCTCTGGCTGGGCAGATGATGATTGGAGACCGTAGTGAAGAGGCTGGCTGTGATGTTGTTAAAACTGTTTGAGAAATGGTTGAGTTCTCCCCAGTGATCCCCACATGTCTGTTTTTTTAAAAAGTGAGCTGTTACAAAAATAAAACAGCTCTTGCCTTTTCTTTGGAGAAACCAGTGTGGTTGAAAATTATAATTTCCATATTTTGGGGGGTGCTAGTTTACCTACTTCTGCATTTTTCGAGTTTCAGAAATGAATTTATTCCCTGCAGCTCGTATCAGCTTTAGTTTAACAAGCACAGATGGAATGTTTGTGCTCACAGTCCATCTCTGCGGGTAAAGAGAAGCTGTGGATGTGGCGTAGGGTATCTGGTATGCCCCAGAACACAGGAGGGGCATCGGGCTTAGCTGGGTTTGGTCGGCCAGCCAGGGGCAGGTTCAGACAGGGATGTGCAGGCAAACGGGCTAACCATGTACGTTGGGGATGGAAGAGGCAGAAGGGACAGCAGGAGCCAAGGCATGTCAGTGTGAAATATCCTGGTGTGTGTGGGGAAAGCTGCAAGCTTTTTGGGATTAAAGAGGCTCAACTGTGAGAGGATGGTGGTTGAAGCTGAGCCTAGAGGGGTGGTGGCTAGAGCAGCCTTCATGCTTGAGGAATGACTCTACAGGGTGGGGCAAAAGTAGGTTTACAGCCCTGGCTGGTGTGGCTCAGTGGATTGAGCCCCGACCTGCAAACCAAAAGCTCTCTGGTTCAATTCCCAGTCAGGGCACGTGCCTGGGTGGTGGGTAAGGTCTCCATTTGGGAGTATGTGAGAGGCAACCGATAGATATATCTCTCCGACACTGATGTTTCTCTCCATCTCTTTCTTGGTCCCTTCCCCTCTCTCTAAAAGTAAATAAATGAAATCCTCTGTAAAAAAGTAAGTTTACAGTTGTTTGTATGGAAAATAATACAAGGATAAATTATAATACAAGAATAAAGTCGGTTGTGTTTTGCATACTCACAACTGTAAACCTCCTTTTGCCCACCCTGTATTATTCTGATTATTCATGTGCTCAGCCAGTTTAATTTAGCAGGTGGTTATTTGTGATTATCATGCAAGACTTCATGCCCAGGTTAATTTTGGGATCTGCTCACCAGAGATCCTGTTGAACTGCCTTTACCTCCTAAGTTCTTCATGGGAACTACTGTGCCCGAAAATACTCCATGGAATTTAGAGCTGCCCTCAGCATACCTTTGACAGAGTAATTAGGGTAAACGGTGCTAGGACTGAGGAACCCTGCAGTGAGGCTGACTAAGCCTACCTGATTTTTTTAAGGTCAGCTATGACAAGACAATAATCAGTGGTGCTGATTAAAGCACCTGGTATTATTTGATTTTTTTTTTAAGGCACCTCCAGGGACGTAGTGAACCTTTGGAGAAAACGAGGTAGACATACCTAGTTGCACACACTATTCACAGCAAAATGGGCGGGCAGCGGTGCTTGGAGCACATCAATAAGGGGGCCCACAGCATCTATGGCTTGGAGTCATAAAGACCTCAGTTGTTCAGCTCTGTGATCCTGGGAAAACTGGTGAAACTCTCTGAGCCGCTCAGTTTATCTGGAAACACGGACCATAAAACCCGTTGCACAAGGCTGCTGGGAACCAGATGATAATGTTTGTGAAGGACCTCTAGAAGTATCTGGCACCTGCATGGCATTGTCTCACAGTAATTAGCTTGTGTGTTTGCACGTGACAATTGGAAATCAGGTGCGGATCCGTTCCTGTGTCGTCCCGTGGTTGGTGTCTTATCTGTGTAGCTACACAGGGATCTTTCACGTTTCCTTGGGGAATACAGGTTATGTGTTGTAAGTTCAGAATTTGTACTTTATGTTCAGATATGCAGGTCTTAGGATCCTGAAATGAGTCTAGTTTTGAAATTATCTTGAGAGATCATACTGTTAAAAAAAAAAAACTAGGAGATAAAGAATTCCTGTTCATTTCAGAGGTAGACAACATGGTATAAAAATGTACAAAGGATAAGAAGTAGAAGTTCAGAAAAGGATATCTTAAAAGACAATCTACGTTGGAAAATATACCCTGTCTTACCAGTTATAAGAAAAATTGGGAAAAGTGAACAAAAATGATACTATCTGGTGTTGGCAAGAGTGTGGAGGAATGGACTCCGGCAGCTAGAGAGTAAATTGTCAGAGGCTTCTTGGCATGTCACTCGGCTGCGTCTGTTAGAATTTAAAGTGGGAATACCCTTCAAGTGTCCTGGAAAATGGCTCAGTCCTTGTGGTTTTGTGCAGCGTGTAAGTGTAGTTTTAATAGAAAATATGATAAAAGAGCTCCAAATCTCCAGGCAGGACCTTGTAGAAAGGTCTCTGGGTAGGAGTCCATAATACATGCAGATAAACTTGTTGGTTTTATTACCTCACTCATTACATTTTAACAGGTATTATACAGATAATCCAGAACTTTCACCATTGTCTACTTTCCAGGCAAAGTGGATGTTTAGCCCTAATTTCACTGTCTGGGACGTTTTGCAGTTAACGATTTTCGAGCTTTAGAAGGTAGATTTTTGAAAAAGAGGAAGATAACTAAAGAACCCTTTCTCATCTTTCTCATTTTTCCCCCTTAAAAGCACTTTGAAGTAATGTTAAACAATTTCTTACTTTTAGGTATATTTAATGTCTTCTAGTAATTTCTGTTATAAAAAGTACTTGGCAAAAGACATTTTTTTTGCAGTATTGTTCAGTAGAAAATTGTAAACAACTTAAGTGTCCTTAAATAAGTAAAATGCACCTTATTTTAACAAACTATAATATACTGTGGTATATTTTGTGGCAGTTATAAAGAATGATACTGATTTGTATGAGCTGACATGGGAGGAGCAAATTATGGAATAGCTCTTTAAAAAGATGGACATTTGAGGGGGGATCTCCTTTTGGATGCACAGGTTTGTTTAAAAACAAGAAGCTCTGAAAGGTCACTCGTGGAAAAGAGTGGCTGTCCTTGCAAAAGGGAACTGACTGAGGAAGGCAGAGGCTAAGGGCAGATCTTCGGTTTGATGACCTATCCTAAGGGTTCCCAACCGTTGGTTTTGACCTTTTGACACTTAAAAACTGAGGACTCCCAAAGAGCTTTTGCTTGTTTTTATTGATTGATATACACTTCATGAGCAATCAACTAAGTCATGTTTAAAATTATTTTTTTAAATATTTTATTTATTTACTTTTAGAGAGAGGGGAAGGAAAGGAGAGAGAGGAACATCAATGTGTGGTTGCCTCTCCCATGCCCCCCACTGGGGACCTGATCTGCAACCCAGGCATGTGCCCTGACTGGGAATCGAACCAGTGACTGTTTAAATTATTCTTAAATAACTATAATAAAACCCGTTTCATGTTAACATAAGATTTTTTTTTTTTAAATAACAACAACAAAGGCCTGGCGAGTGTGGCTACATTGGTTGAGGGATCAATTCCCGGTCAGGGCATGTAACTGGGTTGTGGGTTCCATCCCTGGTCTGGGTGCACATGATCCCCTGATCCCCCGTCCTGGCACATGCAGGGAGCAACTAGTCGACGCTTCTCTTTTGCGTGGATGTTTCTCTCCTTTCTCTCTCTAAAGGCAAAGGAAAAGTGTCCTTTGGTTGAGGATTAAAAACAACAACAACAACAAAAACCCTCCTAAAACCAAAATAAAAATTAGGAAAGTGAGAGTGTTTTATGTTTTTGCAGATTTCTTTGATGTTTGGCCTAAAAACCAGCTGAATCCTCATAAGTACTTCTGCATTCAGTCTGTTGTGATTATTGTTTCGGTCCAAGTATGGGAAGAAAATCCAGCCTCTTTGCCTGGGTTGTAGGCCAGGTCCCCAGTTGGGGGCACGCGAGAGGCAACAGATTGGTGTTTCCCTCTCTTTCTCCCTCCCTTCCCCGCTCTCTAAAAAATAAATAAAATCTTTAAAAAAAAAGAAAAAGAAAGAGTTATTTTAAAGATTTTATTTCTTTTTAGATGGAGGGGGAGGGAGGGAGGAGAGGGAGAGAAACATCAATGTGTGGTTACCTCTCACACACCCCCTACTGGGGACCTGGCCCGCAACCCAGGCATGTGCCCTGACTGGGAATCAAACTGGTAACCCTTTGGTTCGCAGGCTGGCACTCAATCCACTGAGCTATACCAGCCAGGGCAAAAGGGTTATTTTAATAGTCTTTTTAGATAGTTGTGGATATTCTTCGTTCCTACACCATTGAAATGTGGAACCTGAAATCGTATCAGTGCATTTTTTATATTGTTACATTAAAACCCATTGGTCTGTCTTGCACTTTGAATGGTTCTTTTATCCTTAAGTATTGGGAAGCTCTCAGAGCTGATGGTGGTAGATATGTTTGCCAAAATTCTAGTTTTTACTTAAAAGCTCAAATGTAGTCATTGGTGACACATACTGTAAGTTTTTCGGAAGAAACTGCCTGACTTTATTCTGTTTTGAGCAGATGTGCACCAGAGACTCAAGGTTGAACCACCATGCTGTGTTGATAGCTCTTTTAAGTAAAAACGGTGCTCCGTGAAAAACGTGGTGTGTTCAGCCTGTCGATTCACGCAGCTGTCCCTCCACACAGCCCTGGTAGGCAGCGGAAGGGCTTCCTGCTCACTGCCCTTTTCTCCACATAGATACTAACAAGGTGTGTGCACTCAAGGGTTATTTAAGAGAATTAGTCATTTTTACTGCTTCAGCTAGGACACTTAAAAATGCAACTTGGGTTATATTTTTACTGCAAGTGAAGAATACAATGATGACTACTACATCTTAGTGCTACTGCCTTGATTTATTTTGCTCATGTGCCTCAGTTTACCTGCCATTGCTTTTAAACCATCAGTGCAAATGTGAACACAGTGAAGAAGCAAATAACTCAGTAGTATAGCAATAGTTTTGGATGTCTTGGACCTCTTGAAAGTGCCCCAGGGACCCCCAGGAGTCCATACACTGAATCCACATTTCACTGATGTGATGTTTGAAATTAGTTGGATTAGGTATTTCTGTGCATACGAACTTACATCATAACACAGCAGATGGCAAGGACGAGTGAGGATTTTATGCAACTTCAGGGTGTGTTAGCCGCGTTAGGGGATTTTGCGCCGCAAGTCAGTTTGTGAGAAACAGGTATGAGAAGAGAGAAAAATGAAAGAAAAAAGGCCAGAAACTAAACACAAAGGAAGAACCTAGGTGTATGAAGGATAGAATATTTTATTTAAACAAACGCACGTGGGCAAAGTGAAGGGAGTTTTATCGTTTGGGGTCAAAGTGAACTGTATGTGCTGACTACAGGTTTTGCCCAAGGAAATGGGCAGCCTTCAGTATCTTGTTATTCTAAAAACGTTAAAGAAACCTAAATAGAATCCACTGAAGTTTCTCTTGAGGAACTTTTTCTCTTTCTTTCTCTCTCTTTGCTTTCCTTCCTTCCTTCCTTCCTTCCTTCCTTCCTTCCTTCCTTCCTTCCTTCCTTCCGCTTGCTGGTGGTGATGCATTGCATTTGTAAGAATGAGCCCGTGGGGAGTCCTGCTTCTGATATAGCTGAGCTATCTTTCCTTGCCCTTAGTAACTGTTGGTTCACGTTAGAAAACAACCACTTTTGTTCCTGTCACAGGAGAGGTACTTTCCTTTTCTTAGTCAATATTTTTTTTTCCTTCAGTAGTTATAAAACAACGATTACCTATCATGGTATTTCACCAAGTCTTTTCTGTATATATCTTTTTCTAGTGTGAGAAAGCTTGGTAGCTAGCTAGTATGTTTTCTCTTTCAAATGGTTCTGTTTTTAGATCTTGGATTTCAGCAGTTTTTAAATTGAACAAATTGCAGTGTTCACTACATGCCAAGGTGCTGCCTCTGGTTTTTGGGAAGAGAAGAACTTGCTCTCATAAAGGTTAGGGTCTAGGATTGCGCTGCCCAGTAGGGCAGCCACTGGCCCCATGGCCTGTCCAAATTGAGATGGAATCCATGTACCAAATACACTGGATTTTGAAGACTTAGTTCAAAAAGAGGATATGAAATATCTCAGTTTATCTTACTTTTACCTATTTCTTTTTACTTGAATTGGCTCCTGGGAAATTTAATATCGTGTATGTGGGCTGCATTTGCGGCTTTTATATTTCTGTTGGCCAGCACTGATTTATAGAGGAGAAATGCGCAATATATATGTAATGTGGGGCGTGTTCAAGGCTATGGAGGAAAATGAAACAGGATTCGCAGGAATGGGGACAACTGCCAGGGGCTTGGGTTTGGTTACCGCATGTCAGATGACCGCAGAAAAGCCTCACCCGTAAGGTTCTCTGCGTGAGCGGAGGCTGGTAGGAGGCGAGGGAGTGAGGTGAGCAGGTAGGTGCTCCCCGGGAAGAGTGAAGCAAGCAAAGGAAGAGGGCGAACCCAGGCACACGGAGATCTGCCAGTGTGCGCTCTCTGCCTTCAAAGGAGGAGGCCACTGTGGCTGGATTAGAGCCACAGCAGGAGGCCTATAGGAGGCCAGTGTGCATGTTAGTGCTAGGAGTGGAATGGGAGGAAGCCACAGACGGGGGTTTAGCACGAACAGTTCTGTTGAAGTTTGGGGAAGTGTCTGCTGGGAATAGACCATGGTGGGTGGAGTGGGATCAGGAAGATCAGTCAGAAGAAAATCACAATTATACAGGTCAGTGATGCTGGTGGCGGGACTGGGGCTGTGGCAGTGGCAGTGGTGGTGAATGGATTCTACTTTGAAGATGGGACCAACAGCAAATGTGGTGGGACAGGGGTAGGCAGTGATGGAGGAACCAGGGATGCTTTGGCAGTTTATGGGAGAAGCCACTGGAAGGATGACGTTGCCCCTAATTGTGATGAGCAAGATTGTGGGGGCAGCATGACGGCGGTGGGGGGAGGTGATGAGTTCAGTTGGCTGGGTCAGGTCGAGGCGCCTGTCAGACGTGTGGAGATAGGACAGCGAATACACAGTGAGTGGCGGAGACAGGGAGGGGAGCCAGGGATGGAGTCCAGGGGACGAGCCCCTGAGGCAGGAGGGGAATCTTGAAAGAGGTGCCTGGGAGTCCTTGTTAAAGGGTGTACTAGGGAGAGGTGTCCGCTGTGACAACGGATGCAGAATAGGGAGAGGATGGAGTTGGCAACATTTTCAACACTGGTGTCATGACAGGTGCAGGTTGGATGGAGCAGGAGGGCTGAAACAGTGAACAGTGAGGGCTTGTGAAAGGAGGGATGATGGAGAGGAGGCAGAGACAGCGGGCACAGACCGGATTTCAGGCAGTTTGCTGGGAAAACATCCAAGAAATGGGATGGTAGTTGGAGGTGTCATGCTTTAAAGCTCTTATTTCAATTTACAGGAAAGTTTTAAAAGCAGTACCAATTATTCATGTACGCTCTACCCATTTTCCCCAAATGTTAATTCTGACTAGTTTTTCTGGAGCATTTGAGAATACATTGCAGAACTGCCATTTACCACTCACAATTTCAGTGTGCATTTCCTAAAACTAAGGATATTCTGGTACACGAGCACAGTAAAGTTATCAAGATAAATATTGAAACCCTAGTGTTTGATCTATAGGTGTTATTCCGATTTTGCCTGTTGTCCTCTAATTTCCTTTCTCTGATCCTGGATCCAGTCCAACATACACAATTCATTTAGTTGTGATGTTTTGTTTGCTTTCTCTTGGTCTGAGACAATGCCTCAGTCGTTGGTGCCCCCTTCATGACCTCCGTGCTTTTGAGGACGACGAGCTCGTTATTTCGTAGAATGTCTCTCGTGTGAGCTGGTCTGCTGTCTCTCTGTGGTTAGAATCAGCTTCTGTGCTTTTGGAGGAATGCCACGGAAGTGGTGCTGCCCTCCGCGCACGGCACCGGGTTTGAGATGGGTGGTTTTTGTTCCTGCAGTGAAGAAGTTAACCTGGATCAGCGGATAAGGTGGTATATCTGCCAGGCTTCTCCACTGTTAAGTAACTGTTTTCTCCTTTGCATTAAGAATCTTGTCAGGAGTAATTGAGAACAAGGTAAAGATTTGGTTTCTCATCTTACTTTCACTAATCTAAGCAAGCATTCATTGATGATTTTTACTTGAAACCGTTGTGGCTGCCAAATGATGACTTTCTATTTCAGTCATTGTCCTACATTGATTAGTTGCAATTTTACTCTAAGGAAGAAGAGTTTTTCTTCTCCACTTAGTTTGTTTATATTAACGTGAACCCATTGATTCTTATTGTACAGATTATAACACGTTACCATTATTTTGTTTCTCTGTCAAGGTCAGGGTTAAGGTAAGAGGCATTCTCCCATGGTGGTGGTTAGCCGAAGGCCCAGATGAGGCAATGATTTCGATACTCTAATGTCCACAGTACTAGGTGAAATCTTTGTAGGCTGATCATTGATTGTAAATGAGCAGCTTTCTACTTAACTTGAACATGGGCTTTTGCTGCCTAAGTGCAACAAATCTAATATACTTGACTCTGTCCCGGTGATGTTTTATAACCAGTGAAAATCAGGTCACTCTTCGTGTGCAGGGCACATCACATTTAAACTCAGAGTCTGTGCTGTGCACCTGGAAGTGGGCGATAACTGTTATCTAGTTTGTGCATCACTTATAATCGATAATCACAGGCAGGTTACTCTTTCTGTACTAGTCTCACTGTGTTTTAGCTCGTGACTGGGCGTGTCCCCCAGTCTGTTGCGTTTTGACGCACTAACTGCAGGTAGTGTGAAGTCGGAGGTGTGTTGTTGTACATGTCTGCAGTGTTTCTGTCTGATCTTCCCTCTCTTGGCGAGTGCTGGCACACACACACTGACCCAGGTCAGGTGGGATCTTACACTGTCTTCTTGAGGTGTAATGTACTGCACACGAACACCCACAGGAATTAAGCAGAACTAGTTTTTTCTATGATTATTAAAAAGGTTGGAAGATTTTTAAAAAATGTAGCTACATAGCAAAATTTAAACCATAAAAATGATTAAAATGACCTTTTTCTCTGTCCCCAAATATGGTTATTGTGTAGTTTCTTTGTTTGGGATGGAGGATTTGTATACATGTACAAGAATCAATGAATATAAACTTTTTTAGAAAGAACACTACTTACTCAGTTCTGCCCCTTACTGTTTTGAAGTTGTTTTTTTTTTGTAAAGGTTTTATTTATTTTTAGAGAGAAGGGAAGGGAAAAAGAAAGAGAGGGAGAGAAACATCAATGTGTGATTGCCTCTCACTCACCCACCCTACTGGGGACCCAGGCTGTAACCCAGGCATGTACCCTGACTGGGGATGGAACCTGTGACCCTTTAGTTCTCAGACCTGCAATTAATCCACTAAGCCACACCAGCCAAGGCTGCTTTGAAGTTTTAAAAAGAAGTTTTAAAGTTGCTTTGGAAGCTGGAGGGGAGGAAATTGTGGTGATAGAATAGTAGTTCATTACTATTAAAATAGGGGAGTGTTGATTTAGGAGTAAAATGTGTTTGCCCATATCTGGGCTGATAATACATTAAAATTGCTTTAAATGTCTGTTATTAATAGGATATTAACAATCTGTTAGGCTTCATTATTAATACTTGGTACAGATAATTCTAATTTTCTGAGAACTCCAGCATGTGGTTTACCTCCATTTTCAATATGGAAAGAAGAAACATGTTTTACAGCATTTAATCAAAGTGCCCCACCCTCTGAAAGCCTCAGAGCAGTCCTTTTAAATAACGTACATAATACAGTGTAGTAACCGGACAAGTTCAGTGCTCCAGATTTAATTCTGTTATCGTTCTGCCCCCCCCCCCACCATTTTTTGTGTGTCCTTAAACTGCCTTTTTGGACCTCTCAAAATGCTGTTTATTTTTTCAAGTATTTTTTAAATAATTATTTTCCAGTTCAGTTGACATATGTCATTATATTAGTTTCAGTTGTACATCATAGTGATTTATGTACCTTTCAAAATAAGTCTTGTGCCCATCTGACACCACATGTAGTTATTACCATATTATTACAATATTCCCTACCTTGTACTTTACATTCCCGTGACTATTTTTATAACTAGCAACTTTAAATGCTGTTTATTTTTAAAATTAAAATTTTTGCAGAAAAATTTTATTAAAATATTCTGGAAAACACTGAAATTTGATTAGTAAGCATAAAGAAAATAGTTCAAGATTTTAAAGAAAGAAATTAACTTTAGTTTTTACACTTAACAATATAAATATTTTAAATTGAAGTATACATTAGTGAAAAGTCTAAAACAGACTTGTTTAAATGAATAGCTCTTAAACTATATAATTAAATGTTAAATATCTCATTAATGGAATTACAGCTAGCAATTCAATACTGCATAATATATTTTGTCTTGAACTTTAAACAAGTTTATTAAAAATATCACTGTTTGTACTGTCTAAATGTGTAGTTCTGACAAATTTTAGTTGGTCATGTTAGATTTGTGTATTAGTATTTAACTTTTTCAGAACAAGTTTTAAATTTTATGATAGTGTAATTAGTTTAAAATGTTAAAATTGCACTAAACTGCTTCCAAATGGCTTGGTCAAACATAAAATTCTGAGTAGCTAGTTTTATTATAATTTTTAATTTGGTTTAATCACTGCCACATACTAAATCTCTAAATTTATCAAAAGGCCGGATGAATATTTTAAAAAATAACAGCAAAATACCTAAAACAAACACTTAAGGTTATTGATTCAATTTGAAACACTGGAACTTTTTAAAATCAGGAGATTGGTCCCAGGAATATCTGAGTATGGATAGTGTTATTTCTTGTTATTCCAATAATGAATAAAAACCACAAATGCTAAGAATTAAGATTTTTGAAAATACAATTCTGTTATTAATTGTGAACAAAACTAAAAAAATATCTAAGATAACATTAATTCTTAGCCAACTGATAATAAATTTGCTTCAAGGGAATTGTATTTTTAAAATACAAGAGGTCGTATTTGAGAGCTATTGCTATTTGTGGTTTGACCTTTGTGGTTTGTGTGCAGTTTTATTTTCTTTCAGCTTACCTGTGCAGCCCTACCAGTGACAACCAGTGTACCCAGGTGTTAGGGAGACAGAGAAGCATTATCTTACAATTTTGAAAGAGAAAAAAGAACATTTTATAGTAATTTCATTCAAGGAAGCAATTTTTTATGAATGATATGTATATTAACATATTTGTAGCCATTGTCATGATTGGCAGTGATAAAATTAAATGCATAGCTGAACTGAGTATTTTGGACTGATTAGGTAGTTTGTGGTTTCTGAAAAAGGTGGGAGCTGTTAAGATTCTGAAAGTTTCTTTTTGTAATTTACAGAGTATTAAGATGAGTGTGTTTTTTTTCTTAGTAAATCAGGTCTGGTTCTGATTGGCTGTCTTGTTAGTTTTTGTTTGGTTTCATTACTGTGGTGATAATTTACAGGCTCTTGAGAGAATAGACGATTACATGCCCAGCATTTTTTCTGCTTGTATCAGAGTGAAGATAGAATTCTGCAACTAGTTTTTTAGTTAACCACTTTATGTATTTAACGCCTTCTCAAGTCCTAAACATAGGGGCGAATAACTATTTAAATAATGTCTAACAGATAAATCTATTAGGAGGGTATTTAGAATCCCAAATGTCTGTAACGCATACTCCATTCTTAAATTTGCGACTTGTTCTAGTTTTAATCATCAGTAGAATATGTTAAATGCAAGTGCATATGTATGTTGTAGGGCATCTTAAAAAATGAAAACCTTCTCCTCTCTCTAGAATCAATAAAAGAAAAAACAAACAAATAAACAAAAATGAAAACCTTGACCTTTTTTAACTAAAAAAAAAAAAAAAAAAGACGAACCGATGGCTGGTGGTTAGGGGTGTATCAGAGTCATGGTGTGCTGCCCCCTGGTGGACGGCCCTTCCTGATTGCTTACGTTTTGCACTTGTTTCTACAAGTCAGTCTTCAGGCAATTAATTAAAGTGCTTGTCCGGTGTTTAACACATTCTTAAGTGTTTTGAAATGCCTAAGCTTTTATTTCAACATTTTTACAAGGTGTTAAAGTCTAAAGCCCGGCCCACTAAAATTTAATGCCCGGTACAGATTGTTAATGACAGGTTTAGTTTGTGATGGCTTTCCTAAGAGTAAAGCTTTCAAAAGGGTTAGAGCACTCGAGGATGGGGAGGGCATTTAAAGCCCTAAGTGTCTATGTTAGAGAGAAAGCCTGAGGGCAGGTAGATGTGCTTTGGGTATGCTTTGAGGATGAACACTGTGCAAAGGTAACTCTGGTGCTCAGTGCCCTCTCTCCTTTTGGCTTACGTTAAACTTTTTGGACCAAATACATCAATATACAGCAAGACCAAGAGTTTCTTCCTTTGAGATACTTGCGTCCTTTGTGGTCTTGGAAATGTAAGTCATAGGTAATGTGTTTTTTGCATATAATCAGTGATTATAACCATGATATTACATTTAGATTGTCACAATAGGCATAGTTTTAACGTATCACTTTTTATATTGAACTTGAACCACATGTAACATTTCTTTTTACAATGTAACTGGAAGTGGGAATATAATTTTGAAATGTAAAATACAGTTACTGAAGTTCTAAAGAAAAACAACACAATTAGGTTGTCTTAAAGCTTATTTAAGTAAAAGACTAATATCTAATAATTTTAACTTAGTCTTATCTGTCTAATAACTATCTAAGTATATAGGTCCCTTGAAAGGACTTCTCAGTAGAGGGGAACTTCTTGAAATATCTTTTACTGTCAGTTGGTACAGCTGTTTGTCCTCTTATTCAGGTGTCATGCCAGCTGCTAGGTGAGGCTGGAGGTTTTCTTACTTTGAAATGATTGCCTCTGTGTTGTGATCTTTCTGGGCCTCCTCTGTAACATGTGGATATAAGCTAGGTAACCTCCAATGTCCCCCCCACCCAGGAGATTGGGATTTATATAGTTACGATTATGTTAGACTATTTTCTTGAAGAGCTGTGGGTTCCTCCCCTACACATAGAAGCCAAATAGTAGATACCTAAAATTATGGTAGAAATAGCACGAAAATTGGAGTTAGGAGTTTGAATTTGGTTTTTCACTTACCTACTTTTTTTTGGTTAAAATAATCTTGAGACAGTTTCCTTAGTATGTGAAGGGGAAGTATTAATGCCTACTTAGTTCAGTTGGTATAAGGTACCATGAAAATTTATTTCTAGTGGCTGGCGTGGACTTTTGTGCATTAGGAGTCCCTGAATAAATGGATTGTTTTATCATTTTCATTCTCAATACAATCGTCATTTAGAAATTTATCACTGAGTTGTAGTTGTGACAGAAATAACCTGGTAATGACTAATCTTTTCCGGGATGCTGCTGCCTTCAGTCTTTCTAGTAAAGGATGCAACTTTGGCAGCCTTCACAGCATCTGTTATTTGTATCAGAATTGACATCCATGCAAATTGCATAGAATTTTTTTAAAATTTTATTTATTGATTTTGAGAGAGAGAGAGAGAGACAGACAGACCCCAGGGATGGAACCCACAGCCTTGGTTAATTGAGCCCACAACCTTGGCATATTGGGACGACGCTTTGACCAACAGAGCTACTTGGCCTGGGCTAGAATTGTTGTCCTCATGTGACAAAGGGTTCCTTTTAAATGAACAGCACAGATGATTTCATTAATATGCATAAAGTTACAAAACAAAACTTTTGTGAATATCCTGTATTTGAAGTTACACTGTAGTTACAGCAGCAGAAAGAATCTAAGTGTATAGTCATCCCTGGGTATTCTCGGGTCATCGGTTCCAGGACCTCCCCCTGACCCCTGATACCAAAATCCAAGGATGCTCAAGTCCCCTACATAAAATGGTGTAGTATTTGCATATAAACTACACACATCCTCCTGTACACTTTAATCTCTAGACTACTTATAATACCCAATACAATATAAATGTTGTATAAATAGTCATACTATATTGTTTAGGGAATAATGACAAGGAAAAACATTTGTACGTGTTCAGTACAGATTCAACCATTGTAAGCTTAACCACGTAGTACACATCAGCAACAACAAAACATTTTTCTTCTTTTCTCCTTTTTAAAGATTTTATTTATTTATTTTTAGAGAGAGGGGAAGGGAAGGAGAAAGAGAGGGAGAGAAACATCAATGTGTGGTTGCCTCTCATGCCCCCCTACTGGGGACCTGGCCTACAACCCAGGCACATGCCCTGACTGGGAATCGAACCAGTGACGCTTTGGTTTGCAGGCCCGCACTCAATCCATTCAGCTACACCAGCCAAGACAACACATTTTTTTTTCTGAGTATTTTCTATCTGTGGTTGGTTGAATCCATGATGTGGAACCCTTGGGATACAGAGCAGCAACTGTACTATCCATCCAGGCAAGAGAAGGAGATTGTTGTCTGATGCCACAATCTTAGGACCTTTTGCTGTTTCTGCAGTATGGAGAAGGCTGCAGTGACCGAAGGGTATGTGTGAAAAGTCTGTGAAGTTTCTTTACTACCAGACAGTCATGTAAACGTAAATCATCTTTTCTTCCAAAATTGTCTTTCTGATGGTACACAGTACTAACTAACAAGCCTAGACTTTGATTTTGATGGAATTTCTCATTTGTGAAGATGGTGACTTCCAGATTTTAGAGAGTAGGAAAAAAACTTAAGAAATTTCAAAAATACAGTACTCTAGGAGAGAATAGAATAATGAATTCTCCTATGCCCCTCACCTAGCTTCAAGTATCACACCAGCCGATGACTAGCCTTCTTGGATTTCTGTGCCCCAATGCCATATCTCCCCTGATGATTTCTGAAGCAAATTCAAGACAGCAAGCCTATGACCGTCCTAGATTCTTTAGAGTGTATGTCTAAAAGATAAATACTTAGAACATGGACAATACCATTACTACATGTACAAAACATAGGCACTGATTCACTGATATCAAATACTCTAGTTTTTCCTGGTTATCTAATTACACCCCACCCCTACCCCCCAGTTTATTTGAATAAGGATTTAAATAAGTTCCATACATTGTGACTGGTTTATAGGTCTTAGAGTTTTTGCTTTCCCCCTTCTTAATGTCTAAGTTCTTCATCTTTTTTCTTTGAAATTTATTTGTTAAAAAACTGAGATATTTGTGCTGGAGAGTTTCCTGGGGTCTGCATATTGCTGATGTGTCTTTCAGCAGGTGTTATACCTCTGTCCCCAGAGGATATGATAGGTCTAGGGTAGCGATTTTCTACCTTTTCTCGTGACATACATAGACTAATTACTAAAATTCTGCAGCACACTAAAAAAATATATATATTTTGCTGATCTGATCAGAAATACAGATATTTGAAATCTATAGGTACAGAAATCATAGATTATGATTCATTCACATTGTATGGCTATTGTGTTTTTTTTGGCTGTTATTGTTTGATTTGACTGTCAAAGAGAGGAAAAGAGGTCAGTATGCCTGACTAAATAGTCAGATATTGGCATGTTTTAAAAGTTCTTGGGGCACACTGGTTGGAAATTGTAGGTCTTAGAGACGTGGTCATTTTCAGGTTAATGTTTTTTTAATTGGCAAACATATAATAGGCAACTCATGGCAGAATTTTAATGTCTTGGCCAAGGCTTTATTTGTTTACAGGAATAACAGATTCAAACAGTTTATCAGTGTGAGAGTTCAAGTTGGGGAAAAATTGGTATAGATGAGGAAGCGTGTTACAGCTAAGTGAAACAGGTTCTAACCTACTCTTAAGTCGTGTGAACAGACGTTTTTGTTTTTAACCTTACTAGAAGGTAAGATAGATTATTAAGCAGGAGGAATTTGCTGCGGTCGGAGACTGCTATGGTAGCGTTGCGTTTATATGAAGCGTTCTGCTGGGAGACGGGTTCTCTGCAGAGTCCGGTGTGGTAATACTTTGGGAGAAAAGCAAGGGCTGAGTTGCCCAGGATGGGGAGTGTCAGATATTTGGGTCCGACTCGTCCGCCTTCTTTGCTGCTGCTGCTTTTGCTGTGTAAGAATTCTTTAGTGACACGAAATGGAGTTTTCATTTTGATTCTCTTGTGGGCAGTAACGATTGCGTATTTGCTTGATTATACAAAGTGTATTAGAATTGGGGCATATTAAAATCAGAAATATAAACCATGTGGGTTGTGTAACTCTACTTCTTGGAAACAAGAAGGCTCTAGACTCTCTTCCTTCTTCAGACGCTTAGGTGGTGGAATTACTGTCGTTTCTAAAGTGAGAAGGGGATGTAACTCAGTGAAGTGCAGTTTTCCCACGTTTAAAACCAGTTCAAGAGTCAGCCTTGGAAAAGGACCACATCTACTCGGCAGTAATGTGAAATAGAAAGTGTTAATGTAGAGATACCCTGTTTTCAAAATACGGCACTTTTAACTTTTGTCATCTTAAAACACCTCTTCGTGCAGGTACAGTTCAGGTAGTGATGGTGACACTTTGTTTCTTAATTATTCTTGGAATTTCCTTGACAAACAAATAAAATTTTATCAACTAGTTTTACCTTTGAGTATCAAGTATACTAAGTTTTAGATCAGCTCTCTCCAATTGAAAAAAAATGTGAAATTTTATGTACATGTACAATTTTAACTTTTTTAGTAGCCGTAGTACAGATGTAAAAAGTAACAGGTGAGATTAATTTTCATACCTTATACAACCCAATGTACCTAAAATTGTAATCTTTTAACGTGTGATCAGTATTAAAAACCTGAAATTTTCTTTATTTTGGGCACTAAGTTTCAAAGCCTGTTACATGTCACACTCCTGGAACAATGCCGCGTGGACTGGATTAAGTCACACTTCAAGTACTCAGTAGCCTCTTATGAGTAGTGGCTAGTCCGTTGGACAAAGTAGTTTTCAGATACTTATCTTTAAAAGTCACTTGTTAAAAGTATGATGTCTTGCTGGAAAAAAAATGCAGTGAAGTTTATAAAATTAGTTTAACTCTGGAAAAATATGGGAATGATTAATTTTCAGTGTGACTCAAATTCGAGGTTTTGAATCTGAGTAGTTTACTCCCTGTGACCATCCTAAGCTTTGAGGAAGAAGGTATGTGTAATCGGCTCTATTGTGCTAATGTCAGACATTTGAAAGAAAGACAGTTTTGAGTCATACTGTCCCTGATGTTCAACTCTGTGTGTTCCTGTGGTTGGTTGAAATACTGGGAGTGACTTGTTGGTTAAGGTGCATTCAGATTAAATCTCAGTATGAAAACTCCAGAAATCTTTCAGTTATTCAGGGATCAAGGTAGAGTATGTGCCTCATTAATTCAACTATTACATTTGGAACAGTGTTCTGTCATCTTACCTTGCACATATCCTAAGGAAGGGTAAGAACTCAAACTGTATTCCTCCTTTGAAGGGGCCTTGGGTCTCCTATGAGAAAGAGATGGCAGTGTGTCCTTGCCGGCGTTGGTAACAGGAGAGCACTTGGAAGAACGTCCAACCTGTCTTGGACTCACCCAGCCCGCACCTCTGGCTTCAGTCAAGTTTCCATCCACACACTTGTGGTTGTCAGACTGTTCTAGATAGGTGAAGATGAGAAGGTGTGCAGCTTTGGAAGATAAATACATCTTTGTTTTTGTTGAGGGGACTAAATAAAACATGGCTGTTGTTCCCATGGAGATCTGGGAGCTGGGGGATGACAGAAGAATCACCTTAGATGCTCCCTTAGAACTGTAACATTTAAAGAGACTTTCTTCCTTTATTCCTTGTTTAAGCAATGTTGAGTTATTGCCCACTGTGAGCCAGGCAATCTGCTAAGCACTGGAGTACCCAGCAGTGAATAAGATAGAAATAATTTAGCCCTCAGGACACTTGCCCTGTTACAGAGCTCACCTGGTCACCAAACTTCAGTGTGTGTGAGATCGCCTTCTCCCTGAACCAGCATCTCGGGGTGGGAAGGAAGTCTGCCCTGAGCCCTGGGATCTTCCTTTTCGGGAAGCCCTCCTGGTGGTTCTCATGTCGATGGTTCTCAGACCACACTTGGGACGTCACCTCTACCTGTGCAGCGGCTTACGTCGTTTTCCCCCTTCCTCCATCCAGTAGTCAGTTCACTAGGATCTGACACCCCCTTTAACCGTTGCACAAACATGCTTTTCTTTATAGTACGTGTGATCTCCTGTCAACCCAATAGATGGGGTCCAATCTTGCACAGGGATTCTTTTCAACAGTTTTTTAAAAAATGTTCACCCAAGGATACATTAAAAAAAATGATTTTAGAGAAAGAGGAAGGGGGTGCAGAGAGAGAGAGGGAGAAGCAAACATCAACGTGAGAGAGAAACATTGATCGATTGCCTCTTGTATGTGCCCCGGCCAGGGATTGAACCCACAACCTAGATGTATGTGCCCTGACTGGGGATTGAACCCACAATCTTTCCGTGTATGGCATGATGCTCCAACCAACTGAGCCACCCAGCCAGGGCTCACAAGGAATTTTAACCTGCGATCTGCCTGATTTATTCCTAAGTCTCAGCATTGCACCCTCCTTCCTACTTTGCTGACGCTTCTTTAAGACTGTCCTAAAATGTGTTAATTTCTTCGGTTAGACTGTAAGATCTTTGGGGAAGGGAGAGAACGGGTTACAGAGTTAGTTAGAAATCTCAGAAACCTATTGCTGGTTTCTCTTCCTTCATCGTATGTTATATTACAGGTTGAAAAATAATATGTAGCTTATTTCTCCCTTAACAATCAGTAAAGTGGATTTTGTAAAACACAAAAGCAAACCAAAATTGAAAACTGCCTGTGATTCTCATCCTGGTCATCATTTTGGTGCTATATCCCTTCCTCATTTCTGTGTGTGTGTGCGTGTGTGTGCATGTGTACATATATACACTTTTCTTCTGCTTGGGAACATTTTATTTGGTAAACATTTTTAAATGAGGTCATATTTCATGTTTTTGTAATGTGCTTATTTTCAATGAAAAATGTTGTGAACATATCTTCTCAATGAAATATTCTTTCATGTCTGTAATGTCACCATGATATTTTGTTGCATATATTTTAATTTATTTAGCTAATCCCTTTTACCTGGATGTATAGGTTCTTCCTAGTTTTACCTATTTACAAGCCCCAGGCTAAGTCTGCAAGCATTTTACAGCTTTACCTAAGGAAATGGCACAGGGAAGAATCCTTCGAGTCAGGGTTTGTAAGAAAACGCCAAGTCAGTAAGTAGCAAGGCAAGCTTATTCTAGTTGCCAGTTTCTACCAGCAGTATGCATTTAACTTTTTAAACATTGAAGTTGACCTTTTAAAGAGCTAATTCATTTCTGCTTTGCTTTCAAAATTACTTTAGTTTTTTAAAAATGAAACTTTTCAGTTATAGTTGAGATATATTATTTTCAGGTGTACGACACAGTGATTAGACATTTATATAACTCACGAAGTGATCACCCTGATAAGCCTAGTGCCCATCTGACATCATACACAGTTATTACAGTATTATTGACTGTTCCCTATGCTGTACTTTACATCCCTGTGACTCTTTTTGTAGCCAGCAATTTGTACTTCTTAATTCTTTCCCCTTTTCACCCAACCCCTAGTTCCCCTCCTATCCGGCAACCATCGAAATGTTCCCTGTATCTATGAGTTTGTTTCTGTTTTATTTACTTCTTTAGATTCTACATATAAATGAAATTATATGCTATTTGTTTAAAGAGCTAATTCTTAAATGTATAAAACGAGAGAATAGGTATAATTATATTGATAATGTTGACTATTGTAACTACCAGTAATTAGCACTGGTCAACTTGGCCAGGTTGAACAGATTCCTCTTCGGGCATGCCTTGAGCTGGCCGGGCACAGCCGGAATACCGCTCTGCAGCCAGTACACAGGGTACCCCTCCCCCAGTGGCAGGTCCGGGAGGCCTTGCTGTGCTGCTCGGCGTCCACGGGCTTGGCTTTCTCTTTCAAAATGACTCTGTATCCCGGTTCTTTGCGCAAGGAAACAAGGCAAAGAGGGACGGGTTACATGTTAGACTTGGTTTTCTCTTCCTGTCTTCCGCTGGTGTTGGCCTTGGACCACGATACTCTTTGTGAAGTGGGAAAGTGGTGATTCCCGTGATTTGTATAAGTTGGTAGAAAGAAAGGAGTGAGGCAGGGTCCTTGGGGAGAAAAAGAAAACGTACAGGTAGTTTGGGTGGAAGGTTTCAAGTCAAATACACTTCTCTGTGTTGCGTTAAGACTTACCATGCAGAGACTGGCTTCACAGGACCTGAGTGTACACAGTTTCCATGATGTCTGGAGGCAGTTGTGTTAGCTGGGTTTGAGCATAGTTGCCTTCCTTTATTGGTATTAATAGGTAGCCTTGTCTACTTAATGTCAGTATTGAGTCTTGGTATGTAAATTGTGATTGATTTAAGCTGTGGGGTACAGTGAAACTTTTGCTTTAGGATTAGCATGTCCTTGACTTTTTGGGTTCCACATGCAACTTGTATTTTTCTGAAGTCATTTGATACGGTTACATTATTGGTTGGATTATAAGTGAAATCAGTAAGACTGACTGCAGTGTCGTCAGAGGACAGACCTGGAGCTGGAATGCCCCGATGCGGATTCTGACCCCGCCACACGTTAGCGGTGTGTACTGGGACAAGTTGGACGTCTGCTTTGGTTTCCTATTTATAAAACTTCAAGGGTTAAATAAGACAGTAGACATTGTCTTAGGCAGTTTGGGCTGCTGTACCCAAATACCAGGGACCGGGTGGCTTAAACACCCAGAGAATTTATTTCTCACAGTTCTGGAGTCAGAAAGTCCACGACCAAGGTGCAAGCGGATTCACGTGGCGCTTGGTGAGCGCCCCCTTTCTGGCTTGTAGACAGATGCATTCTTGGCTGCAGGCACACGTGGCCTTTTTCCTCAGCTGGAGAGAGTGCTGGTTTCTCCCCTTAAAAAGGCAGTAATCCCATTATGGGAGCTCCACTCTCACGAGCTCAGCTGAGCCTAAGTATTTCCCTGAGGCACTGCCTCCTAAGACCATCACATTGGGGGTTAGAGCTGCAACATGAAATGTTTTTTGGAGGGGGGATGCATAAAACATTTGTTGTTTATATACTTGTTTATACCATTGTCAAGCTTTACAGTGGAAGAAAAGATGCAAATACCAAAGACCTTCTGCAAAAACCTAAAAATCTGAAATTTGAGTGGGAAATAATCATTATGAACACGTGCTTCTTTCTTTCAAATGTGATTTCTAGCTCTGCTCTAGGACCAATGACCAGTGAGTGACCCAGGAACAGTGAGCACACTCGTGACCAGATTGTGTCTCTCTGTATTATTTCTGATTAAAAGAGACCAGTGCTCCATGCAGATAAGGCTGATTGCCGGTGGGGGTAGAAAGTGTACAAGTTAAACCTGGATTATCACGTCACACCAGAAAGCAAAAGAGCTCTTCGAGATTACAAGAGTCTCGTCAAAAGATGCAGGAAACAATGCAGAGAGGCTTCCACTGCTGGACCCAAGACAGGGCAACTTGAGCATCCAAAAGAATTAGTGCAATGGATCGACACACACAAAATATCTACGAATCCATGAATTTATAATGATATGAAAAAAACCCCCCAAAACACTTGGTCATCTTCACACAATGCCAGAGCACCGACAGAAAATTTTGAAATAATGATGTCTTTGAAGTCCTGAAAGAAGAGACTGAGGGTGAAGACATGCATGAAGCTGATTTATTTTGGAGATGATTTCAAGGACTAAGAATGAGGGAAAGGGGAAAGTGAAGTGGGGAGAGGAGAAGCCAATCAGGGGTGCCTGACTGAGTTTGCCGTAAGGACATGGGCCCTAGAGAACTGCAGTACAGAACGCCTCCCCACGGGGAGCCTGGGCGTTTCTCTACCGACTCCCACGCCCGCCCCTAGAAACTGCAGGTTGTCTGTCTGAAGCGCTTCATCTCTCCTCTGCTTCTTGGCTGCTTATGTCCTCTCCTGACACTTTGGAGAAGCCCTGAGGCAAAAGGCAAAGTTGTATGCTTAGGGGTGTGTGTGTGCTCAGGGGCGGAAGGCAGCAGACAGTGCCAGTGTGTGTGTACATGGAATCAGAGGTGAGCGAGGGGACGTGACAAGTGACACAAAACTGCAGCGGGAAGGAAGGAAACAAGTCCTTATCCTGCCTGCACTGTACTCACTGTGCTTCAGAGTATCCAATACTGGAGAAGGGAAAGTTGTTCTTTATGGAAGAACTCCGGCTTAAAAAAACACCGAAGGCATGATAGAAGGGGAAGGTCAATCCCAGCTTTGACTGAGGTGATGTGCTTAGGCGGTGATCAGTAGGGAGTGCACCGTCTCAGGAAGACAGCCAGAGAGAACTGGTCTGGGCCAGGAGTACGAAACACCCCAGTGACGTATTACTGACTCTCTCAAACAAACAACAACAAACACCAAATTGAGTCTTCAGATCTAATTACCACTTTGTAGGTGACAGAGGAACATATTAAACACCACCATGGGGGTTTAATTAGCAAAATCCAGGCAGGACAAAGATAGGTTTTTGCCCCTCCCCCAATGTAAGAGGCAAGAAATAAAAGAAAACGCGTAGACTGTGAGACTAGAGTCATGCTCAACCAAGTGCAATGTGTGGACTTGACTTGGTAGACACTGATTGAACAAACAATTATAAAAGTTTGTTTTTAAAATCGTGGCAGTTTGAACACTAACTAGATTTTTAGTGTGAAGTTGTATTCATCTTTAAGGATTGATAGTAGTATTTTGTCTACTCAGAGTCGTTTTAAGCGGCACTAATACTTACAAACAAGAGACATGAGAATGGCAACAGACTGGGGGTGACGGTTGCATTCTGAGGCGGCAGCAGCGCGGGTGACTTCCGTTGTCTCATTCTGCTTGGCGAGGTGGCTCGTAGGTGTTTTATGCTTTATAATATAAAAGATTGTACAAGGTGTATCAAATAAATTCAACATAGTAAACATTTACTAAAATGACAGAGGGTGCAGTGCA
Source organism: Tonatia bakeri (assembly GCA_004024845.1). Lineage (NCBI taxonomy): Eukaryota > Metazoa > Chordata > Mammalia > Chiroptera > Phyllostomidae > Tonatia > Tonatia bakeri. The sequence continues at coordinate 239,281 of PVIA01000302.1, read as the reverse complement.
TAAAAAACAGAATGAGTGATTCTACAGGATTTATGACCCAGACCACCAAATAAATGGTACAAAAACAGTCAAGGAAACTCTAAAGAGACGTCAGCTCTACATGTGCACGCCGTGTTGGAATCTTGATGTGAACAAACCAAGTGTAAAAGATAGTCATTAGGCAGTTGGAAATCAACAGAGTGGGTATCTGATATCAAGGACTTTGTTTACTCATTTTTAGGAGCCATAATGGTGTTGTGGTCAGGTTTAAACAAGAAAAGTCCTTATCTTTTATAGCCGTGTGCTGTTGTGCTCCAGCGGGACTGTGGGTGTCGTTGGTGTGGCATGAGTCGAGATAAGGACCTGTGACCATACTTGATTATCGAAGCTGGTGTGGAGGTTGACTTGGTCAGTTCATCTAGTGGGTGTCAATGCGAAATGTCTCTGACATAAAGTAAGTTCCATTGATTACTAAAGCTCTCGAAGGTGTTTCGGAGGGAGTGCACGGGAACTTCTCTGTTGGCTCGTTAGCCTGCGATTTAAGTTGCATTTAAAAATAACTAGTACTGTTTGGAGGGGGTGGGGAGAAAAGACAGACAACTGTAATTGAACAACAAGAAGATAATTTAAATTAAAGAAAACTAGTATTGAATTTTCATAATAACTAATATTTCAAGCACAGAGAATGTTAAACAAATTTTACCTTATTTTTCTCTCTGGGGGAAACCCTTTGAATTGTGTATGATTATCTTATAGATAGATTGTGTTGGAATTGCTTTTTGAAAATAACACAGTAATTAATTCAGCATTTTTTCTGGTTTTTGTTCTCAAACTTAAGTGCGGCAGTTTTCACTCCCCTTACAATTTTTAAGAAAATCATTGGAAATATTAGTAGTTTCTGGGTGGTGGATCTGTGAGTCTTGTTCTTCTTCCCCTTCTATACATTAGAGCAGAATTTAAATTAAGTATTAATTGGGTGCAGCTCGGGGGCCAGGCACTTTCCCAGGCTGTGAACATGGCAGTAGACGAGACGGCCTAGGTCTCTGCCCTTGCGGAGCACGTGTCCAGGTCCTGCTACTCTGTGTGTTAGGAGGAGGTGACGCACCAACTTCCTTCGCTGACAGTTAACTTGAGCTCTAATGATTTGTAATCAGAGAGTAGAAACAAACACCAGTATACATTTTATCAGTTCTTTTTTCTTTTTAAATATATTGTATTGATTATGCTATTATAGTTGTCCCACTTTTTCTCTCTTTCCCCTCCTCTGCCTGGTACCCCCCTTTGCTCTATGATTACCCCCCTTATTTCATGGCCATGGGTCACGAGTGTAAGTTCTTTGGCTTCTCCATTTCCTATACTATTCTTGACATCCCCCTATCTATTCTGTGCCTGGCAATTATGCTTCTTAATCCCTGCACCTTTTCCCCCATTCTCTCCCTCCTCCCAGCTGATAACCCTCCAAATGATCTCCGTACTTACGATTTTGTTCCTGTTTTGGTTGTTCACTTAATTTGGTTTTTTTTAGATTCAGTTATTGATAGTTGTAAACTTGCTACCCTTTTAATGTTCATAGTTTTGATCTTCTTTTTCTTAAATAGTGACTATGAACTCTTTTAGCTTTATCTTGTTTGGGAAGAACTTTATCTGCCCTTCCATTGTACATGATAGCCTTGCTGGATAGAGTAATCCAGGTTGCAGGTCCTTGCTTTTCATCACTTTGAATACTGCTTGCCAGTCCCTTCTTGCCTGCAAAGTTTCTTTTGAGAGATCAGCTGATAGTCTTATGGGAACTCCTTTGTAGATAACTCTCTGCCTTTCTCTTGCTGCTTTTAACATTCTCTCTTTATCTTTAACCTTTGGCATTTTAATGATGATGTGTCTTGGTATGATTCTCTTTGGGTTCAACTTGTTTGGGACTCTTTGTGCTTCCTGGACTTGTGTGTCTATTTCCTTCACCAAATTAGGCAAGTTTTCCTTCATTATTTTTGCAAGTAAGTTTTCAAATTCTTGCTCTTCCCTTTCTCCTTTTGGCACCCCTGTGATTCAGATGTTGGTATATTTAAAGTTGTCCCAGAGGTTCCTAAACCTATCATTGTTTTGTTTTTTTTTTAAATTCTTTTTTCTTCCTGCGGTTCTGATTGAATGCTTTTTCCTTCCTTCTGTTCCAAATCCTTGGTTTGATTCTCAGCTTCATCCTCTCCACTGTTGGTTCCCTGTAGATTTTTCTTTATTTCACTTAGTGTAACCTTTATTTCTTCCCTTATGTTTTTGCTGTACTCAGTGAGTTCTTTGAGCATCCTGATCACCAGTGTTTTGTACTCTGCATCTGACAGGTTGTTTATCTCCATTTCACTTAGCTCTTTTTCTGGGGTCTTGTTCTGTTCTTTCATTTGTGCCATATTCCTTTGTCTCCTCAATTCAGCAGCCTCCCTGTGTTTATTTGTGTGTATTAGGTAGAGCTGCTTTGACTCCTGTCTGGATGATGTGTCTTCTTTAAATCCTTGATTGTCAGATTTCCGTACAACTCAATTTTCTGATGGATCCAGTAGTTATTTGTTTTGAGAAATGTTGGAATTCTCTCTGTGGTTGCTCGAGGAGGCAGACGGTGTCTGTCTGTGCCTCCATTTTGTCTGGGAGCCCAATTTGTCAATTCTTAAGTATTTAGAATCAAACCTAGATATAACTGAATTCTGAAAACTCATACAAGAAAGGGGCACTCAGAGAAGAGGTGATGGTGTTTTAGTTGTTTACAGCTAAATTAGTAAGTACAGCTGAGTTGGTTGACTTCTCCCTAGTACTTTCCAGATCGGGGTTTGTGTTTAGGTATGGTTAGAATTCATGCCTGTTTGGTCCCTTGTAACTTGGAGCATTTTTTTAAAAAATTTTATTTATTCATTTTAGAGAGAGGGGAAGAGAACGAGAGAAATAACAATGTGTGGTTGCCTTTCACACGACCACAACCCGGGCATGAGCCCTGACTGGGAATCAAACTGGTGACTATTTGGTTCGCAGCCCACGCTCAATCCACTGAGCTACACCAGCCAGGGCTAACTTGGAGCATTTTGACTCTTGTACTGACTGATAAGAGTGGATCTTGGGGTTAGGAGCCAGAGGTGAAACTGAGAGTTTAGGATGAGTTAGTGAGCAAGTGGGAAAGAACAATTTTTTTAAAGATTTTATTTATTTTAGAGAGGGAAGGGAAGGAGAAAGAGAGAGAAAGAGAAACATCAATGTGCAGTTGCTGGGGGCTGTTGCCTGCAACCCAGGCATGTGCCCTGACTGGGAATTGAACCTGCGATGCTTTGGTTCGCAGCCTGTGCTCAATCCACTGAGCTACGCCAGCCAGGGCAGAAAGAACAATTTTTTTTTTTTAAGATTTTATTTATTTATTTTTAGAGAGGGAAGGGAGGGATGGAGAGAGAGAGAGAGAGACATCAATGTTCGGTTGCTGGGGGCCATGGCCTGCAACCTAGGCATGTGCCCTGACTGGGAATCGAACCTGCGATGCCTGGTTCTCAGCCCGCGCTCAATCCACTGAGCTACACGAAAGAACAATTTTTTAAAAGTAATGTTTTTATCGTATTTTTTTCCATTACCATTTATCCCTGTTATGCCCTCAACCCCCCACAATCTTTTTCATTTCAATATTGTTTTAATTTGCACTGCTTTTGTTTTTAGTGTTATTGAGTGTGTGTCTACGTGTTTTTAGCATTTTAAAATTAAACTTACTGGGGTAACATTGATTACTAACATAAATTTCAGGTGTACACATTATAGTACCTCTGTAGAAAGAAAAATTTTTGATGTCCTGACACTAACTGTATGAAAACAATTCTAATGTTTGTCTAAAATGAAACTTGAGAGAATCTGATCATGAAACTGGACAGCCATTTAAGGGAAATGATTATTCTGGAATAAGTTCTAATCAGTAAATGGGCATTAGATGCACACTTTGCAGAACAAATTGGGAAACGTGGTTAATGGATTACTTCTTTTTTTTTCTTTTTTTAAAAATATATTTTATTGATTATGTTATTACAGTTGTCCCATTCCCCCCCTTTCATTCCCCTCCACCCTGCCCCCCACCCACATTCCCCTCCTTTAGTTCATGTCCACGTGTCATACTTATAAGTTCTTTAGCTTCTACATTTCCCATACTATTCTTACCCTTCCCCTGTCTATTTTCTACGTATCATCTATGCTACTTATTCTCTGTATCTTTCCCCCCTCTCCTCCCTGTCTCCTCTCCCACTCCCCTGTTGATAACCCTCCATGTGATCTCCATTTCTGTGGTTCCGTATCTGTTCTAGCTGTTTGCTTAGTCTGTTTTTGGTTTTGTTTTAGGTATGGTTGTTAATAATTGTGAGTTTGCTGTCTAATGGACTGCTTCTGCTGTATGAGAAAGATGGTATTCCATTTAAAGAATTTATTGGGAGTCCTGTGAAGTGCGTTGTTTGTTTTTGTAATATGAATAATGACCTGCTGGTTGACCAGATCTCTGTATGTACACTTACATTTGTACTTTCAGGGACATTTTTGGTAATACATAGCCAGAAGAGCGAGTCCAGTGGGGATGAACGCTCAGTTTCTTAACATCGTGCTGCTGATTCTTACTGGGTCAGATGTTTGATCAGACAGATTAGTACTTGCATGTGTGTAGTAATTCTGGCTTCCTTGGTTACCCAGGGTAAATATTTATGCAATGTGAGTAGCTTTTCTGCTAGCTGAAGCTATATATATACATGTACATATATGTATATATACACAACAGTTTTGAAATCTGTGTGTTAGAAACCCTTGTGTTAGGGTATATTTTTAAGGCTTTTGTAACAGATATGAAACCTTATACAGAAGTAGAGCCGTCATGCGTGTGCTGTAGCTTTTACAACTATAAGCACATAAGTTATTTTGAGACAAATCCCACACTAGCATTTCATATGTAAATTCTGAGAATTAGGTAGTGTTCAAAATCTTTTTTTTCATATGTTGACATTCTCACTATCTCTTTGGTATATTGGCTCCTGACGATTACACTTTGTTTTACTGTATCAGAAATAATGTGAGAATGCTTCTTCTTTCTCCATTTTATGATTACAAACAGGATGTACCTGATTTTGGCTAATCTGCATATTCTTTAGAGTTTCCTAAGGGACAGGTAGTATCTGTGGTAGTATTTATTTGTTCTCATGCTTTGGGGGAATAACAGGGACAAACTGACTGGGCTACGAATCTTGTCTGAGGGGGTGTTTTGCTGTGGGACTTTAAAATAAGTGGATTATTTGACCTGGAAAGGAAAACTAACTGTGGCTGTATTCTAGAAGTTAAGTAATTTATTTCACTTGAGATGTCGAGCCTAACCGCTGGTCTTTTTTTCTTTTCTAATAGCTAGTTGTCTGTAAATTTCTTTGCCTTCTACAGGGTTGGTTGGTGTGTGGCATCTTCTGTACTATAATCTCATATAATTATTGGTCTTCCCCTCCCCTCCCCTCCCCTCCCCTCCGAACAGTGTTCAAGAAGGGGTATAAAGAGGGTGTGTGTGTGTGTGTGCGCGCGTGCACATGCAATAGATACTATTATATGCAATTTATAGTATATTATATATGCATATTTACATATGTGGGCATTTGAAATAAGGTTTTTGTTGTTTTTTGTTTTTAAATATTTTATTTATTTATTTTTAGAGAGGGAAGGGAGAGGGAGAGAGAGAGAGAGAGAGAGAGAAACATCAATGTGCGGTTGCTTGGGGACATGGCCTGCAACCTAGGCATGTGCCCTGACTGGGAATCGAACCTGTGATGCCTGGTTCGCAGACCGAGCTCAATCCACTGAGCTATGCCAGCCAGGGGGTTGTTTTTTTTTTTTTTTTTTTAAGTTTTCTATACTGGGGACACCTTTGATAGCCTGAAATTTACAGTCATCTCTCTTAGGATATTTTTATTTTTTAAAGTTATTTTTATTTTATTGATTTTAGATAGAGAGAAGGAGGTGGGGAGACAGGGTGAAACATTGGTTTGTTGTTCCACTTACTGATGCACTCATTGGTTGAGTTTTGAATGTGCCCTGACTGCAGATTGAACCTGCAACCTTGGCCTCGAACCAGTCGAGCTACCCGGCCAGGGCTTCTTTGAGGATGCTTTTAAATCCGTAAAATAAAACCCACAGGATTATGAGGAAATAAGTTATTTTGAAATATAGTTAGCAAAATGTTAAAACTCTTAGTAACATGTGCTTCTTAACATAATAAATAACAAGTTCTAGCAACACATCTAAATTTCAGAGTAATGAGTATAGATGATATTTAAAGATCTGCAACAACTTAATATTTTATGAAAAGAACCAATTTATGTGGATGTGGAAATTCCAAGTAGTGTAGTTCTAGTGTGGTTTATGGCCAGCATTATCATTGAAAAAAAGGTGCTACATTTCAGGGGCCAGTGAAAGTAGATGCATGATTTGCCCCACTCCCAGGTCTCTCCTGCACGTTCCTGAATTTTACCCGCGAGCCCACTGGGCTGCAGTCTCAGAGCAAGAACATTCTGCACTAAGGCTTTGTTTGTGTCCCACAATGCTCAGCTCGAGGCTAGGGATTCAGACTTAGAATACAGTCATCAGATGAAATGGGCCACAAACATCGTGCCCATTTTAGTGGCTTTTAAAATAAGCCATAACAATCTGATGATGCTGGGTCTCCAGATGATCCCATTGTGCTCTCTGCGACTAAATTGGTTTCTTTTTTTGAATTCTTGGGCTGCATTTTTTTTTACTATATATTGCTTTATAGTTAGTATAAAATTAATGTTTTAAGCAGTTTCTAAACATCCACGTTGGCTGTTAATGTCTTTTGCTTTTATATGGTTTTTTTTTCCTTTTAAAAAACATTTTAATTCTTCTGCAGGATTCGGAAACTTCAGATACGAAATATCCCGCCTCACTTACAGTGGGAGGTAAGAATTTCTATATTTAAAATTAAGATTTTAGTATCGAAGCCTATTGTTAGTTCTTCCAAAAGTTTTTCTCCTTCCCCCAACTCTTTGGCTAGGACACAAGGTTTTTCTCTCTTAAGGTTTGTGTCTTGCTGTGGGCTTTTCTCTGTAAGTGTACACTGTATCTTTAAAAAATTGCTCTTTGAAATACTTAAAAAAGAAGTTGAAGAAGTTTCTTAGATAATCTTCCTCATTCCATCGCATTCCAACAAAATCTTTAAGATCTTTCTGAGCTTGCCAATTGTATTTAAGGTGTGAAGTTCCCTCCTTGGGAAATTTTTTGAATGACAAATACCTGCATCTTATGCTCTACTTCAAAATGTTACTCCACTTTCTTTTGCTCAGATGGTGGCACTGCGGAGGAGACTGTGGATAGAAACACAAACTAAACATTTAGCACGATTGACTAGCCCGTGTCAGCAATTTTCAAAGCATAGTAATGATGGCATGGTAGAAATTTGAGACACCAGTGGTGGGAAAGATAAGGGAAAATATTTGTTGACTCTTCCAGATGATGGAACCTGAAAGTACTTAAAACCTACCTTGAGAGGAGGGTGCAGGGAGGACTGCTCGTCTCTTCTGTATTTTTAATACAAAAATCAAGAATAACTAGCTTTGTGTGATTCCCATTCGTCTTCTAACATGACATTTGATGAGTCACTAAACCTGAACATTCATCGAAATGCAGAGTATGGTTAAAAGGTTTCTTTGGTGGTGAGTTGTGGTAAGTTGGTTTGAAGTCTGATTTTCCAAGGTCCCCGTTGGTAACAAATCATTTATGCTCAGAATATTTTACACAGCATTTGTATTCAGAACAGTATTACTCACTGAGTTTAATTTTTTGCAGGAGGAATTGGTTCTTTGGTATAAGCTTGAATATATTTCAAGCTATGTAATATATCAAAAGTATATTTTTGTAGATGGAAACAGTATAAATAAAGTTAAGCTTCATGTATTTTTCTGTTTTAGATTAACATTTGTTTAGGAAATTGGGTACCTTGGAGGATGTGTCCCCAAATCAAGTGTTGTGATTTGATCCCTTTGTTTTAACACGGGCTATGTTACAGATGATTTTTTCTGCTTCCGTATTGTGGCTTTCAGTGAAGTTGTCAGATGGTAGCAGTCAATTTTAAGTAAGTGAATCACTAGAGCAGCAGTAGTACATCACAGTGATTTTGAACCTCTTTCATCTCATGGCACACAAACTAATTACTAAAATTCTGCAGCACACCAAAAAATATATTTTTTGATGGCCCAACCAAAAAAAGTATAATTTTGATTTATTCATGCTGGACAGATACAGTTGCATTGGCTGTTGTCATTTTTAAATTTGACAATCTCAGGGAAAAGAGGCTAGTGCCCCTGATTAAATAGGTATTGCCTGTTTTAAAAATTCTTGTGGCACACCACTTAAAATTGCTGGTGTGTCAGATACAGGCAAGTGGCAATTTCCTTTTAATTCATTCATAGTATCTCTTCAAATTTAGATTGCAGTGGCTTCTCAAGCATTTAGTTTGTTGTATTTTTGGTGGCTTTTCAAGCTTTTAGTGTATTGCATTCTCTTACTCATGGTAAAATGTAACCTCACTCATGAGTCTAAATTTTTATTCACCACATCTAACTTTTATATTTCATTTTATCCTCCCCATAGTCCTTTGAGGTAAGGTGAAGTAGGTGGCATTATCTCCATTTTTTGCAGGTGGGCAAGTATGGGCACACAGGATTCAAATAATTAAGTGAGAACACATACAGAATTCTAAGAAGTTTGGAACTAGACTTTGAAACTCTTGACTTTCACCTCTTTAAAAAATTTTAAATGATTGTTTGCACTGTTGATCAACAACAAAGTTTACTGAGGGCTTGTCCAGGTAGGATAAGCTAGTGTGACGTTTTCTTGCCTTGAACACTTGGATTTCCTTTTGAGACAAGTCACTGTGTATAACTTCTGTGTGCACACGGACTGTGCCGGCAGTGGCGTGCCAAAGCCTTATCTCAGACAGCGATGACTTTGCACTTACAGGTCTAGATGTTGGAGGGATTAGACTTTGAACCCACTGATTAATCTTAGAATCCCTGAACGTGGGGAGACTGGACATTAGGCGCCAACTGATTTGATGCAATAGGAAATATGTAGACGTGGATGAACTATTCTAGTCTGAAATATAGAGGTTTGAGCCCTGGCTGGTGTGGCTCGGTTGGTTAGAGCATCGTCCTGTGCACCAAAAGGGTTGGGGGTTCGATTCCTGGTCAGGCACATGCCTAGGCAACCGATCGATGTTTCTCTCCCACATGGCTGGTTCTCTTTTTCTCTTTGTCCTTTCCTCTCTATATGAAATCAATAAACATATTTAAAAAAATAGAGATTTGACTGGATTTACTTTCAACCTAACTTTGAGTTTACAATACAAATGGAAGATAGAGTCACAACTTAAATTGTGCTACTGAGAAACACCTTCCAGGTCCAGAATATGCGACATTCCACAGGATGAACAATACTGTTTTACTAACCAAGCAGTGGCTTGTTAAAAGGGAAGGAGACTGTTGTGGACTTAGACTTATTAGGAAAACAGAAAAGCCAGTTACAGTAAGTTATTTGTGAACTGTGTAAACAGTCCTTTGAAGTAGGTGGCCTTTGGGGTCAGACTCAAAGTTGTATCCCAGCTGCATGACTTTCTAGTTGTGTGATATCTGAACAGGCTTTAAAAATTCTCTGAGCTTCATTTTCCTCATCACTAACACGGGGTGATGACAGCAGCCACCACACTGGGTGGCTGTGAACATTAATAGGATCATGCATGCAAGCACTGAAGACAGTGCTTGGTACACGGAAGTGCACACTACATTTCAGCTATCGCACAAACAGCACACTTGCCTCCTCCTGACCTTGTTCTTGTCTCAGTCAGATCCAGCCTGGAGCACAGAAGGCACCAGGCGTTTCACCGGGGGAAGTTAATGTGGAGAATCACACAGGTGCTACAGGGAGCAGCCGCCACCCTGAGGACCGAATTGGTGACACTCTGAGTGAGGGATGCTCCCTGGCTGTGGCTGGTACCTGGGATGAGGGGCTAAAGCTGGCTGGGAAGCCACTGCTGATAGAATGATGCTGATAGGGATGGTGGACAGACGGGGAGGAGCGAGGCCCATCTCCCCCACTCCTGCCTTCCAGTTTTCCTCCAGTGCCTTCTACCAGCAGAAACCAGCAGGGGGCCACTGGCAAAGGAGCCAAGGAGGGCCAGCCCCTGACCTGCAAAGTCAGAAGGTGGATTTGGAACTGAGAGCTTAATGACCAGCCAGACTTGTATCCCAGAAATGAAAAGTCCTTCTCTGTCCTGCTGTTCCTCCAGTAAGTCATTTTCTGTGACATCACAGAAGGGTGACAGGATCTGGGACTGTGGCGGGAACACTAATGGAACAGACGGTGGCATTTTATAAGATCTGTAGCTGAAGTGTTATCTTTATTTCATCATGCTCTCTTTATATTTGTATTCATTTGTTATTTATATTCTCTTCATACCACCATATATTGCTGAACGATATGAGAGGATTCTTCTTGAATGCTGCGTATATCAAACAGGGGTTAACTGATTTTTTTTTGTATTTGCACTTTTTTCCTTTATTTTTATTGTTAACACTTGCAGGTGTCCCCACTTCCTACCCCCTCCTCCCTACCCTTGCTTCCCCTGCCCTCTGGCCATCATCACACTGTCATCTGTGACCATGGGTTAGACATGTATGTTCTTGGCTAATCTCTTCACCTTCTTCCAGTCCCCCCTCCCCTGCACCGACAGCTGTCAGTCTGTCCCGTGTATCCATGCCTCTGTTTCTGCTTTGTTCTAACCATTTCGTTTTAGATGATGAGAAAGCACCTGTGGGCACTGGGTTGGCTAAACCTATCACTGAAGTGTTTTGGGCAGATGGGGATATGGGGAAACGAACTTTTGAAGGACCTGCTGTCAGAGAATTAGGCAGTTGGTTTCCCCCCAAATATGTGGAGTGTAGACGGGAGATCGAAGAAACTGCCTCTTGTCCAGCTGCCACCCCCTTGCACAAGGTGCTTGAAGAGGAGATGCGACTAGACCTGGAGGGGCTTCCCGGTGGTGCACAGTCCCGATGGCCGGTGCACCCTGGGTCCTCAGGGGCCGGGAGGGTGCACTGGTGGGATGAGGGCGGGAGGGGACATCCTCTTGGGCAGACAGCACCACAGTGGGGGAGTGACGGAGCCTTTGAGAATACGTTTTTGTAAAGCCTTACTCGATGTCTCAGATGGGGCCCCATTTTCTAAATTTAAAGAATATTTTTCTGCATTTAAAAAATACATTTCCAAGGCCTTAGGGAAGGATTTCTTTAAGAGAGGCCTTTTCTAACCTTACTGTCTTACTACTGCTCTCTCATCAAAATAATCAGAATTCCTAATAAATACTCACAAAATATCAAATGGGGTACCCTCTCCGAAAGAAATGTAAGATCCATTAATTGTGCAAATGAAGTGTCATAGACTAAAGGGCAAGTTCAGTTTTCATTTTGGGGTCAGACGATAAAAGTCGAATGATGTTTCTGGAGAGTTTCCTGCATGCAGTCTGAGCTACAGCATGAATTAGTCGTCTGCCTCCTGAGGTTCTGCGCCTGCCAGGGCCCGACATCACGCATGCCTGGAGCCACTGCATTTTTGGGCAAAGATTTGACCATGTGGGCTGACAGATACTTATGGGGAATGCATACTTGAACATCACAGTCCTGGTAGGAAACTGAGAATGTATGTTGGTTTTACCTCAAAAACTGGATATTCAATCTTTCTTGGACTTCGTTGAGCTGAGGAGATGATTGTCTTGGGAAGGAACTCTGAGGAGGTTTGTGCAGTGTCAGAGCCATTTCAGCCACGTGTGTGGTCTGGTGTGACTGACGAAAGGAGACAGCAGCTGTCTTCTGGGCTGACCACAGAGGAGTTCAAGGGTGGGAGGGTGGGTGGGCGGGGGTCGGCCCCTCACAACCAGAGCATCCGCAGATTGCATCTACCCTCTGACATTCGTGAGTTGGTCTCTGGTTCTTGACGTAGACCAGCTCATGAATGTAACCAGTATACTGAAGCAAATCACCAGTACACTGAAAAAAGCATGTAACCAGTATACTAAAAATAAAAAACCCAAGCTACAAGTTGGAAACTGCACCATAATATATTGTGTTTTTTTCCCCCCCTCAGAGCAGAGTTACCCTAAATAATTTCTTTTAAAGGTCTTTTTGGTGCTTCTATATGAGCTTGAAGCAATTTTTGGAAGGAAGTGGATCTTATAGGAAATCTTAAAAGGCACTTCTTTCGTAGGGGCTGAGGATTGCCCCGCAGAAAACTTTAGGGTTTGGCTTGTTAGTTTTGAACCCAGCTCCTAGTAACGAGTTGGGAGAAAATTGACTTTTAGGGCATAGGGAATATTTGAAAACTATGATTGAGAGACGTTTATTCCTTTCTAGTTTGGTGGTGGGAGTGTCATGATGAAATACCTCAGATGGTGACAGTATTTGGAGATGGGGTCTTTATGGAGAAAATCAAGTTAAAGTGAGGTCGTTTGGATGGGCTCTAATCCTATAACTGGCGACCTTATAAAAATGTAGAATGCAGACGCACACACACAGAGCGCCACGTGAAGATTGGCATTACAGTGCTGCCATCTTTGGAAGAGGGGCTAAGGCTTTAGAAAGATGCCCACATTTCAGACCATAATGAAAGTCGCATTCTAATAAATAAGGTGGAAACCTCCTTAAATGGGCATTTTCTTGTGAGATGAGGCACGTACTTTTAATGGAGAAATTATATGATCCACATTACAATGAGAAGAATGCTGAATGAGGGCGAGTTGAAGAGGTCAGAAATTTCCAAAAGGTTAATAACAGCTTCTTAAAGCTGGTAACATCTCAATGAAGTCTGTTATTTTCTTTCCCTATGTACTCTGGATATAGTAAGATAATTATAGGAGACTTTCTCTGGCTGTACTAGGAAGTAGAAATAGCAGTATCATTAAGGTAGGCTCTGGCAGACGGGAAACCAAAAGAGTTTTTATTTAGAAATAAGGAAGTAAGCAAGAAAGTAGTGATGCCATGAGATCCAGTCTGGGCAGAAGACAAAACAGGAGCACGGTTAATGTAAAATAACAGGGTCCAGCAGAAGCAAGGCCTGCGTGAGTGTGGTCACTAGGGTAATATATATGGGTGCAAAAACTTAGTTTTAATTGGAACATTTCACCTAAAATGTTATATGGTGTACTTGAGTGTGATATTGTTATGTTACAGAATCACATGCTTATGCTTTTGTAATCCAAGACTTGGTAATAAAAAAGGGGTGCTATTTGTGCTGGGTCCTTTAGTTCAGGGAGGGCCCTCATGATACCGCTTAGGATAACTGTGTGCTGGCAGTTAGAAGACCGTTTTGGAGAAGAGGAGATGGTGGAATGACTTCCAATGGAAGAGATTCAGGCAGGGGCTGGGTCCTGTCAGGTGAAGCCCCTGGTAGATGCTGATGTTTTTTAAGGGAAGGAACTGTCGCTCGTTTGCATCTTCTACATGCTAATTCCTGCGGGCACTCTGGTCAGATACTGTTTGACTCATGATGAATGTGTGAACTACTACTACGGAACAGAAGTTGGGTGAGACCAAAGCATTTAAATATTATTGATAATGTAAAGTTAACAGTGTGCCCTGGCTGGTGTGACTCAGTGGATTGAGCTCTAGCCTGTGAACCAAATGGTTGCTGGTTCGATTCCCAGTCAGAGCACATGCCTGGGTTGCGGGCTGGGTCCCTGGTGGTGGGTGGTGCTCAAGAGGCAAGCACACATTGATGTTTCTTTCCTTTTCTTTCTCTCTCCCTTCCCCTCTCTCTAAAATAACTAAATAAAATCTTTAAAAAATAAAGTTAACAACATGAGTTAATTCAATCAAACAGAAAAAGACATCTATAGGAGCAGTGGGGTTGGCATTAACCTGGCTCTGAATAAGAAGTCACCAGAGGCATAGATGTTAATGTTAGAAATAACTCATTTCTAGGTTGCCTTCTGCAGTAGGACAGCTTGGAGTTATAAAGAAAGTAGTGGCTGATTAAAGTGTTCTGGGTGGGTACTTTTGAAACTTTTCAAAGATGATGGTATGGCTGGAGCCTGGCATGCGAACACAGATAAAGGCAGAGCTGGTCAAAGGTAGCATAACCATGCCCGATGGTTCCCCGGGCATCCTCTGGGGAGGTTTTGTGGGACTCAGAGAATCACTGTGACATCAGTGAATTTGAGTGAATAGTTGTTAAAGGTAGTTGATCTCAACCAAATAATTCCGGGGGATGTAATAGACAGTTTAAGGAGACCATTGATGCCAATAGGTGATCTTTCTTCACCGGCCTGACTCCGAGCCTGGTTTATAAATAGCTGACATGAGTAAGTACCTGTGTGCTGGGTGCTCGATTAACCCTTTTCTCTTCACATCAGCCCCCTGTCCCCACTATGCAGATGAGGCCACCGAGGTACGCAAAGGTGAAATAACTTGTCCAGGGTCACGCAGACAGAAATGGGTAGCGTTTCTGTTCCTGCTTACGTTACTCAAACAGAAAACTTTCCCTAAAAGACAAGTTTCTAGTTCTTGTAATTATCATCATTTATTTACTTTCAACATGTCCCTGAGAGTTTGACAGCGAACCCAATAGAAACTGGATTCTCCCCAGGGCTGGAGGAGGTAATGTGGTTACGAGTGGTTAATGGACTGGGACAGATTATGTGAGGAAGTTGTTGGTAAACTCTCCCTTTCAGAGAACTGTGGTCAGTAGAGTTCTCTATGCGTCGTTGCTCTGGGATGGGTCATCCTTTGCCTCATTAGACAAGATCTGGTAAAAGGCATGTGGGGGAACACCAGAGTTTTCCTAGGACCCGTATGTGAACGTATTTCTGCTCCCTGTGTTTACCGTGCCCTCACACTGTGATGCCTGGACATTTGTCCTGTGCTTCCATATTTCCCCTGAGATGGTCATCTCAAGGTCTCCGTGCCCTTTATATAACCCTTCTGTTGTGAAAATATAAAACATAAACAAAAATAGAGAGGCTAATATGACACTCAGTTTCAGTCATTATGATCAGGGAGTCTTGTTTTGTTCTTCACTCTACCCTCTTCACCCTTTTGCGCATCGTTTTGAGGCAAATTCCAGACACGTTCCTTCATTTAGTAAGTACTTCGGTGTGTATCCCTAGAAGATGTGCCTGCGCTAGTTTGCTAGGGCTGCTCTCACAAGACTCCACGAAGAGGGTGGCTTCAACAGCAGGAGTTTTCATTGCACAGTTCTGGAGGCTGGACGTCTGATGACAAGGTGTTGGCACCTGCGGTTCCCTGAGGGCCCTCCCGGAAGGGTCCATTCAAGACCACTCTCTTCTGATGGTTCCTTGCCGTACGGCACTGTGACTCCAGTCTTCACTTGGCGCTCTGCGTGTGTACATCTACATTTCTCCTTTTCTAAGGACACCAGTTACATTGGATTTGGGCCCATCTGAATGACCTCATTTTAACTCAGTTATCTCCGTAAAGACCCTGTCTCCAAATACGGTCACAGTCTGAGATGTTTCATCATGACGTTTTTTTAAAAAGATGTTATTTTTTTTTAGACAGAGGGGAAGGGAGGGAGAAAGAGAGAAAGAAACATCGATGTGTGAGAGATAGATCAACTGGTTGCCTCTCTCACACCCCCAACCGGGGACCTGGCCCACAATCCTGACATGTGCCCTGACCAGGAATCGAACACGTGACCTTTTGGTTTGCAGGTCAGCACTCAGTCCGCTGAGCCACACCAACCAGGGCTCATCATGACATTTTTGGGGGGGGCACAATTGAACCCCTAATAGTCTCTCTTAAAAATTCCCATGTTAAATTAATAGTAACTCTCAAATATGAAATCAGATCATTCACATTTCCTTGACTACATCAATTTAAAAAAATGATTTTTTTTGAGTCAGGATGTAAACAAGATCTTTTCCACGATATTTTCAGTAGGTTCCCCCACCCCACGTTTTTGTGTGTGCAGAGTGTTTGCTGAAGTGCGTTTACATGCTTGTAGAGTGTTCCCACTCTTAGTTTGCTGAGCTGCATTCACGTGTGATCCTGTGACATGTTCCCCTGACCCTTCTGGGACTAGGGTCAAACTCAAGTTCCCTGTGTTTGGACAGGACAAAGGAATAGGTGGTCATGTGCTCCTCCATCAGGAGGTGCCTGATGTAATATAATGTTTGTGCTGTGAAATGCCATTGATCCTTGCTTAGAGCCATCACTGTGTGCTTGCGGGGTGGTACTGTTCTAATCGTACAAGGTCTACATTTATTAGTTTCAGTGCATTTGTAAAGAGGAACTTGTCCTTGTCTGTGGTTTGATCACTCCGAGGTAAAGTTTGAGACAGGAAACATGCTCGATTCTTTCCATTTGTTTTCTGCCTTATAAATGTGGGTGCCAGTCAGTTTCCATGTGTGTCATTAGGAGCTCACAAATTTAAACATTTGGGTTTCAGAAGTATTGGAATCATTCATACTGATACTTACATTATTCTAACCCGTGAGCCCTTGGAACTTCTTCAAGACAGGGCTCGTGTCCTGTTGACGTCACCTCAGTGGTTGGCAGCTTCCTTGATTTTGGGTTCAAGAAGTCACAGGTTCATCTTGTGTGTATTCTGTTCCAGCGGCGGGAGTCAGCCCTTCCTCCAGGGAGCCTGGCTCCTTGGGAAATGGTATTCGGAGACCACAGGGAGATCAGGCTTCTCTTGTGACCAAATCCATTAGCCTTTTCTCGCTTGTGCATTTTCTCCGTAACACGTATGCCCTCAGCTCCTCTGCCCGAGGGCTTTGGTTGCGGCCGCTCTTTTGTGTTGTTCTCTGACATGCGCTTCTCTGGTCCCCAGTGTGAACGTTCCTCTGTTATTTGTTTACTCTTTTGTTCCTCGCTCTTGAAAATGCCACTCGTTTGTACTTGCTTTTTGCTTCCTGCTCCTAAGTCAACATTCACTTAACTATCCATTGAACTTACGGTGTCTAAAACCAAATTTCTTCCCCTCTCAAGTCATTGCTTTGCTTCCTCTGAATGTTAATATTGCCTAGGTCACATGGCTTGGCCTTGAGGTCACCCTTGAGTCTCCCTCTCCGTTTTGCCTCTGGCCATAGGACACCAGGTGTTTTTAGGATTGATGTTCTTTCCTGTACCACCAGCCCGCAGGGGATTCAGTCACCGGTCAACCATTTCCAGCACTTTCCCCTGTGTGAATGGGGGAGATGACAGGCAGGCACAACCATCCGAAGAGGGGTGACCACAGAGGGCTCCTGCTTGGTGTTCCCAGCTTGGAAACCATCTTCAGAAGTGCTGAGCACTAACTGAAGATTCTGTATTAGTGCAGAGATATTAACTTGCTCTTCTAATTTCGTGATCTGCAAATGAGTCTTCTAAGTCTTCTAGTGAAAACAACTGGTCATTTCTGTTTGAATTGTATTAAACTACCAACAGCCACAAACAGATCGTTAATGGTTATACAAGAGAGGTCTTTGGTTTCAGCATGTTTACTCGCAGTCTTCTGCACACCCGAGAAGAAAGAAGTGATAAACGAATCTTTCATTTGTGTTGCAGGCAGAGCTTTTTACGTGATTCCTACACTCTTTCAAGTTCAGGTTGGTGCTTAGGTATAAGTGTGGTCCCATGAATAGAGATTTACAGGAAAAGAAAAGTTAACTCCTTCAGGGTGGGAAGGAAAGTTATCCAAACTTGAATATTCCATGGCCAAAAAGCCAAACAAACGAGTAACTTAAAAGCCTCCCTAAAAACCGTGATCTTTTCTACATGGGATCAACAGAGCTTTATGTGCTAATCTCAGAGGAGCCCTCATGACTCCTGCTGTTTTCTGTGCCAAGTGCCCTAAGTGTGAAGTAGGACATTTGTCGAACATCAGGCAAGGGGATCTGTGTCGTCTTTACTTATAATACTTCTGACACCAACACCAAACATCTTTTTCCGTTGTTACTTCTTTCAGTTGTAATTTACACTCAGTATTGTTTTGTATTTGTTTCAGGTGTACAGCATAATGGGTAGACAATCATATTAAAAACCACTTTAAAAAGTGGTCCCTCTAATATCTCAAGTCCCCACCCAGCCCCATGTGTAGTTGTTACAGTGTTATTGACTTGTATTCCCTGTGCTGCACTTTACATCCCCGTGACTGTTTTGTGACTAACAATCCGTATGTCTTAATCCTTACACCTTTTTCACCCTGCTGCCCCTCCAAATATCTTTTGTGGCGTTTTTTTCTAATACCCCTTCTGCTCTCCAACACCAGCTTGGTGTCCCACAATTTGACTCAGTTCAGATTCCACAGGTTAAGGGTTCCACCTCACAAAACTGCCCCCCCACTTTGGGTGCAGGTGCAGTGGTATGTCTAGGCTGCTCGATTTCTACCTGGCTGACCACAAATTTGGAGGGTCCTGTAAGGTCCTCCCTTAACCTGTTGATAATTCGCTGGACTGGCTCACAGAACTCAGGAAAGGGCTTTGCTTGCTATTCCCAACTTATATAAAGGATACAACTCAGGTCCAGCCAGATGGAAGCGATGCTTAGGGTCAGACATGGGCAAAGGAGCCTAGAGCTCTCCAGCCCTCTCCAGGCACGCTGTGTGATTCAGCTCTACAGATGTGTTTGCAATGCAAACGAGAGACCATTTCAAATTTAAGGGTTATAAAAACCTTTGCTTCTTGCTCTTTTTCTGTTGCTTGCTACCTCTGATGTCAGTGAACCAAATGTTCAGGGTTAATGTCGGGGAAGGAGAAGTCCCCAGGCAGGGGTCTAGAGCAGTAAACCCCCTGGGAATGGCAGGGCACTCTTAATTCCATTCCAAGTTTAGCGTCAGCAACCAGAAAGCAGTGTGGCCTCAGTACTCAGAACACGTTCCCCCTTTGTGTTTTTTGCATTGCTGAATGACCTACGTTGTCTTGTCCAAAACATAACCTTACTATTTCGAGTTTCTTCCCATGCAGGGATGAGAAAGGCTGTCATTTTCTGTGGTCTTTTCCTAGATGTGCGGCACGCATTCCGCGACGTCCTCTCAGGGTCCCTCTGCTATCAGTTGGCCCTTGTCTGTGGACAAAAGGAAGTGTTCAGTGAGCACTGGCCGAACAGAGAAAGTAATGTGATGCATTTCAGAACGTGCCCAAACCCAGATAGAGATCTCTGTGTTCCTCCTGTGAGGTTCCTTCTTGTCCGAGGTGGGTTCGTGCCACCCCTCCCCCGCGCACGAGTAGCTGTCAAATGGATTGAACTTAGTTTAGTAAGGTTGATGGTAATGAATTGATTTTTCAGACCTTTTTTTTTTTTTAAACGAGGCCTATGTTTGATTGTCCATTTCCCCTCATTTCTGTGCTTATTACCACATTCCTATCTCTCGTTTCCCTTTTTACTGGACTACCATGCCTTTAAGTTTTAGATCAACTGTAATAGCATGGGATGGATTGGCCCTGGGGTGGATTGGCAGTCGCTTCTTCCAGCCAGCCCTATACACAGGAAGGACACAGTGCTTGTTTTGGGGCAGTCGGACCTAAAGCCCTCTTTCTTAGCCACCACTAAACTGTATGTAAACTGTGTGTCGTTCTGTCATCTCATGTGTAAAAGTAAGACTGACCTCTAGTATCCCCTGCAAGTCTATTTATGATTTGAAGCACCAGACTTTTGGGTTAGGGACTACACCTGACGTCAAAGACCCAGCACCGTCTCTGGGGTGAACTAGCTGGTTAATATTCACACAAACTGTGCAACTCCATAATTGTTTTTTTTTTTTAATAGTTCACTGCGTTTTTTGTGGGGGGTGGGGTGGGGAGAGGCAGGGATGGTGGGTATAAGAAAATGGAATGTAAATTTGTTGTCCTAGGTCACTGACTGCTATTGAAGTGGAAATCACCGTATTCCTCTTGTGAGTTTTTTTTTAAGTGTTGTTGCTTTTGTTTGCGGTTGTTATTTATCTATTTTATTTTTGAAACAAGTAGAAATCTTTAAAGCCACGTTGGGCCCTTCACTAGCAGGGGACACGTGTTTTAGAAAGCTATCTTGCAGCTCTGCTACTTGTTTTAATGTTTTAAGTAGTTCAGGTGTGTTGGGTTAGACTTTCTGATAGTGTTTTAGCTTAAAATTCAACTTCCTGCTTGGGGGGAGCTTAATTTCTTCTTTTTTCTCTTTTTAAAGAAAAGCCTCAAACCTTACCATAGAAGAAATGAGTCACAAAGAAGTCAGACGCATCGCTGAGTGGCGCTCCTAGTGGCTGTGCTGTGGGGCAGGCTGTGCCCTGAGATGCGGCCTCGTTAGGGTGGATTAATGCTAAGCCCTCCTGGGTTTACACTCGTCATTCCCGCCGAGTTCTCTCTCAGCGGGTTTGCTGCACACCCGAGCATGTTCTGTGCACTTCCAATATTCTGGTGTTGGTGAACACGACTTGAAGTTGCCCGGCTGAACAACTATTTCTGATTTCAAATGATCTTCATGTTTTCCTGATAAAAGACATGACCTAATTATCTTAGCTTCTTTCTTGCTGAACTAAAGACGGGCAAGTCTTTCATCAGACACAGCTTTGTTTTTGTATGCTAGGGTTTTATCCTGACTTTCTGTTTGACTAATGTGTGTTTGAGGAGGACTTTTGCTCACAGGCTTCCCTCTGCTACTAGAGACAGAGCTTTGTTGTGTACAATAGCGTGTTCGTCACTTTCTGCGGACCATGTCCACTTGGTGTCCGCTGTTACTGAGTAAGGGTCACCTCTACCTAACGGTGTATGAGGTGTGTCCAGAAGGTATCCAGTCATGTAATGGGAAAAACAGATTTTATTGAAGAAGATACAAGAAACATTGTACATAGGACACTGATGCCTCATTCCCCTTCAAAGTAGACACCCTGGGATCTTACACAATTGCTATCAGCTGCCCCATTGTATTTTCCTGAATCTTATTGATGGTATGAAATCTCTTCCCTTTCAAAGGTGCCTTTACTTTTGGGAAAAGCCAGAAGTTTTAGGGTGCCAAATCTGGTCTGTAGTGGGGCTGAGTCACCTGGGTGATTTGTTGTTTTTCCCAAATACTCTGTACAAGGTGCAATACAGGAGCGGGCGCAGGTGTGGGTGCATTGTTGTGATGAAGTTGTCAATCACCAGTTGCCCATAGCTTTGGCCTTCTGGGTCATCCAGTAGTTTCCATGGAGGAATGTTCAAGCTTAATGCAAAAGTTGATATAGATTCATTGCCCTACTCGCTCAGTCAGTTTTTAAATTTATTATATTTTATTGATGATGCTCTTACAATTGTCCTGATTTTTCCCCTTTGCCCCCCTCCACCTAGTACCCCATACCCCTCAGGCAATCCACTCACCATTGTTCATGTCCATGGGCCATATGTATAAGTTCTTTGGCTACTCTATTTCCTATATTATACTTTACATCCCCATGGCTATTCTGAAACTACCTATTCGTACTTCTTACGTAATCTTCTTGCCTCTTTGCCCATTCCCCCACACCCCCCTCCCATCTGATAACCATCTGGTAACTTCTTTTTTCTTCCTACTTTTAAGAGTCTCTCTTTATCTTTAAACTTTGGCCTTTTAATTATGATGCATCTTGGAGTGGGCCTCTTTGCACCCGTCATAATTTGGACTCTCTGTGCTTCCTAGACTTGCTTATCTATTTCCTTCACCAAATTAGGGAAGTTTTCTTTCACTATTTTTGCAGATAGATGTCCAGTTTCTTGTTCTTTCTCTTCTCCTTCTGGTTCCCCTGTGATGCAAATGTTGGACCTCTTGAAGTTGTCCCAGAGGCTGCTTACACCATCCTCATTTTTTTTTGGATTCTTTTTTCTTTTTGTTCTGATTGGTTGTTTTTTGCTTCCTTATGTTCCAAAGCATTGATTTGATTCTTGGCTTCATTTACTCTACTGTTGTTTCCCTCTAAATTGTTCTTTATTTCAATCAGTGTATCCTTCATTTCTGACTGGGTCTTTTTTATGCTGCTGAGGTCCTCGCTAAGTTCCTTGAGCATCCTTATAAACAGTGTTTTGAACTCTGCATCTGATAGATCGCTTATCTCCATTTCATTTAGCTCCTTTTCTGAAGTTTAGATATGTTCTTTCATTTGGGCCACGTTTCTTCAACTCAGTGGGGTCTACCGCCCCCACTGACTAGTACAGTGAAGTCGTCACTGTTCACACGTGCGCATTCCAGTCCACTCTCCTTGGCTGCCAGGTTACATCGATGTTGTGCAAACCATTCTTGTTATATTAACAATGGCTATGCTTTTTCTGGACAGACCTTTTATTTTAGGGTTTTTAACTTTATTACTGATTATAAAACCAGGTATTAAAAATATTAAAGTATTACTGATTTACATGTTTAAAGATATATGTGGTGTCTAACTAAACTGTGTTGCCTGGCACTAACATGAAGGGCTGCAGCAGTTAGGGTGATTAGTGGTAAGGTGACAGACACAGACTCTCTGTGGGGCAAGGGCTCTCCTGGAAGGTCACTCCAGTGGGCAAAAGACAGGCTGAGATTGGATGACTACAAGTTCTCCTTGGCTGTGGAAGCTGATGTGGGTTAACTCTATGCATGGTGATGAGACGTGTGGAGTGCCCACTGAGGAGGTGAGGAATTGAGTTATTCTCACTGTGAACGCCTAAGAGATTGACTATTGCCCTTCTTACAGCAATGAGTGTTGTCCATTTTAACTTTTTAAATCACACATAATTTATATCTATTGTAGTGCTGTAACACTACCATCCAGAGGTAACCAGCATTCCTGGTTGAGTGTTTTAGTTGATTTCTATTACAGAGGGTGAGCTAGTTCACTGTCCTTGGACTTTTCCTCCAAAACAGTTTTCCAGGGTTGTAGCACTGCTAAGTCAGCTTTTTCTTAAGAGCCTTTGTGCCGTGGGACTCAGACAAGTTCACTAAAAGGGGTGCCTTTCTCATTTGAGAGTTAGTCAGGCATGGGATCCTTCAGAGAGCTAGGGCCTGCTGGTTCTGTCTTCTTTCTGGCCACACCTCCCATTCTGTGGGAACCGTTGTCCATTTATAAGCAAGCAGCAGCTGTGAGTGTAAAGGGGAGCAATCTTTTTTTTACCGCCCCCAAATCATTTCTGGACTCAAATACCTTCTCTTTGTCTTTTTTAGGGATTGCGAGGCTGTAAGGGTGTACAGCAGACCACACCAGTGTTGTGCATTTTAATCTGAGTGCACTATATTTTATGTCACGAACATCCCAGAATGGCTGTCAGTGAGATTGGGTTGTTCAGTTTTTAATTTTGTTTTCAGGTGCTTAGCATGCAAGTAGTGGCTATAAGCGGTGGTTGATGAACATTCCCATTTAAAACCAGTAACATTCCTTCTCCTTGCCTCAGTTTGCGACTCATCTTGATTTGTATTGTCCTGCCTTCTACGTGTTGTAATTTGTTCAACCACAGTGTTTATTGGAGTTGTTTACAGGCAACTGTCAATGTGTATTTTTGCCCACAGAAAGGTTGTTTGTAATCTTTGGGATGAAACCTCTCTGTTGTCTTGCCTTGCTCGAGAGTCTAGGGAAAGCACCTGCAGCGCTGCGGTCACTGTAACACAGTCCCCAGTTTTTAGCTTCATCTGGGGCTCGGCCCTGAAGAAGTTAAAAGTGGATTTGAATGGGGTTCCAGTAATAGGTCAGAATGTCCGGGTGTCTTTAAAAGCCCATCATGGCTGTCACAGGTGAGTTCTGGCCCCCTCCCTCTCAAGGTGAGTGTTAAGGAGAGGCTGACCCTCCATATATGGGTGACCTATCTCCTATGTCAATAGCTGCAAAATTACAGTTGAGAAAAGGCAAAGACAATCGCAATTTTGAGAGTCTTGTGCGCTGCATAACCATTGCTTTGCACCCCATACACAGCGCACGAGGAAGGGGATAAGCGGTAAGGATGGTGGTGTGCTTACAGCATCTGTGTTCGCTCCAGCTGGCGTCTGAGGGATTTTGTTCATGGGTAAGAGTGGGATGCCCAGGAAAGGTTGCCTGCTAGCGGAATCTTCCAGCGAGCTACTCCTGAACGGGGTGTGGTGTGTGTCTCAGTCTCATGGTGCTCTTCGCTTGCTTCCTCTGCGTCTCTCGTGTCCTGGTCGGTCGGGGGCAGATCCACTCTTGTTCGGTTGGTATTTTCAGTTGAGCTGCTTTTTTCAAATGAAGCTGCAGTTACAGGAATGATGTAACTGGCAACCCCATTCTAAGTGATACAGGTTCATCGGATTAGACCTACATTCACATGCACTCATGGACATGCCTTTTTAAAGGACACTGTTCAACCCAGTGCAGGGGCTTGGCCAAGACTGGGAGTTACCAGGGGTTTATAGAGTGTAACAAGACCTAAACTGTGTTCCATTTTAAAGGTGGTTACTAAGAAATTACTTGGGAGTGGATGAGAGATCAGGTTGGAGAGCAGTACATGATAATAGTCTTGAACCATATTAGATTGCATGGATTCCCCCCCCCCTGCCTTAAGACCTCTGGGAAATCTCAAGCATTTTGAATGCAAAATTCACATAGCTTAGTGGATTTTTGTTGTATTCATGGGTGAACATTAATTTTGAAATAGCCTTTCTGTATCTCTTCTTTTGAGGAAATTACCAAGTTATTAATCTTACAACTCATCTTAGAAATTGGCACCAAAATGCCCAGACCTCCCCCCACTACCACCCCTGCGGCTAGGATGTAGAGAGCTGGCCACCGGCTGGCTTCTCAAATGCATCCATGTAAGAGTTTGGTTCAGTTGGGAGCAGTCACAGAGACAAGGAGTTGCAGTGCAGACTACGTTTTGAATTTGCCAAGTGGAGCCACAAGCGCATACAGTTTCCAAACTACTCAGGTGCCGGCAGTGGCAAGTTGTACTCTGGTCTCAGGGAATCTGCCATTGGAGAGGGAAGCAGTCCCGGGAGTAGTTTGAAGATTAGAAATTGAGGGGTTTTGTTTTGTTTCTGCATCATCTTCAAAACCCCAGGCGAACTTGATGGGTGAGTACATAGTAAGAGGTGAACTTGCTGTTTTATAGGCTTGATTTCCTAGAGTGTGCCGGTAACAAATTGTCTCCCTCTTGCTTGACTTTTTCCTTGACTATTGGTGGACCTTCGTTACTTTTTCAACCTTTAAAATTACTAGAGCACCCCCATTCATCAGTAATCAGTGCTATCCAAATCGGTGCTCAAATATTTCCTAAAACAGCACGAAGCAGGATCGAGTAACAACCTCTGAGGGGTTAGGATCGGGGTGAAAAGCTTGCTAAATAGGATTCTGGACCAAGAGCTGTACGCAGGGCTTAATTAGCAGTTTTTAAGTATAGCAAGTACATGGCTGTGCTCCAAGTAATGCCTTGATCTTGGACACACACTGCCAGAGACTGAGAGCAGTGGGCGGGCTTGGGGAGACCCTGGTTTGCCTTGCGGACCCTCCTGTCCCACCTGACCAATACATTCAGAGTGGTGAGAGCCCTGAGGACATTTGTGTGGGCTGCTTTTTGTCACTAGCTTGGCCATATTGTGGTGATTTGTCCTCCCCCAAAGCAATTAAACTTCTTATGAAGTGCATGTCTGTCATAGGAAACCAGTGGTAATGGACGGAGGGATTGTACTTGACTTGGTTCCCAGTCCACTCTCTTCTAGCACTCCGTCTGCCCTGGTGTTAACGGGGTTCAGGTCTGTTACACCTGGTTTGTGGGGTGAGCAGCTTTCCTCCGCTGTGCAGTCCCCAAGTAAGTCACGCACTTGTCTCTGCCTGTTCATTTGTTTCTCTGGTGAGAGAGTTAAGAACAGGAGAGGAGAGCTTAATTTTCTAGGCATCACTTTTTCATAAAAGAATTTAAAGGCCAGCATAATCCAGTTTTTGTCATTTTTTTTCTTGATTGTAAAATGTTCTTTGCAGAAATTTGGAAAGGGACGAGGAAATAAGGACAGTCCTGCAATGGCAGCATTGTTCCGTGATTCACAGCACAGTCTAGGGCGAGGGGCGTTCTGCAGCGTGGCTGTCGTTTCATGCTCACACGTTTACATCCTGTTGCTCCTGAACATCCTCTTCTCTGAAAACATTGAGCCGTAACCCACACACCAGAAAGCCGCCCCGCTGAAATGTGCACATAGAGATTGTTAGTGTGTTTGCAGGCTTAGGGACCATCACCACTGTCTGATTCTGGCACGTGTTTAGTCTTCCAAGAAGTAATTACCCAAGAGCCATTAACGGTCACTGACCTTCCTGTCTTCTGGCCTCTCCCCAGCCCCTGGCCACCACCAGTCCACTTTCTGTCTCTCTGGATTTACCTGTTCTGGACAGTCCACAGGAAGGGAATTCTATGATACGTGGCCTCTTCACGTAGCACAATCTTTTCAAGGTGCACCCATATTGTAGTATGTACTTCCTTTCTTGCTATGGCCAGGTAATATTCCATTGTACGAATATGTCGCATTGTTTACTCCTTCAGAGGTTCCAGGTGTTTTATGACAAGGCTCCACGGAGCCCAGTAGAATAACTAATGCACATCTGAAGGGGTAGTTCTTACGGGAACCATTCTTATCAATATTAACTTTGGAATTTACCTCTTTCTTCTCCTTCTCTAGCTGTTTTTATCTTATTTTTTAAAAGTAAATTTTTAACAAGGGGAAGTGGGTAAAATGCCAACATCTGGGATAGTCTGCCAGCACTTTTGGGGGCCACTTAATTTTGGATATTTTTCACCTCCTTTGGATAAGTTACTTCTTAATCAGTGCCTTTACCCAGAATGACATTAGAATTGTAATCAGGCTTTTGAACTGTTGTCTTGCCTCTTCCTGTAGTTATTTGTAGCTGTTGAGACAAGTAATCCCTGCATTTCTGCAAAAGGAATGTTAGTTATTGAAGCTGGGGTTAGGGGCTGAGGCCTAGGAAGAGGACTGGGCAGGCAGCCACCGCCTCCCGGCTCCCCACTATACCCCCCTCCCCCACCCGAGACCAGTGGGCTGTGGGGGAGGCCACACAAGGCTTAGTGTTCAGGGTTTGGGGGAAGTCTGTGACTGCAGGCCGAGGAAGAGACAGCAGAGTGGTAGCTGGGGTGTGGGGCCCCAGGTGGCGGTTAAAAAGAAGCAGCTAGATGTGTGTTTACCAATGTGGATTGGCTGCCAAGGTGACAGGTGGGGAGAGAAGCAAGTTACTTAAAATTGGCCTCAGTTGATTCACCTGCAGAATGGGGGTACCAGTAATAGCTATACTCTGAGGAGTAAATAAGAAAGTATATGTAAAATGTTTAGAACAGCAATTAACATTAGTTTTATAAAAATGAGAAGCTCAACAAAATGTGTATCTTCTATGGGTGTATGTGTGAATATATAAGCATAACTACATACTTTTAAAAAAACTTGTTAAAATTCACACAATTATAAGAATTCACCATCTTAAGTTGGGCAAGGTGGTGGGTCTTAGCATATCGAGGAGGTTGTACAGCTGTCACCACCAATTCCAGAGCATAGTCATCGCCCCCCCCAGAGAATCTTCTTACCTGCTAGTGCTCGCTCCCCATTCTCTCCTCCCTGCAGCCCTGCAACCGCTTAACCTGCTTCTCTCTCTGTGGGTTTTGCTTTCTGATAAATGGAATCACATAATACATGACCTTTTACGTCTGACTTATTTTACCTAGGATGATGTTTTCGAGGTTCACCCACACTCTAGCGTGTGTCAGTACATTTTTTCTTAGGGCTGAATAACATTCCATTGTGTGTATACACCACATTCTGCTTACCCAGTTGGGCGACTGTGAATCCTGTTGCTATGAACACAGGCGTTCAACTATTTTTCCAAATCCCCGCTCTCAGCTCTTCTGCATACACACCGGAATGGGATTGTTGGATCCTCTGGTAACTCTATTTTTAGGTTTTTGAGGAACCTGCCATATTGTTTTCCATACAGTCTCCACTATTTTATATTTCTCCCGGGAGTGTCTGAAGGTTCTCACTTTTTCATATTCTTGCCAAGAATTATTATTTTCCTTAAAAAAATATAGCCACTCTAGTGGGTATAAAGTGACATCTCCTTGTGGCTTTGAAGTGCATTGCCTCAGTGACTAGTGACGGTGAGCATCTTTTCATGTGACACGCATCTGGACAAACATCTGGACAGATGCAGCCAGCCGACGGTGGTTGGGGGAAGTAAACACTTTGGAAGCAGGTGGTCAGAAGGGGCCCTACGTTTACATTATTTGGAGAGTTTTTACAAATATTTCTGTCAGTGGAACAAAAAACAAGTTAATGCTGGTCGATACCTTCATCTGACTGAGTTATGTGGAAATACAGCATTTAGCACTGGGAACATGGGGGTCGATAAAGTTCTTTGCCCATCAGAGGATGACTGTGGTCTTCCCACAAAGCAGGGGTTGAACTGGTTTTAGTTTGTATCATTACGTTGCAGTTGAATCGTATAAAGAAATGAGGTGACTTCGTCCGTCATGGGGAGAAGAGTGTGGGCTCTGACACGGGGCAGTTTGGGCTTAAGTCGTTTCCCCATCACTGAGCCACCTGTGCCGCCCTGTCCCTGCCCACGACACGGGAGGGCACCTCAGGGAGTGTGTGGGTCAGTGAGTTCAGGCAGAGAAGCTGTTTCAGGCAGTGCTGCTATGAGACAGCACCCGAATGTGTCTCCCATAGGCCGTTACTCCTGTGTAGTGGAGAGGGCAGAGTGGCGTTAGGTGACAGGCGGGTCACACAGGCCTCCAGACTCTTGTTAGGGATTTGGGGCACTCTCCCAAACACAAAGGGAAGCCCTTGGAGTTTGTAGTAGGATGTGGGTTAATTAGCCCTGCTTTAAAAAAATCAGCCTCGTCCAGCACTGTCCAGTACAAAGATAATGCAGGCCATTTATGCAATTTAAAATGTTATAGTGGCCACATTGGAAAAAAAAAAGTGAAAGAGAAAACAGGTAACAATTAGTTTTAATAATGTTTTGCTAGACCCAGTACAGCTAAAATGTTACAATCTTGTCATCAGTATTTTAAAACTTTGTTTTTATGAAGTCTTCTAAGCATGGTATACAGTCTACGCTAAAGCACGTTTCAGGTGCCGTAGCCACACGTAGCCGGCGGCTGTCACGCCTGGGCCAGGCAGGCCTGGCCGTCAGTGAGCAATACCTGGAAGCAGAGATGAATCTGGGAGACCACTCGGGAGCAGGCCACCTAGTCCAGAGGGAGGTGGCGGAGGCTGCGTCTGGTGGCAGCTGAAGAGAGCAGCTATCCGCCCAGAGTGGTATGTTGGAGGTAGCAATATATAGGTGTTTTAGAAATGAGCTTCAGGAAAATGAGGGTACAATTATTCGGGTCTAATGCAAGGTTTCTGACAAGTGTACACAGATCACTCGCAGCACACCTGACAAGCAGCCACATCACTGTGGTTCATACTCTCTGGTCGAGCGGGGGAGTGACGATCATGAAGAGATTATAAAATGACATTGCTTTCGTTTCTAGGATTAGGGGAGCGCGGGCGCTATGGAAACCGGGCACTTTACCCTCTCTGGAGGGTGTGCCTGGAGCGCAGGTGTGGGGAAGCATATTAAAGATGTTGGGAGAGGTAGGCTCACCGGAACGCCGATGACTTCCTACCCCATGTGGCAGTGTGGACGATTTCCAGCGGCATTCCGGAGCCACTGAAGAGTAGTCACTTCTAGAGGGAGGAGAGTCACAGGGTAGCAGGCTGGCGGCAAGGATGCCAGTTGGACCCTTGGTTCGGATAGCTCAGAGGCGATGGGACCTGCGCAGCTGCGTGGAGAATCAGTACCAGCAGGAGGTTTATCTGGAGAGCGGGGATGACTCCACGCCCGCGGGGGCGGGGGTGGAGGTGGAGCTGCTGAGGCAAAGGAATTCCCATCCTGTGTGAAGCACAGGGACAGGTTTTCTGCCGCCTTTATTTTGGTGTTTTGTGTGTGAATAATTAGGTTGCTAGACTGAAGAGGGCCAAGAAGAAGCTTATTTTGACAATGGTGATGGTTTCATGGCCTCGTACATAATAGCAAAACTGGTAAAATTTCATGCAGTTTATTGTACTTCAATATTCTTCCGGGGATAAAAAAACCTTGATCATTAGGTAGTATGAGTAATGCTAGTCATTTTTAAGTTTCATTGAGATATAATGCTCACACCACACAATTGCCCCATTTAAAGTGTACAGTTCTGTGGTTTTAAGTGGCTCACAGGTGCAAGCCCCACCATAGCCAATTTTAGATGGTTTTCCATCCCCTCAACAGAAACCTTTAGCTATCACCCTTCCACTCTCCTTAGCCCGGTGCAGCCACTCATAACAAGGGGAGATCCAAAAATATCCATGTATTATCTTCTGGAGGGCAGGCCCCTTGTAGCACAGGCTTCCCCCACTAGGTGTGTGTTCGAGGACCCCATCTGTACCAGTGTACCAGCTGGCGTTGTTGTGAGAGGCTGTGTTCAGCTTCAGTGAATATTTTTTGAAGACTCAACGTGTTTGCCCATTTCATGATGGATGATTTACGAGCGTACCTGCCCACACCACGCTGAGTGTTCAGTTTTGTTTTTTTTTTAAAGATTTTATTTATTTTTAGAGAGGGAAGGGAGGGATGGAGAGAGAGAGAGAGAGAAACATCAATGTGCGGGTTGCTGGGGGCCACGGCTTGCAACCTAGGCATGTGCCCTGACTGGGAATCAAACCTGCGATGCCTGGTTCGCAGCCCGTGCTCAATCCACTGAGCTACCCCAGCCAGGGCAAGTGTTCAGTTTTTAACCAAAATCAGCATGACCCCCATGCCCCACCCACCCTATTCACCCAATCTCACCCCAAGTGACTTCTTTTTGTTTGTTTCCCCAAATGAAAAAGTCCTCAAAGGGAAATGTTTTGCTGTTGTGGAAGAGGTGAAACAAAAAAAACGGCAGAAACACTAAAAGGCATCACAATCAACGAGTTAAAGAACTGTTTTGAGCAGTGGAAAAGAGTCTCCATAGGTATATTGCATTAAATGGAGAGTACTTTGAAGGCCCCTGAAGTTTAAATGTGTAAGAACAAAGTACACAACTTTTTATAAATAAACTTTATTTTTTTGCCCCCCCCCCCCCACTTCCTGTCTCTGTAGAGTTCCCTGTTCTGGACATTTCGTATGAATGGAGTCCTGCAAGGTGGTGGGGTCTTTGTGACGGTCTTCTTGCACTTAACGTAATGTTTCCAGGGTCCGTCTGTGTTGTGGCAGGTGTCAGCACTTTATTCCTTTTTATGGCCAAATAAGTTTCCGCTGTGCGGCTTTGCCACATTTTGTTTGTCCGTTCATCAGTGGATGGGCAGTTAGATGGTTTCCGCTTAAGGTTATTACGAGTGATCTAATTCTTTACCCCTATGTAAGGAAAGTGATTATCTTTGCATCTAATCATGTGATTCTTTCTTGGCTAGTTCTACTTTTGGATGAACTTTGGATAGGCTTTTTTTTTTTTTTTCAAGTGCTGAACATTTGAGATTTTTCCGTTTTGAATCTATAAAAAGGGGGATTCCACCAAGGCATTTCCTCTGAGCTTTAATTTGCTTTGGCAGCTCCTCTGCTTTCCAGTTGGAGTTGAGACTTACCTAAGCGTAGAGAAATGTGTTCTTTCCGGCTTGAGTAAAATAAATTCATTTAGGAATGAGAATTTTGGTTTATTAAGAGATTGCGGAAATGTTGGAAATGTGCAGTGAAAGTATTTCGGTTTTTGTTTTTACCATGAAAACAAGGCTGTTTAAAAAAAAACACATTTGTGGTTGAGATAGTGGCAGAAAGACGAGACGTTCTAGGAACTGAGAGGAGGCCGGAGCCTGGAGCCTGGCGTGGGCGGTTTGTGCGGCCACCGCGGGAGCACTTATCTTCCTCGCTAGTGCGGGGTGAGTCAGAGGGCGGGACTTACCGAGAGTAAGTTGTATTTTCTTGGGGAGTTCAGGGGGTGCAGTGTCTGGCACCGTTCGGTGCTCCTGCTTGCCGCAGCACATTCAGACAGCTGCCTTCCCAGTAGGTTGAAAGGAAAGCTGGTTACTTAGCACTGCTCAGTCACTTGCGGGTGGGAAACCCTTCCCGGATTTGTGAAACGGATGGGGCTATGGACAGCCTTTCCCCCATCTCTCACTTGTGATGACCCCAAAACGTGTGCGTAGAACTTGGAGTGAAGGCCACAGAGACCCGTGGCGATCTGTCCCCGGCGTCTAGATAAAACCCTGTAGGTTGCCTGGTTAACGTGTCCTCAGCTAAGTACCAAGGTTGATGCTGGGCCTGTTTTTCTTTTCAGAACTATAGTTTGTTTTATACTTTCAAGTCAGGTTTATTAAAATATAATTTATGTAGAATAAAATTCACCATTTTTAGTGCATAGGATTGTAGTTTCTAATTATTTTCCCAGAGATTTTTTATACACAGGATGGCTGGTAATTGGTAGCATTTTTATTACTTAGAAATAGAATGTGTAAGTCTACCAGCAATTTTGTTCTTTACAATACACGCAGTGAAGATTTTATGTACATTTCCTCAATTTTTTAAGTTAAATATTTTCTTGTTTATTTATATGCCTGTGTTTATGTATACAGTATATATTTACATATAAATGTATGTGTGTATTTGTGCATGTATAAAATAAATGTGTATATCATTTATGTCACTTTGTCAGCAGGCCTTTTGCAGAACATTAGTTTCGTTAGAATAATTTTTGCAGGTTTGGTCCACATGGTTTATAAATCATGGGTATTTAACTTAAGTTCTCTATAGTAGCAAAAATTAAGGAGATATAAGCTCAGCTGTGTGGAGAGTCATGTATTTAATTACTGAACAAATTATTAGGAAGAATTAAGAATGATGTTTATATAAATTAACATGTTAAATCGGCAGTTAGCCCCATTCTGCTCACTACCCGCCCCACCTCCATGCCCCTCCACACCCCTGCCCCTCAAGATACCCAAATTGCTATAAAGCAGCTTTCACTTTAAAAGTTACATTTTAATGGTAGCCGCACCTCTCATGCAGCTTTAATTACTTCCGTGGGGAGGAGTTAAAATACCTTGTTCGAATTTTATTAGGCTATATATAAAACACTTTTGGTATTGAAAAAACTTTTGTTTCAAAAATATAAGTAGGTTGCTTGCTGTTTTAAAGATTTTGAGGCATTACACGTTGCATATTACCTCTTTAGACGTCGTTGTGAGAGGTTTCCTATTTTTTTTGCCTTTATAAAATGTCTGTGGTCAACATTACGTGCATGTCACATTCACCTCCGAGATCATTAGGAGTACTGTTCCCGATAAGCTATACTAAAATTTCTTCCTGAGAAAATTCACTTTTGAACTGTTTAAATGCCCTTTTGTGCCTCTGCATTCTGGGTGCTGGGGACAATACAGTGAACAGAAAATTCCTGTTCACAGGGATCGCACATTCTAGTGGCTGAGCCAGACAAACGAAATCACACGTATAGTCAGTTAAGTGCTCTGAATTAAAAATTACACTTTATGATTTAATAGTAGCTATAATTAGAGACAAAGATTAGTGTGCTTCTGTTAATAGGTCCCACTCAAGGGAAATTCACCATGTCAAATCTTCACTATGAAAAAATGTATTCCATTCACAAATAGGTGTTAGCCTTATTTAAAATGAAAAAAATAAATAAAAGCTCATTTCCAGACAAACCTTAGTATATATTTCAAATTGGAATCAGCAGAAAAAATAAAATCCTGAAATATACCATATAAGTTAAATGTTCCTTTAGAAGAAATTGCTTAAAGTGTACTAGGAAATTACCATAAATATTTTAGTGTATTTCTTTTTTAAAATTATATTTTATTGATTATGCTATTACCATTGTCCTGATTTTTCTTCCTTTATCCCTCTCCACCCTGCACCCCCCACTCCCTCAGGCAGTCACCCCACCCCTATTTGCATCTGTGGGTCTTGTCCAAGGGTCATGTGTGTAAGTTCTTTGGCCACTTCCTTGCCTACACTGTGCTTTACATCCCCTTGGCTATTCTGTAACTACCTGTTTGTACTCCCCAATCCCCGCACCTCTCCCACATTCTCCCCCTCACCCTCCCATGTCATCGTTGTCTTTAACCTTTGGCATTTTGATTATGATGTGTTAGAAACGAGCCTCTCTGCGTCATCTTGGGCTTGCACGACTATTTCCTTTACCAAATTAGGGAAAAATTCACCATTTTTTCCAAATAGATTTCCAATTTCGTGCCCTTTCCCTTCTGGCACCCCTATGACATGAATGTTGGATTGCTTGAAGTTGTCCCAGAGGCTGCTTACACTATCCTCATTTTCTTGGATTCTCTTTTCTTCCCATTGTTCTGATTGGTTGTTTTTTTCTTCCTTATGTTCCAAAGCATTGATTTGATTCTGGGCTTCATCCACTCTACTGTTGTTTCCCTGTAAATTGTTCTTTATTTCAATTAGTGTATCCTTTGTTTCTGACTGGATCTTTTTTATGCTGTTAAGGTCCTCACTAGGTTCCACAAGCATTCTTATAATCAGTATTTTGAACTCTGCATCTGATAGATCGCTTATCCCCATTTTGTTTAGTTCTTTTCCTGGAGTTTTGATCTGTTCTTTCATTTGGGCCATGTTTCTTTATCTCCTCGTTTTGGCAGTCTCCATGTGTTTATGTCTATGCATTAGGTAGAGCTGCTTTGACTCCGTGTTTTGGTAGTGTGGCCTAATGCATTTAAGTGTCCTATAGGGTCTGGTGGCACAGCCTTCCTATCACCCAGGTGGGGCACTCAAGGTGCACCCTTTGTGTAGGCTGAGTACGCCCTCCTCTTGTAGTTGAGCCTTGGTTGCTGTTGGAAGATCAATGGGGGAGGGATTTACGCAGGCCAGTCAGCTGCAAGGGTTGGCTTTGACCACTGACCACCCATCTCCACCCTTCATGGAGGATCAGCTGTGCAGGGGCAGGGTGGTGGTTCTCTGAGGTGGTCTGTAGCTCTCCAGTGGGTGCGCTGGCCCTGGGGTTTCCTGGGTGGTTCAGGCCAAGGTCAGCTCCCATCTGCGTTTTGCCTGGGGCCACCGTGCCTGAGCTATAAAGCAGTCTGAGATGGCTGCTACTTGTGCTGGGCTTGGAGATTCCCAGGTGAAGCCAAGCTGTGAATCTAGGCTGCTAGTGCCTGGTCTGGTGCTCACTGAGGCCAGCTGCTGTGTTTTTGAGAGGACGTAGGAAGTTGTGGAGGGTGGACCAAGGCTATTCATGGACAAGTGACTTGGGTGACCCCTAAGCTGAGTGGGGCAGAGTCTCCGGGGATCTCCAAGGCAGGTCATTAGTGTTAGCCAGGTTGATGGAGTCTTCGAACCAGTCTGTCGGTTCTGTGGGGGGAGGGCCCTGAAAAGTGACGATGGCCTCTGCTCCCCTTGATGTCAGACACCTGAGCCTCTCCCTGTACACCTACCCCTGGTGCCCCTCAAGCTACCACCCATTGCCAGAGCCCAGAGGGAGTAAATCTGAGTAGGTTGAGTCCACATGTGGGTTCTTTAAGAGGAACTGCTTGGGGCTCCAGAAGTTTCTTCCACTGACTCAATCCCTGCTGGTTTTTGCAGCCAGAAGTTGTGGGGGCTTACCTTCTTGGCACTGGAACTGTGGGCTGGGGAGCCTAGTGTGGAGCTGGGACTCCTCGCTCGTGAGATTTTTATCCACCACATGTGGAAGTGGGACCAGCCTGTTCTGTATCTTCACCCGTCCTATCAGTCTGGATGGATGTGTTTTCTTTAATTCGTAGTTGTCGGACTGCCATTCAGCTGGATATCTGTCAGTTCTGAGTGATGGTTATTCTGTGTCTTATTTGTAATTTTGTTGTGGTTGCATGAAGAGGCGAGCCATGTGTGCCTACGCCATTGTTTTGACAGGAAGTCTGTGTGTTTCTTAATGGTTTACAGTGTTCTGGGGGCCAGCAAATATTCTCAAGGGACTGTCCTTTAAAGTTTGCAATTAAATTAGTGAAAAATTGGCTCACTATAAGTTAATAGAAACTTATTTAATTTTGCTGTTCAAGAAAAGTTTTTATACTTCTAGTAAGCTAAGGACAGTTGGATTTGGTTTATACTGATGAGGTGTACACCTGCAGTTTATAGTATAATAAAATGTAGTTACTGCTTTAATGGCTCCTCATTAGAATAACATACACAGTGTAATATATGGCTACAGGAAAGATGGTAAAAACATAGACAGTTTAAAATTGTACATTTTGCAAGCTATATAGATTTAGAAATATTCACTTCTCTTTTTTTTATACATTTTATTGTCTAAGTATTGATATACCACTTAGCTTAGTCTTTAAAGACTCCAGGTAGAATATCCACAATGTTCTTTCTTCATTTCGCAGGCCTCCCTTGGGGGTAGTCTGTTCTGCTGTACCCATTATAGCTATAAAAGGAAGTTCTTTGAAAAGCAACATCTTAAGGATGAAGCTTAACTTGGGCCCTTGTCTTGTGACTTTGTGCACAAGGAGGAAGTATGCCGATGTGTTGGTGTATGTATGGGAAATATATGCTTGCTTCTCCTGCAGCCTCAAGAAGCAGGCAGTTGTGGCTCTGAACACTTTGCTGAGCTGCCTTACTTCTTGGTAATCCACAGGCAACGAGCTGGAAATTGGGGATCTTGGGATAGGAGGGGAGACGTGCCCACGCACTGGATGTCCCCCCTGGCGTCCTTCCCTCCCTATCAAAGCCCAAAACCCAGGACATTTTTTTTTGCTCTTTTTCATCACAATTCTTTGTGATTTTCAAATCTATTTCTGCCCTTACTAATAACTTGGGAAACTGAAAATTTGTAATTTTCTCTCCCCCTCCTGATAGGTGCTGGATAGTTTACTAGTCCAGTATGGAGTGGTGGAAAGCTGTGAGCAAGGTACAAGTCTTCTCAATTGCTTTCAATTTTGTAAAAGGAGCAAAGTAAAAAGAAAACTAACTTTTTTTCTCTCTTCCTTTTTCTCTCCCTCTAGTGAACACCGACTCAGAAACTGCCGTCGTAAATGTAACCTATTCCAGTAAGGACCAAGCTAGACAGTAAGCAGTTTGAAACTTTTTTTTATCTATTTGCAAGAACTAGTTAAGTATAGTGCTTATATTTTGGGCTAGTGGAAAGCAGAAATGAACTTCATTTTGCAGTGTTTGACCCTGTAGATCTTTTAACATCTGAATGTATTAAGATTTTGCTTTGGTTAAAGTTTTATTGCCTTTTCAATATGTCTTTAGTGACAGTTATAGCTTGATATAGTATGAAGCTGAATTACATGCTATTTTCAGAAGGCTGTGGACCTGGTTATCATCAAATCACACAAACGTTTTTTTCTATTGCTATGCTAAATTGCTGGTTTATCCCAAGTGGGTAAGTTGGTCATGTGTTAAGCTAACAACAGTGTTAAATGTTGTTTTCTTGCTCCCTGGTTTTTCCAGTGATGACCATCATCATTTAGGGGTGTGTACACATTGAATCATTGTAATTTGCTCTTAGATTAGTGGGAAAAATATATTCCAGTGCAATAAGGAGGCACAACCTTACAGATCAAAAAATCTCCCTTAGGAAAAGACAATTCTCTAGGTTTGGGAATGACCTGATGAACTGACTGAGAGCCAGAGAGAGAAAACGAGGACCCCCCCCACCCCCGCCCTGCCCCCGCCATACTGCTTTGACGTACCTGCTCAGATCACAAACACAGAGGAACGGCAGGCAAGGTGCTCGGCAGCACGGTGCTGAGTGTGAGCAGACCGTGGAGGGTTTACCCCCAGGTACACTGCAGGCAGGGACAGCCCGTCTGCCCTCTGAAACCGCGCTGGCTGACCCTGGGCCCGAAAGGGGGACGGTGAAATCAGCTGCAGAGTGGGACTGCACTAGCCCTGGAGGAACTATGAAAGGAGAGGTAGGGCTGGGAAGCAGACGGAAATTTGTATCACACAAATGGAACTTTATTTTTTTAAGTTGGTGATATTTACATGGTTTGACATTTTAATGGTATTTTCCTCCCAGTATTGTTCCCCAACTTTCTTGGAGATAACCATATGCAAGGCAAATATATGTGTGTGTGTGTTTCCTCCTTTTTACACAAGTGATACCATAACCTTTGAGTACATAGAAATCTGTTTTTTAATAGAATTTGGTTGTATGAATATAGAATGAGTTAGTTCCAAATGGGTGTTTAGCTTATTTGAGTCTTGTAGTTAGGAACAGTGCTGTAGCACAGTGATTCTCAGCGTTTTTCATCTCATGGCGCACATAAATAATTACTATAAGCCTATAGCACACCAAAAAATACATTTTTTGCTAACAAAAAAATGTATAATTTTGATTTCATTCACTCCAGATGGCTATTGTTGTGTTGGCTGTTGTCATTTTTTTATCTGACGGTCTGCAGGAGAAGAGGTCAGTGCCCCTGACGAGTGGCCTGGGGCTGCGTGTGTTGAAAGTCCTGGCAGCCCGCTGGTCACACCGGCTGACGGTCACTGCTGTACCGGCTCTCTTGGGCATATGCCCTTTTGCACAGGTGTGAGTGTAGCGGTAGCTTAAATTCCTATGAGTAGATCTGCTGAATCAAGGTGGTTGTGCCTTTTTTATTTTATTAGATATTGGCAAGCTATCTTTCATAGAATTTGAACTAGTTTAAGTTTCCTCCAACACCAGGTGGGTGTGCGTTTCTCTGTGCTCTCCCTAGCACGGGGCTCTGTCAAACCTGGCCGATCTCGTGGGTGAAAAGTAGTGTCTAATTCTGTCAGTTCCTTTTTTCCCTAAAAATTGAGTGAGGCTTCTGAGATTCATTTGTAACATTTTATTATGAGACTTTAAAGGTGTTTTAAACATATTCTATTTTTTCTTCTCTTTGTGTCGTTCATTCATTTTTTTTTTAAATGAGTTTATATGAGGTTTTTGGCCGTCTTAGAAATTGTGGTATGAGGTGTAAAACTGATTTTTACTGACTTTATTCTTCAACCATGTTGTGTAAGAGGGAAGAACGGAATGTTTCCACAATTTATACCCCAAGCAGGTTGGGGGGTGAGAGTGAGGGCAGTGAGAACACAGAGGCTCCACCTGGCTTACCCGCCTCAGTCTTTACGAAGGTCGACAAGAAATATTTGGTAGGGCCAGCTCTCTGTTCGATGGGAGATACGGGATAACATGATAAACACAAGGCTATGTAGGGATCGTCAGAGGCCTGTCCTAGTTCTTGTTTGAAAACTTATGTGAGGACAGCTAGTTGGGGGGGCGGGGGAAGTGCTCAGGTTAGCACTTATTTCGTCTTATGGGAGAATGTATGTTAGAGACATTACCTATGTAGTCTTGAACTTGAGTAGGAACTGGCTGACACTTAGCAAACCCTCCATTCCAAGCACTGGGAGCACACACACAGGAAGGGTAGGCAGGTTGCTCAAGGCAGAATTACTGCTGAAAATAGTTCTAACCTGACAGCAAACTGAATGTGGAGATGTTTTAGTTCTAAAAGTATTGTTAGAGATTGAGCAGGTTCTGTTGATCCCAAGGAGAGAGGAAAACCCGTTAGGAACTTGTAATTTGGTAATGAGGTAACCTAAACAGATAAATTGGGCATTTTTAAAAAGTATTTTATTTATTTACTTTTAGAGAGATGGGAAGGGAAGGAGAAAGGGAGAGAACCATCAATCGGTCACCTCTCGAATGCACCCCAACTGGGGACTAGGCCCGCAACCCAGGCATGTGCCCAATAGGGAATTGAACACGTGACTTTCTGCTTCGCAAGATGATGCCCAGCCAACCGACCCACGCTGGCCAGGGCTAAATTGGGCATTTTATTGAGGGAAATAGTCCTCATATCTCTCATTCTAATAGTCAGTTATCACTTAATGAATAGCAGTTATTGACCAAAAGCTGCCAACGAATACAGATAAGAATCCCCGTCCACAAGGACGTGCTCGCCGGTGGTGAAAGAGCATTCAGAGAGGGAGCACCTGGTTTTAATTCCTGCCCAAGTGGAGTTTCCTTGTAAGAATATTGGGTTTTCTGTCCCTCAGAAATTCCAAAGATCAAAGGAAATTAGGAAATAATTCTAAGAAAGTTAACAGGTTTAAAGAATGGAAATGTCAGTATTGTGGTACAGTGTTACGAAACTTTTCTGTGAAAGTTTTCTAATGAGTTTTAAAAAAGATGTGGAGTACATTCTCACTCCGTGAGGAGAGTTCATTTTTTTTTAGGGGCACTGGATGGAGTGGAGAAAGCATGCATGGCCTCCGACCATAACCTTGACCTTTCTGGGCTTCAGTTTTCTCAGCTACAAAATGAAGGCTGACAAGAAACAAATGTATTCAGTCACATAAGCACGTATTTTTAGAAAAAACACTCATCAAATGGCCTGGCACATAGACTCTAAGGAACTGGTGGCTCTTGTGCACGCCACTGGCTCTGGGCTGCTTGGAGAGCAGTGTGAAGTGGCTGGGGCTGGAAAGCTGGTCCCTCCAGGACTTGCTCACTGAGCCCTGCAGGCCTGTTCTCTGGGCCCCACAGGACTGTCTGCCACCTGAACTCACATGCTAAGATTTTCCGTGCCCTTCTCTCGGCAGCCCCCTCAAAGTGCGTCTCTTCAGATGACGAGGGCTGAGGTGGCGTTTTCAGTTGGCTTCTCTTTTTTTCCTTAGCGTCTGTTCCTTGGAGTCTGTGTGACGGGCATGTGCTTGTGCAGGTGAGGGTGGGACATGGGAGAGGATACCTTCCAGAGAGCGTTCTGTGGAAGGGACTGCCTGTGCCAACGCCCTTCTAGCTGTGACTCAGTCAAGGTAATCTGCTTTAGTCCACACACATCTGTAAAGTGGGAATAATTACAGTTCCTAGCTCATGAGGCTGTTGAGAGAACCGAACATAGCGCTTCCAAAGCACTTATAACACCAAGCAAGAACTCCAAAGTTGGCAGCTATTATGCATTTTCCAACATTAGTATTGCCGTTGGTGATACTCTCCTCTGGCTCACCATGCTTCATTTCAGATAATGACTGGCCACGGATCCCCTGGAGTTAGGGACCTAGTTTAAAAGCTTTGGTGGTTGCCTCTTTTTGTTATTTAAAGCTCTATAAATTCCACTTTGAAGAAGATTGATTCTTCCATAAGGCTGTCTCTGAGACAATTTAACATGGAAATTCCTGCCACCTTGTGGCTAAGAAAAATCAAAGGTTAATAGTATTATATTACTAGGAAATACATTTTCGTTTTAACCTTAAGTCTCAGATCATTAAGTTTGTGAAGATAATGAAATGAGTAAAAATAGTAAAAACAAAAATCATTACCAACAGAAGTGTGTGTTTAGTGTCTCTTGTTCCTTGGAGCCTGAGAGGCTCAGGTGACAGTGCCGGGACAGACAGATGTCGCCCACTGGAAGGCTGGTGATGGGTGGCAAGGATATAACCCTTTAGAATTTGTGGGCATTTCGTTTTTATATGTCTGTTTTCTTATTTCTGATGTTTGTTTTTGTTAGGGAATCAGAATATGGTTTGTTTATATTGTGAGGCTATTGTTGAAGATCCTTCTATACCAGTTCAAAGACCTGTATCCATCCATCCATCCCCGCTCGGGGCGCACACGGGAGGCAACCAATCACTGTTTCTCTTTCATCTTCCCCCCACCTCTCTCTGCCACCCCATCCTCTCCCTTTCTCTCTCTCAAATCAATAAGCATGTCCTGGGATGAGGATTAAAAAGTAATAATGATGAAATAAAGTCCTTTTTAGGTAGCTCTTTGGGCTTCGTCCATAACCGTTTCCTGAGGACACACCCCTGCAGTGCTGTTCCCAGCCCTTCGGTGGTTATTCCTGAACTGTGTGCCTCAACTTCTCATTCTTGGTACAAGCAAGAATACTGAATCGTGTGACCTTTCAGTCCTGGTTAAACCTCATTTTGTTAGGACCTATATTACATACAGTAGTGAGGTCTGGGAATAATAAGAAGAAAATTTTAGACATGAAATTTTAGAATTGAAAGGGATCACAAGCCTAATCTCTGAGTGTTGTAGGTGAGGAACCTAGCACTGTCTAAGAAAACGACCTTTCCAAGGACACATGGCTGCTCATTGCTCTAGTTGGACTGGAATTCCGGTCTCTAGTCCATCTTCTCACGGCTGAGGTCTGTGTGTGTGTAACTGTGGGCGAGTTTAACTTCTCTGGGTCTCATTGCTTCTCTCTTCTCCTCTGCCTCATCCTTGACTTAAACTACCTATATTCCCCCCCACCCCCCTCTCTCGGCCCTTTTGGCTCTAAGCTTGATCTACCCCGATAAACTTATCAATACAGTTAAGTGCTACCAACTAGCAAAACCACTCACCATCTCCTGAATGACTGAAAATAGTGCTGGAGCAGAGTCGGGCAATGAAGGGAAAACAGCATCCTGAGTCACGCGCCTGCTGGACAAACATCCTTGAGTTCTGTTGAAGTCAATGCATAGGTTTTGAATAATTTTGACAATTGCTCCTCATATGTCTTTTGAAGTTGTTTTAAGATTGAGGTATAATTGGTATATAATCTACCCTAGTTTCAGGTGTACAACGTAATGACTCAGTATTTGCATTCATTGGAGGTGATCACCACAGTAAGTCTAGCCCATATCCACCACCATATCACCGTACATGTTGTATATACAACATATTTGATGAAAATACCATAATGTTTTCCCCGTGGACTTGGCAAACCACCAAAGGACATAGCTGAATATCAAACTCTGTACATGGAATGGTTTCAGTGTTTCACTTAACATTCAGGAATTTATACTCTAGTCTTGAGGAAGTTACTGCTTGCAGTTAGGCTGCTCCTGTACTGCCTCCGCTCTGTCCCGATGTGGAGCACTGTGGTTGAGGGGGCAGGCACCCGGCTTCATTGGCAGGTGGATGGTGAACACACAG
Organism: Tonatia bakeri; assembly: GCA_004024845.1. Taxonomy (NCBI): domain Eukaryota; kingdom Metazoa; phylum Chordata; class Mammalia; order Chiroptera; family Phyllostomidae; genus Tonatia; species Tonatia bakeri. Next base: position 196,446 of record PVIA01000302.1, on the reverse strand, counting down.
TGTGGTCCGTGGACAGGAGCAGCCCAGGCTGGCGGCTTCTGGGGCCCAGACTGTGTACGCCATGGCCACTGGATCACCGTGCCTTCCGACCTCCGGACAGAGAGACTCTCTCCTTTTCTCCTCATTAAAAAAGAGAGTGGGGTGGGGATAGAGAAAGAAAGAAACAACAAAAAAAATATTTTCAAAGCAGCACAATGAAGTTTGGAAGTTAGTTTTCTGCCAAGTGGAGAGAGCTGTGTCTTCGGACATGTGACTGTGTTTAGAAGACAGGGACGCTTCTGCTGACTGGCAGGCTCATCTCCGTGGAGAAGGATGTCCATCAGTGGTCACCTGTCCCACTCACAGAAGTACTTACTTCTTTGTAACATTACCGACTGAACACCACAGTCAGCACTTACTTATTTTCTCCTGAAGCCCGCGGCGCTGTTCTGTAGTAGGAAAGGACGTGCTAGCAAACTGCTGCCTGCGGTACCTGTGGATGCAGCTGATTCCTGGCATTGGGTTCACATCTCCCTAGTTTTCTGAAAGAGCCCTCGGTGATCTGTTTCTTCTGGCCTTTAAAGAGGTTTAAAGTTGTCTTGAATGAATATCTAATTGGCCGAAACTTCTGCAATTCCAACTTTCTATAAAAAACATACATCGTAAATATGGGTAAAATTTCTCATTGGTTGTCTCCCTTCAGAAATAACCAACATATCTAATGCCCTTAACCCACATCCCCTTCAGGAAAAGGGGAGCGGGAGAGAGCGAGGAGCAGCAGGTGAACGTGAAGTTCTGTCACGAGGGCGTTGCCTTGTGCCAGTTCTTGCCCTAGGAAGCTTATGAAAAGAACGCCCTCTGACAGAGAAACCACGTGGGAACATCCCAAGATGCATTTGGAAAAAGAAGAAAATACAAAATTATGTGCACCGTGGTCCCAACTGTGTTTTTAAGGGGGTGCTGAACACGTACATCCATCCATATGTATGTAAAGAACTGGTCTGTTTGCAGAAATTACCACGGTTACCAGCGATTCTGGGAAGGCTCTTGGAAAGTTGGTGATGGTGACAGAAATGCCTTTTACTTTGTATTTCCGTGTGACTGGGGTCTATTGTACTAAGAGCTCATTTGTGTACAAGACATTATAGCACAAGGATGGGTGAGGGGGAGGAGAGTGAGGGAAGAGGGCAGAATTCTGGGTCATGGGAACATAATAGGTGCTGAGAACTGACTGATTATCCTGAGTGTTCAGTCCCACCAGTCTCCTGTGAGTGTTCTAAGGAGGTCTGTCTTCTGCTTAAGATGTTTTAATATTTGCATTTTGTATGAGGGTGAAGTGAGGGAGGTGTATATTTCTAACACCCTTCCCTTCTGATTTGGAAAGATTGGCCTGGACAAGAACTGCCCCTTACTTCTCTGGCCGTTTGGGCACCCCTAAGCTATTACTAACCTCTTGGGTAATAGCTTAATCAGGAGTTTCCCTTGCAGCATTATTTACGATAGCCAAGATGTGGAAACAACTTAAGTGTCCATCAGTGGACGAATGCATAATGAAAACCTCATGTATGTATACACAGTGGAATAGTATTCAGCCACAAAAAGGAATGAAATCTTGGCACCTGCGATACCACGGATGGATCTTGAAGACATTATGTTGAGTGAAATAAGTCAGGAAGAGGTCAAAGACAATGATCTCGCTTATATGTGGAATCTCCAAAAACAAACTCACAGATTCAGAGAATAGATTGGTGGATGTCAGAGACAGGTATGGGCACAATGGGTAGAGGGAGTCAGAAGGTGCCAATTTCTAGCTTTAAAATAAGTAAATCATGAGGATGCAATGCATAGCCTGGCAACTGTAGTTATTAATACTGAGTTGCATACTTGAGAATTGCTGAGAGAGTAGAACTTAAAATTCTCATTACAAGAAGAAAAAATTCTGGCCCTGGCGGGTGTGGCTCAGGGGACTGAATGCCGGCCTGGGAACCAAAGGGCTGCAGGTTTGGTTCCCAGTTGGGGCACACACCTGGGTTGTGGGCCAGGTCCCCGGTGCGGGGGGTGTATGGGAGGCAACCACACAATGACGTTTCTCTCCCTCTTCCTCCCTCTCTTCTCGCTCTCTAAAAATAAATAATATCTTTTTTTAAACAAGAAAGAAATTCTGTAACCAGTGTGGTGATGGACCTTAACTAGACTTACTGTGGTGACCATTTCACAAAACAAACCAACATTGAGTCCATGTCCTACACCCGACACTAATATAATATAGTATGGCAGTTACACCTCAATAAAAAAATAGTTTGATGAATTGTATTTTCCTTCTATTTTTCAGATGGCAAGTCTGTTTTGTTCCCTTTGGAAACTTGTCAATCTTTTCTTTCCTGTGTGTACTTCAAAGGAAAATTGTGTGTGTGTGTGTGTGTGTGTGTGTGTGTGTTGAGGGGTGGGCTGTTAAGTGTGTTCTGTGTTATTCGTTCTGTGGCTTTATTCAGAAGTTGTCCAGCCAGTGACCCTGAGTGGAGGAGATAGGTATTACTTTGCCGAAAGGTTTATGGTGTAGCTCAATTTCTCTTCCGATCCCTTGCTCCTTGTCAACTTGCAGAGCGTTAGACAAACTCAATGGATTCCAGTTGGAGAACTTCACGTTGAAAGTGGCCTACATCCCTGACGAAATGGCCGCCCAGCAGAACCCCTCACAGCAGCCCCGAGGTCGCCGTGGGTTTGGGCAGAGAGGCTCATCGAGACAGGGGTCTCCGGGATCCGTGCCCAAGCAGAAGCCGTGTGACTTGCCTCTACGCCTGCTGGTTCCCACCCAGTTCGTTGGAGCCATTATAGGCAAAGAAGGGGCCACCATTCGGAACATCACCAAACAGACCCAGTCCAAGTGAGTGTTCCTGCAGGTGGGCGTCCATGTTTCCTCCTCGGGATCTCAGTGATAGAGCGTGCTGCTCTGGGGCTTGGTGTTCTTGGGAACATAACTTCTCGTACTTGAGAATCAGGAAAAACTTTGTGATTCTCCTATCTTAGTGTTTATTCAATAAAAATATGGGGCTAAATCTAACCCTCAGAGGGAACCACAAGTTTTTATACATTAATGGAAAATAAATGATACCTAATCCACTTGTGATGGGGAGGCCCTGGCGAACAACAGGGGCAGCTCACCGGGTGTTCCCAGCCCCCAGTGACACCTGCCTTTTTGTTTTGGGACGTACTTTTCTGGGCCCAATACAGAGATAGTTTTTCAGTCTTGCTTTACTTGAGTAAAGAATCATTCAGCCTACAGTCCAAATTTATCCTATGAGTAAGCCATGTAGCCAGAATGGCTTTTTCTTCAGGATCTTGATTGAGATTTTAACTTGCAGATTTTAAGGGATTGGGAGATTCTTGGGCAAACATTGGAGCCAGCTTTTCAGGAGCAGAAGGCAGGAGCTCTATGTTATGACTTACCACTGTGCTGGGCACGGCGCCCGAGATGGAGAAGGCACTCATTTGGCAGACGGGTCAAATGGAACTCCACTGCATCACATACTAGTTGTTTTGCCTTATTAACTATCCTGTGATGCTGTGACTATTTTAACCCAGAGAAGCTTGGTGACAAAACTCTGTCCCCGCCCTGCTTCTCCGGAGTACTACCAGGCACATCTCTGGACTGTTGCTGCCGCATTTCCTGAAAAGCTGAGTGTACCAGGCTGTGTACAGACCTCTCTTGGGTCAGTCCCTCTACACCAAAGGGCAGGGGAATGGTCTTGGGTCAGCTTCAGAGATGACTGCGGATTCTTTGCCTTTTTAAATTTGATAAGGACATTGATTTCCTTTCATGTGGTCCAAGGAATTAAGGGGAGAGAGCCTTTTTCTGAAAGTACCACTACGGCGCTGTGTTTGTTCCAGCTGGCTCCGCAGTCATCGTGGGCACCGTGCCCGCAGCGGGCTCGCCGACTGATTCCTCACGAGAACCAAAGGGAACTGTGTTTGGTGGTGTTGGCGGGCCCACGGCACCTGCAGGGCGATGTCTGATCCTGCCTTGTCCTGCCGAAGCAGGAGACGTTTGGTGCTGGGTGCCTCTGTGCAAAATCAATGGCCTTTGACCTCATCGTGTAGGGAGTTGGGGAGACAATTGAACTGTTGCCTAGGTCACTTTTAATGTTAAATTTGCCTGGTTTTAATCTTGAAATTGAAGAGTTTCTTGCTTCCCTCGATTGAGCATTACCTGCAGAAACTAATTATTAAATGGTTTCCCTTCCTCGTCGCGTGGCAGATTAGAGTTGTTCCTTTTAACGGTGTTCATTTCCTTGTCAGAGGAAAGCGCTCCTGTGATTTAGATTGAACTGTTTGTTTTATTTAAGGCAGGAAGATGGAGGATGGAGAGGGAAGGGAAGCAATTTTTGTTATATCCGATGATTCATTTGCAGAGCTCTGCCAGTGGATTTACTTACTTCTTGCCATTGCAACTGGTCATGAGCAGATCTTCTGTTTCTGGACCGGCCTCCAAGGCTTCCTCTAATCTGTACAGCAGTCTTCCTTCTCTCCAAAGAGAAGACAGTTAACACAGTGAATGGTGGAAATAAACTGGAAGGAGGGGGTTTAATGTGTCACTCTCTAGAAGATGAGCAATGCTTACTGTGACCGGGGATTTCTGAAACACTGGCTGGAAAAACGGTTCCTGAGATTGGGGGTTCCTGAGATCGGAGCGTTTACCGAACACACCGTTTGTTAAGTAATTACTTCTGGTTAGCTCCTATTTGTTTCATTTCCACATTGCCCTTATTTTTCATAATAGGTTTCACTTCTGAAATAGATCTTTAGTTTTCAGCCCACATGTGGGAGAATGAGCCCCAGGTGGAGTGGCCATGCTCACTGTGAGGGATGCCGTGGCTCCTGCTCTTCCGTGCGTGAGTGGCCAGAGGGACGCCCAAGCACCTCATGTTCTTTCCTGTGCCTTTCCAACAACAGCAGACTCCTTTTGCATTTAATTCAAAATGTACGTGTACACAAATGAAAATAAAAGTCACCCTTCATCTCACCGCCCCCCCCCCCCGCATGTTGCTCTAAAGGAGAAATGTCCAGTGTCATCCCAATAAATTTAATTAATTAAAGGTTAAAAAATAAAGAAGAAATCTTATCAAGGTATATATTGCATTTTTTCTCAGAAGATCGATGACCTTTTACAAGTGTTGGTATCTGTAATTACACCTCATGTTTTTAAACAACTGTGTGATATGGATATGCTATTATTTAACCATCTCTTTCTGGTGGGTCTTTTAAAGATCATCCCAATTTTCTTTCTGTCATACACAGTGCTTCAGTGAACATCCCTGTGCTAGTGGTGGTTTGTACCCGGGGTGACCCCCTCGCCACCAGGGACATTTGGCAACATTCGGAGACATTTTTGGTTGTCACAGCTGGAAGAGGGATGTGCTGCAGGCATCTAGTGGGCCGAGGCCAGGGTGGCTGCTGATCACTCTGTAATGCACAGGACAGCCCCCAGAACAAAGATCCAGTCTGGCCCACCATGTCAGTAGTGCCGGAGGTGAGAAACACCACTCTCGGCATACGTGTGGGACTGCATCTGTAGATGTTACCAGAAGTAGAATTTAAATTTTTTTTTTTAATTTTTAGAGGGGAAAAGAGGGAGAGAGGGAGAGAAACATCGATGTGAGAGAGAAGCAGTGAACAGCTCTGTTGCACACCTCTCTCCCTGTCACCCCCACACGGGCCCCAGCCAGGAATCAAAGCCGTGGCACTTTGCTCTGCAGGTCGATACCCCAACGACTGAGCCATACCCGTTCGTGCAGGAAGTAGAATTTTTGAGTCAAAGGCGATAGCATTTTGGTTTTGATAAGCCCTGCCAGTTTGTTCTATACTCCCACCCGAGTGTGGGTGTGCCCAGTTTACCCATTCTCTTGCAAATACTTAATTATATCTACCAAAATATTTGCAGGTCTGGAAAAGTAACATGCTTCATTTTAATTGGTGCGTATCTAATACTAGTGAGGTTTGACACTTTGCATGAATTGACCACTTGCTTTTCTCTGAAGTAGAATTGCCGTCTCTTTGGGTTTTGTTGTAGACTTTCCTCTATGAAGGAGGCAAAGTGTAGGAGGAGCCGTGCAAAAGGAAGCAGATGAGCCAAATGTGCTCACACAGTGAATATTGAAGAATGCTGTGTAGAGTAAGAAGTTCGACCTGGTTTGTGGGATTCCCGCGGCCGCCCTCTTGGCACTGCTCCAGTTCCTGTTTGTTTTAGAGCAGAAGAAAGCCTTTGTCTGAACTTCAGCTCTTTGACACGAGACGTTTGTTCTGTGCCATCAAAAAAAGGAAGCTTTAAGCAGAATGCAAAGATGCCCCTGCTTGGTCAGACGGAGGAAAGAGAGGGAGTGTTCCTGGAATTAACATTCTCCTCTGAGGCATCCTGTTGACAGTTTATCAGGAGCTTATGCTCTTGAGGGAAGTGACTCATCGTCTCTGCCCTGAAGTCCTGTGACCTTGTAAACTCGGTGGGGAATGCTTGCTCACAGCTGTCCTTTTCCTCTCTCCTCGTGCCCACCCCAAGAATCGATGTCCATCGTAAGGAGAATGCAGGTGCTGCTGAGAAGTCCATTACTATCCTTTCTACCCCTGAAGGCACCTCTGCGGCTTGTAAGTCTATTCTGGAGATTATGCATAAGGAAGCTCAAGATATAAAATTGTGAGTAAAGAGGCTGGAGAGGGCAGTATCTGTGCTGTTTTATTTTGGGTGTCATGACACAGTTCTTGGTGGAAGTGCTGCCCTCAGGAGCTGTGGCGGTGGGCACCGCTGACTTGCTTGTAAAGCACAGTCCTTAAGAGATTTACGTTTGTGCTCAGTGTGGGATGAGGGGTGGGGATGAGAAAGTCCTGTTGTAGAAGGTGGTGACTGGGGGATATGAATGAGCCCATCTAAGGTCCAGGAAGTGTCCCTGGGATTCACCCAAGGCAGGGCCTGATGCTCCTTCACTGTAGCTGACGGGGGGCGGCGGGGGGGGGGCCCTCCATTCTTACTGTCTGCGCAGCACCCCCCCCCCAGCAGCAGGGCCTGTAGAGGTGGGGACACCCCTAATCCTGGGCCGAAATAACCTGGGGATTTATTTGGATATGCCAGATTGGCACTCTTAGCTGTCTTTTCCATGGGGACTTTGAGTGGAGGTCGGGCTCTGTACTACTTTTAGCATTCAGCGCAGTGCTGCTCATAATGTAGAATCCTGAGGAAGGTGCTGGAGTTAGCCTGGACCTAATCACCAGCATTTAATGTGTAGGGACCTTAGAAGTATATTAAATATATTTCATTTATAAGGTGTTACATGGTGCTGTAAGATTATAATTCTTTTTTAGTATGGGGGGGAGCTCACCACCCAGTTAACCTCAGTGACATTTTCCCTTTTTACTGTTGTATTTTTTCCATTATCATTTTCCCCCTTACACCCTCTTCCACCTGCACCTCCCAGCCGCCCCCCACCCCAAGTCACCACACTATGGGATTCCTGCCTAGTCTTGATGTCTACATCCATGAACCCTTTTTCTTTTTCCAATGACACTTTTAAACAGTGATGTGTGTGTGCCTTGGAATTCAGAACAGTACAAAATGAGTTGTGAACCCTCACCCCGCACCCTCCACCCCTCCTGCTCTTACTTACCTTCTTCCCCCAGAGGGTAACTAACCACTATTGAGTTTCTTCTGTTTCCGTGTATAAATTCTGCCTGTATTGTCAGGAATGTATTTTAAAATTGACACTAAAGTCATACTGTCTTGCATTTGTGCATGTTCTGGTATTGGGAAGTCAGGAATTAGAACTTGAGCAGGAACAGTTTTCAGAGCTAACAAAAGGAAACAGTTTTTAAAAATTAACTTCTCTCCAAATACATGTTAATGTTTTTTTTACCTCCTCTATGCATGCATTGCTAGAATGTAGGGTAATGGTCAGCCAGTTTTAAAGTCTGTCCAGCGTAATGCTTCCTATATGGCAGGTAGGTAGGAAGTAAATGTTTAATGAACGAATATTGTCTTTTTACCCAAGAGTAGATTCACTTACCCTGATTTCATGACCATTTTTTTTTTTCATTTACAGCACAGAAGAGATTCCCTTGAAGATTTTAGCCCATAATAACTTCGTAGGCCGTCTTATTGGTAAGGAAGGAAGAAATCTTAAAAAAATTGAGCAGGACACAGACACTAAAATCACAATATCTCCGTAAGTGCTGCCTTGCTTTCTTTTGAGTTGGAAAATTTTCAAGCACCGTGTTTAAGCTCTGGGTTACACATTCAACATAGCTTGTGCCACTCGGCAGCTGTTTGAGGCCACCTGCACCGCGCACTTGCACTTGTTCCTCAGTCCCAGGCCGCTGCCCACGGTCTGTCTCCAGCCTGTACTGGAAGCATTATCTGTTCCTGCTAAAGACGCAGGGGCCACTAAACACTTCACATTCCTATTTCCTAGCTGAAGTTTTGGTCACATTTTCTGACACATTCTCCACAAATGGGTATATAGAGCCCAGTTTATTATCCATTGATGTGTAAGAAATGATCCTAACATTTTACAGCTTAAGGCAATAGTAACCGTGTGCTGGTCGCCTAGTTTCTGTGGGGCAGGATTTCAGGGGCAGCTTCACCGGGTGGTTCTGGCTCAGGCCTCATGTCGCTAACAAGTCAGTGCTGGCTGTTGGCCTGAGGCCTCTGTTCTTCAGCACAGGGCTGCTTGTGGAGGGGCAGTCCTCAAGACACAGCCACTGCCTCTGCCTCCTTCCAGAGTAAGTGGTCCAGGAGACAGTGAGACAGAAGCGGCAGTGTCTTGATAGCACAGGCTCAGAAGCCACACCCCATCGTTTCTCTGGGTTCACGCAGGAGACCTCTGTTCAGTGTGCGAGAGTGCGCTGCCCTGGGCAGGGGCCGTCCCGGAGGCAGCTACCGCACCGAGGGTCCACAGACGCTCTGGGAGGATTTGGGAAGGTTTTTCTTTTTCTGAGAGTGACTGTCCTTAGTTTCCACCCAGAAAACAATAAGGCGGGAATAGATGGATGAACTAAGGAAGAATTGAGGGCACAGGATGTTTGTGGAACAAGGAGTTTTCAAAGGAGAAAGTCCTGCTTGATTGTAAAGAAAGAAAAAAACCACAAAGTGGTAAATGTAATACATGACCCTACTCTGTCTCAGAGTTTATGCTCAGATAGGGGAGGGTTTTAAGTGAAAAAAATCTCAAAAGCTATTCTGGAGCACCTATTTCAAAAACCGTAATATAAAAGCTTGGCAGAGGCGAGGTGGGTTGAAACTGTAGATTAGAAATGCACTTCTTCAAGCAGTCAAAGACAAATAATGTGTAGATGTTTACATTTTTAGCAAGTTGGAGAGGAAAAGGAAGGCCATCCTGTTCATTTGTCTCAAGTTGAGCTTAAGGTCTGCTAGTCGTGAAAATGGGAATGGGAACTCTGGGATTGTGAAGGAGAGCTGTACAGTGTTCCGTGCCCCTTCAGTCTATGTGATTGTTTCCCATGGTAAGCACTGTAGCTCTCCAGGCCGCGGCCTGGCTCTGGTGAAGAGGCCTCAGGTGTCTTCTGCATGGTTTGGAAGCGCCAGCGGGACCGGGTCGAGCAAGGAGTTTCTGACTGTTGCTGCAGCATTCTGACTTTTGGTTGTCTAAGTGGCCATCCAGGGGCCACTTTTTGAAATGTAGTCAAGAAGGACTGAAAAATGTTAGGAGAAAAAAAAAAACCCTGAAAACTTAAAAAAAAAAAAAAAAAAAAAAAAGGAACATAAAAAAGAATACAAAAAGATAGATTGGTTTACATTATTTCCTCTCCCCTCCTTTGATCCAAATTCTAAAATCACTGGCAAAAAGGAAGTTCAAACACATGAGTTCTGGTTCGCCCTTTCGGAGTATTTCCATGCCTGTTCCTTGCTTGGTGACCCAGAAAATGTCAGTGCGGGAGAATGCCAGTTATACCTAGAATTGGCCGGTGCAGACTGGGAACATACTTATTAAAAGTTATGTGCATCTGATTCTTGGTTTCCGCTAAAACTGTATCCCTCCGATCATTTTCTTTATATTTTACTGTTAAATTGTGAAAATGGTTCAACCGTAAATGATCAAAAAGTTCACTGTGCTTAAAACATGAATTTCATTGCACTATTAACCTCTGGCGATTTTCATTGAGAAGGTGTGTCTGGGGGGTGGGGGTTCTCTCCTGTAGCTTTGCAGTTTCTGGATTCATCTCTTTTGGGCCTTACTCATTTTTCATGTCTAACTGCCCACTTTTACATATTGCCAGCCTCCCCAGTTGGGTTCTAATTGCCATCTGTGGCTGAACTCCTGTTAACTGCCTTCCTCCTATAATGTCCATTCTCTTTCTTTCCCCCTTTTCGACCTGCAGACTGCAGGAACTGACGCTGTATAACCCGGAGCGCACAATTACAGTGAAGGGCAGCGTGGAGACCTGTGCCAAAGCCGAGGAAGAGATAATGAAGAAAATCAGGGAGTCTTATGAAAATGATATTGCTTCAATGAACGTTAGTTTTAATATGAAGGGCGTGTCTTCGATGAACAGTTAAAAGATGTGTTCAGTTGCATTGATAGTGATTTCTTTAATGGTGTCACCATTAGACGTAGGATTTTTAGCATCCTAGGGAGTGCCCTGGGAGAGCTGGGAAGACCCAGGCTTTTACATTAGGCTTGGCAATCTCTGTGATTTTAGCAAATCATTTATTCTTTGAGACTTAGCTTCCTGACCTGTGAGTTAAGGCTGATACCTACCTTAAAAAAGTTAGTATCTCCTGTGCGATGTTAATTTGAAGGAGATTAGTACAGTAGAAATATGAGCCTCAGGTATGTGAACTGCAGCTCCATTCTTTTGGACAACTTATTTAATCTTTCTGAGTATCAGTTTCCTTATCTGTAAAATGGGATTACTGCTTACATTGCATGCCTGTTAGAATTATAGTAGGTAGCAGTGCATGTAAAAGCTATTATTATGAACACAAATTTAAAATTTGGTTACTTAGAGATAGGAATAAATACTGTGTAGTGCAGCTGAGACAAAAGTGAATTGCTGACATCCTTCATGGATGGAGTGGTGCTGATGACGCAACATTTGCAAAGTTCCTCTTGAATTTTCAAGTGAATGATTGAAAAAAAAAGTCCTCAGTTGGGCCTGTCATTGGAAACATTGCACCTGAAAGAAGGGACATGAGAAAACGGTATTTCCATTGTGAGAGCTTAGGCTGCAAACATCTCATGCCCTTGACCGCCTGCCCACCTGCACGTTGTTGCCCGTCCCTGTGTCCACGGTAGCTGGAGTAAGGCCAACTCCGTAGGCCTTTCTGAAGTATTCTCAAGTGTGCTCGTCTCAGCTCTCTAATCTCCACCTCACTTCCTCAACCCTTATAACATTAAATCAAAACAAAATCCCCTTTCTGGCTCCTGGATCCACTCCAAACATAACTTTAATTGTAGTGGTTCCATGTGGATGGGACCTGGTTTCCCAGGGCTGGACTTTGCGTTAGGCCTTTAGATCCATGACTGCCAGGCATTATCCATAAGGAAGGCTCCCTTAGGAGCTGGTTCTCTGTCTGTGGTTTGCTCTTCAGTGAACAAACTTGTTTACTGACTTCTTCAACTCCTGCACGATTCTGCCTATTTCCCGTGGGCCTACAGTATAGAGTGCCTGTTTGTCTGAGCTCTGCGAACTGTCCATAAAGGACAGGAAGGCTCTCCCTGCTTCGAGAAACTCTGTGGCTTCAGGTCAAGGAGGAGGCAAACAAGCCCACAGATTTTAACATATAAGGAATATAAACACATAAACTATATGCTTAAGTGTGGTCACAGGAAACATCTGCTTTGCTCTAAAGTTTGTGTCAAATGATTTCTTTTTTACTAGACAGGAGGTCACAATCTGAATAGCGTCACTTACAAAATGCTCACTTATACTTTTCATTGTAAAATGAAGGGACCCTTTTACCATTGCAGCTTCAAGCACATTTAATTCCCGGATTGAATCTGAATGCCTTGGGTCTGTTCCCGCCCACGTCAGGGATGCCGCCTCCTGCCTCAGGGCCCCCTTCAGCCATCACTCCTCCTTACCCACAGTTCGAGGTAAGACGCTGCGCTGCGGCATCCCTTGCAGTTGAGCGGGACACCCCCAGACTTGGTTGCCTTTGAGTGGTGTGACGAGAGACGTTTGTGTGGGGAAGATCTTCCTGGGAAACCTGGTTCCCGTGCAATCTGGAATTGGCCTAGGGCCGGCACGTGCTTTCTGGGTCCCGTTAATAGACCCTTCTCCTCGACCCCTTTAGTAGCTGTGGGTGGGAATCACCACTTCTGGCATTTGGGGTGGCAGAGCTGCCAACGTGCTTTCAGATGTCAAAAGTTTGAGGCTTTGGGGCGGAGGGAAAGAGGTTATCTGTTTTTAAATCTTGAGGAAAAGGATTTTTAAAGGGCTTCCTTCACCTTTTTCACTGGAAGTTAACCACTTTGAAAGGCTAGTAAAGATGACATAGCTTTTTCTTTTTTTTTCTCATTTTGAGTGCTTATAATAAAAAAATGTTTTAGAGGTTTTATTTATTGATTTTTAGAGAGAGAGGAAGGGAAGGAGAGAGTGAGGGCAAGAAACACCCATCGGTTGCCTCTCGCACACTCCCAGGCCGTCTTTCCCCCAGTGGATTTAATACCCACTGCTGAGGTTTGTCCAGGTCATGTATTACCGTCTTCCTGTCCTCTTTTTCATTTCTCAGTTGACATTCTTCTGTAAAGTATAGCTTTCTCTGCTCCATGCCTTCAGAGGGGGAAATGGTTTTTGTTAATTACATTAGAATTTCCCCAGACCTCTTGAACTAAAATGCCCCTCTCCCTCAGGCCCTGGTGGGGAGATTAGGGGCGAGACCCAATGTCAGTATTCTGGAAAACTCCATGGATGACTCTAGTGTGTAACCAAGGTTAGCAACAGCTGCTGTTTCTTCACTGGTTCAGAACCTGTGCCCCACCTTGGTCTTAAATGAATCAAAATCTCAGTAGGAGTAGATGGAAGCTTAGAAACTCGTGGTTTTGTAAAGGTCATTTGGAGCTTTTTGTTAACTATGCACTGTCAAGAACTATGGTTCTGGAAAGAATGTTTACTAGTCTGTGGTGGACTTACATGTTCGAAAGAATATCTCCTATCAAGACTAAAGTGTGGGAGATAGTATTTAGGATAAGCATAAACACACCGCTCATATATGTCCCTTTTTCTGGCTTGTTTGAGGCTTTCAAGTGTAGTGAAAAACCTCACCCCCTTTTCTCTCACCACCTGTCATTCCAACTCATAGGCAACTCTCAGGCCAGAACTGCCTTGGGATGCTGCCATGTGTCTGTTCTCATGCTTCTAAATACGTTTTGGCACGCTGTATTATCAGGATTAGGGTTGGCTGGGTGTTTGGAGTTAAAAAATGTGGTCTGAATGAATTTTCCTTATTTAAGAGAAGAGTTGAAGGGTAGGTAGTCTGAGTAGTTCTGGTGGAGGTTCTGCTGTATCGGGTAGGACTGGTGCTCCTATTGGCTTAGCAAACCGCCCCCTGGGCCAGGATGACTGCTCAAGCTCCAGCCATCGAATCTGCCTCCAGCCAGCAGGAAGGATGAAGGATCAAAAATCAGCAGCCACCTCATTTAAGGGCACTGCCTGAGGATAGCTTTTCATACTTCCACGGGTACCTGGTTTGCTAGACTACAGCCCCTGGCCACTTCTACCTGCAAGGGAAGCTGGGAAACCGAGGCTGTAACTAGATGAATAGATGTCGGGGATGGCTGCTTGACTCTGCCCCCTGGACGGAGCAGTATTACAAATTTAAGGGGTTTCTCAGAGTTTGGAAGGGAGAAGGTAAGCTTTGTAAGGTCTTCTCCCGTCCCACCCCACACCCCCCAAAAAGGAGACTCTAAATTAATTCTGGAAAAAATCCCATATTCCAATTCCACTCCTGCAGATGATTTTTATCTAATTAAGAGAAAATTCCGTTTTCAAAGAATTGTACTATCTCTGGATACCAGTTAGAGTAAAATCTACTTCCAAATAACTGTCAGGTACCTTTCTGGTTTAATGTTTCAAAGAACAGTTCTTTCACCAGTTTTTGTGAGTATATAGCTTCATGGGGGAGGAATACTTAGTTGGAATAGCTTTGCCTTCATGTATATTAGTAGACTTTGTTCTTCTTCTAAATCCAGATCACTAATAAGTGGTCACCACTCTATGAAACACAAACTATTGTTTTTTTTAAAAGGCAGCAGTTATATTTGCCAAAGCTTTATCTTTATCTTTTTTTTTCTGGCTTACCATTTCTTCTTATAGCCCTTTTATTCCTTCAGGCTTCACTTTTCTTCTCGCTGAAGAACATAATGTTGAAGGTCTGTGATATTTTTTAAAACCTGAGCTAGAGAATGCGAGGTTGGCAGGTATTCGCTCCCAGCAGTCTGAGGGTTGTCCTTTACCACGGTCAGGCATGCAGGCTGCTGCTCCTTAGAAAACCAGGTCACTTACTAAGATCGTCCCTTTATCCTCGATGCCCTGCAGGTTAGCGGTAAATTTCTTTTACTTTAAGTGTACATTGCCTGGCAAGGAGTAGGTTTTGATAACTAAATGTTTCAAAAAATCTGACACTCTATGTACTGCTTCCTCTTTCTTTTAGAGTTGTTTAATTTTTTTCGCCTCCTGTTTTCTCACTTCTGCTTTGTAACATGAAAGGAAAATGGATGCAACTTGTCTTTGGATAAAGCCTTTGACTCTGTTCCATTCCAGAACTTTGCCCACCTCTCGCCCTGCAATATACCCTTCTTTCTGGAACCTGCCAGGTTGATTTTTCCCATAGAGCCAAAGAGTTGGTTCTCCCAGCAGACAAAAAGTCTGTAGTTCCTGCCTAGCAGCTGGCTCGTGCAGTACTTAATTGGCAAACTACAAGTTTATAAATGACAGGAAATGCTCCTTTCAGAAATGCTCGAATAGGAGGGAAGAGGCCATTGGCAGCCAGTGAGCAGAGCGAGAGCCAGAACTGGCACGCAGTAGCTGCCACACAGCGACAGCCACAGCCTGACGGTGTTGGCAGCTTGCTTTGGGGTTGGCAGAAGTTAGCCCGGGGGCTGTTGTCTTAATTTTGGTAGCACCTTTGGAGTCTTCTCAGGAGGCTCCAAAACAATAGCATAACCTTAAAATCGCTAACTCCTACTTATGAAAAAGGCAAGAAAAGTGAGCAGTTCCTTATGTCTTAGCTAGTTTGAGGTGTTCTTTAAGAATCAAAATACAACTTGAAAGGGATTTTGGAAACGATGGCTGTTCCGTGGTCTCCTAGTCCACTGTAGGGATTGCTACTGTGGGCGCAGCTCTTTTGTCAGTAAACAATTTCAAAGTAGAGAATTCCTTGCACACATCTGTACCTTTAAGAAGCCTTGATTACTTGTTATGGGGGAAAAGGTTATTTGCCTTTTTTTCTTAAGACTTCAATTTTCTTTTCAGGTCATGGAATTGAGTAACCATAATTCCAGTTCCAGACCAAAATCCATGAAAACAAAACAAAACAAAACAAAAAACCCCTCCCAGGAGTATCTATTTTACAAACCCAAGGGAAATACTGGCGTCCCTCCAGGTTCCTGGAGGCTGTTCTTGTTGGCTGGCATGT
Organism: Tonatia bakeri; assembly: GCA_004024845.1. Classification (NCBI taxonomy): domain Eukaryota; kingdom Metazoa; phylum Chordata; class Mammalia; order Chiroptera; family Phyllostomidae; genus Tonatia; species Tonatia bakeri. Next base: position 180,830 of record PVIA01000302.1, on the reverse strand, counting down.
GTGTCTCTATGCCTTTGTGATGTCTTAGATTCTGTTCCCCACAAAGTAAATACACTTAACCTTACTGTTTACTCATTCTTGTATCTCCTCATGATAGATGATTAGGAATTACTCAATTGGCAGACTTCACCAGTTATGCAAACTTTCATTTGAGCAGCTTTGTTCTTTTGTTTTTTCAAGCTGTAACACAGAGTCTGCCAGCAAGTCCAGAGGAAGTTTTGCCGATAGGCATCTGGCAGAAATCCACTGGGAAGCAGCCTGTGTCCTGTGAATATCCTTCACCCCTGAACGTTTAGGAAAAAGGGTTCGAAATAATGCAGCTGAACATTAACTTAAGTGCAAAGAATGTGTAACAGAAAGGTTCGTGCTGATGAGATTCTTTCAAGCTCCATCTGGGAGACTTAAAAGGACGAGGCTTATCAGAACCCATTGTTCGGGCTTTAGTTTCACAAGTAAACACGAAGTTATCTGCTTATCTGAGGGTCTGAATTCTGAAAACATGGCTTGCTGTGCTGCATTGCATGTGAGAATGATCTGTGCCAGAGAGCCAGGGCAATGACCGTCAAGTGGACGGGATGTTTGTGTGAGGTGTATTCCCAGGGGGAAACTTCCTTGGAAAGGAATTTATCATTGGGGAGATGACTGGTGGATATGGAATGGGAGCAGAGGGAATTGGGCAGTGCTCAGAAATGTCTTCATCAAGTGTCAGACATCTGATGAGTCAAGTTTTACGAAGCTGCCATTGCCCAGGGTGCACGCCACTGTCTGTCAGTCTCAGGCCCCGCCCCCTGCCCTGCGTAGTCTGCTCCGCTCCAGTGCTTTCTATATTTGACAGGTTCTATTGCTTCTGTTCTCACCCCATTGCAGAACACTTTTCTCTCCAGAGGCTGATTCTTCTGGTGTCTGCCCCTTCTTTCTGTCAGAACTTGGTCCTTTGGACCCTTCTCTACTGATCACCATTCCTTTTCCAAACTTCGCACACCTCTTCTCTTAAATGTATTTTCTTTTTTAAAAAAATATTTTATTTATCTATTTTTAGAGAGGGAGAAGGGAAGGAGAAAGAGAAGAGAGAAACATCAATGTGTGATTCCCTCTCACGTGCCCCCTACTGAGGACCTGGCCTGTAACCCGGCATGTGCCCTGACTGGGAATCGAACTAGCGACCCTCTGGTTCACCACCTGTGCTCAGTCCAATGAGCTACACCAGCCAGGGCTTAAATGTATTTTCTTAATCTTTGTTTTGGATGTGTTACCTCTTGTACTCCACCCCAACCCCACAAATGAACAAAACAGATGTATTGATAGCCTTTCATCACTGTGGTGAAAAGATTATTTAGCTTCTGTTCAGCTGCTGAGGCTACAGTTCCACAGGCTCCAGCACAGTTCCTGCCTCGCAGCTCTTCTCCAGGCAGCAGTGGTCTTTGGTATCGTCTGCGCTGAGACACGTGCGTGGGCAGTGCTGGCCACACATCCAAGGCTGGTGCCTGCTAGTCATCTGCTGAGGACACTCAGAGGCTGCTCTCTGGGATCAGTCACAGGAAGAGTAGTTTCTATTAAGCACCAGCTCGTAATAGTTTCTATTAATCGTTTTTCTCTTAGAGACATGCTAAATAATGCAACTGATTTTTTTTCTCTTTTTAATTACCTGCAAGGAAGCTCAGGTCAAATTTGCATAGGAGTAGCATTTCTGGCTTCATCTTTTCTGTTCAGGTCCCTATGCTTTTATTTCTTCACTTCCTTTGTTTTATATCTTTCTAGGTTATGTGTACTTTGTAAGCAGCATAAAATCTTTCTGGAACAAGGCCCAGAAAACAAATTATACAATCATGGCAAAATACAATGGGACAGATATCTGGGCAAGTTACACATTAGATTTACCATTTAGGCTGACCATTCGAAAGGTCTTTATCACTGTTAGACCCCTGCCCCCCAAATATAAATATATGTATATTTCAGAAGAACATGATATGAATGTTCTCAATGATATAAAATATTTAGATCCTATTTGTGCTTTTAAAAATTGGTTAAAATTAATGTAGGAGTTTTAATATAAGGACCAAAATGACAAAATAGATGCTAATATTGAACACAGGGTGTGTGTGTGTATGTGTTTAATCCTCACCTGAGGACATGCTTATTGATTTTAGAGAGAGGAGAAGAGAGGGAGAGAAAGGGAAAAAAACTGATGTGAGAAACATTGATCAGTTGCCTCCTGCACACGCCCCACCTGGGGACCAAACCTGCAACCTAGACATGTGCCCTGCTTAGGAATTGAACCCATGACCTTTCAGTTTACAGGATGTCACTCTAAGCCACACCATCCAGTGCTTGGATGCAGTTTATTGTCAGTGTCAGTATTAATTTAGTCTTTTTATCTAGTTATTAAAAATAGGTTTTAACGTGTCCCTTTGGAATAAGTGGTATATGGTTACTGCATAACCCCCTGGCAGGCTGAGTATGTTGCTTTCCTGAGAGGCACTATGCTTTTGACTCAGAAACACCAAAGAATGAAATCATTTCATTTGGTGTTACTCACTGATGAATAGCAACAGAGGTCACCTGACCAAGCTATATGGGACAGGCCCTATTACCGATCTCCACAGTCAAGAGCTGAGTGATAAGGCAAAGCCTTCTGGTGTTTATCCCAAGAATGCTCGTAGGACTACAGGAAGACTGCATTTAGCTGACAACTGTGTTGAGTGTGTGATGACATCCTGGGAAACAGAGGGAACACCAGAGAAATACCAAGCTGTAAATACAGTACATCTATTTGTACAGTTGCTGTGCTTTTCCTAAGTGTGAAAGCCATGGTTTGAATCGATTGCACCCTTTTAATATATTGACTAAGATAAATATATTAGTGTGATAATTTAGAAATGTCAGTTTTAAATGGTCATGCCCTGATACAGCATTTCTATTACATAAAATCTTAGAAGTGTTTGTACAAGGGCACAAGTTTATGTTTAAAGATTTCATTAGGGTATTATGAATTAGTGAAAAATTAAAAATCAGACTCTCTGAAGGTCTTTAAAGTAGCATCCTCAGATATATAACAAAATAACTGTTAGGTAAAGATAAAAGAACCGTGAATTTTTTCCTTGACTTTTCTGTGACGTGCTTATTTTATTCTCATAATTTCATTTACTTGTCAAGAATTTCATTTATTCCCTGACTGGTATGGATCAGTTGGTTGGAGTGCCATCCCATAAACTGAAGCTGGTTTTATTCCTGGTCAGGGCACATACCTAGGTTGTGGGTTTGATCCCTAGTTGGGGTAGGTACAGGAGGCAACCAATCAATGTCCCTCCCTCCCTCCCTCTGTCCCTCCCTCCTTTTCTAAAACAATGAAGAAATGTCTGTGGGCGAAGATTTAAAAAAGCAAATTTCATTTACTTGTCAAGAACCTACCTTGGATATAGTGATGGAGGAATCATTTAAAATACAATCTTATTCCTCTGTTCTAATACATTTAAACTTTATAACAGTCACATAGCTTTTAAATCCATAATTTGGTGACATTATAAAGTTTAAGAAAATGGTGTACAGTCCTGGCTGGGTGGCTCAGTTGGTTGGATCATCGGTCTGATATGCCAAGGTTGCAAGTTTGTGGATTCAATCCCTGGTCAGGGCACATACAAGAAACGAATGAATGCAGAAATAAGTGGAGCAACAAGCCGTTGTTCCTGTCTGTCTGTCTTTCTCTGAAATCAGTAAATAAAATATTTTTAAAGATTATGTGTGTAAATGATATTTTGCATTGCAAATGCTTTCAGGATGAGTATACGAGATCTTCTCGACCTGTTATATAAACTCATGTCAACTTACTGTGGTGTTTCTCCTAGAAGAGTCCTGATATTCCTGCTGCATGCGAATGCCCCCATCCCTATGCCAATGATAATAGCCCGATTTGTATCTAGTAAGCAAGAGTGTCCTGTGTTTCTTTTCCAACAGCAATCAGAAACGGAGACTGTTCATCTGTTTATCCCAGCCTTATCTGTCGGGGCCATTATCGGCAAGCAGGGGCAACACATCAAACAGCTTTCTCGCTTTGCAGGAGCTTCTATTAAGGTATCCTTCTGCCAGCTGTGGCTGTCCTGGTGCTTTAAATAGTCAGTTACAGAAACATGAACTGTCTCACCACCTAATAGGAACTGAAGTTGCAGTCTATCCTACAATTACATAGTTTATTTCATATTGTTAGTTTCAGATGCTACTCCAGTGACCATAATTTGGAACTATTTACCAGTTAGTTGTTTTAAATCGTGAACAGTTTCTTGGACACATAGGAAGCTTGGGGGTTCTGATCCATGAGGGCCAAGACCGCTTCCGAGTACCAGTGGTACAGGGCAACATGGGCAGAGGAGACGCAGACCCAGCTCTCCCTCCAGCTCTATCAGCCGTGCGTCCCTGGGCCTGGTAACTCAGCTTCTCCAGCCTTCAGTTTGCCCATGCTTGCAGGAGAGGCAGTACACCTCATCAAGCTGTAGTGAGGATGAGCTGAGGGACTGCAGATGCACTTTTACATCAGGACCATGCACAGCGTAAGGACAAGTATGTGGCAGGAGCCACTACTAATAAACCCACATTAATCACTGCCTCTTGGTAACTTCCTTCCAGAAGGCTTTCATTCTACACTTCAGTCAGGCTTGTTAGCGGAACCTCTCTGTCACTGCCACCTGACAGTATCGTAACCCCTCGATGGTCTGTTACAGATTGCTCCAGCTGAAGCCCCCGACGCTAAAGTGAGGATGGTGATTATCACCGGGCCGCCAGAGGCCCAGTTCAAGGTATGTGCTCTGGAGTCCGTGTGCAGGCAACAGAGGAATGGATGCGGAGTCTGTGATGCCTTCTTTCCAGAACCTCCACAGCCTGGCTTCTCCCTTACATGGATCTCATACCCAGTAGAAAGTTTCTCACTGGAACCCAGTAGAAACAGTTTCTCACTGGACATGCCTAAGACTGAGAAGAGTAGGAACATAACCCAAATTACATTTCAAAAATAAACCAAAAACCTTTGTTTTAATTTTGAGAGCTCTGGAGAGGTTGTTGGACTTGGATTTACCTATCTCCCTGAAAGAGCGTTTGCTCAATGCCTCGTTATCGTATGTGAAGGTGAGACCTTAAGATGGAACTTTACAAACCTGCCTGGTTAACATGCCTTGGAAAACCTGTTCCCTAAATGTTCTTGTCCCTGAGAAGCCTTAACCTTGCATTAAAATGCTCCCCTTTCATCTGACCCTCAGAGTAACTCTTAGTCCCTGCCTGTAGTTTGTTTCCCGGTGAAGCTCCTCTAACCCTTCACATTTTACAGGCCGTTGTGGCATTTGTCCTGGTGAGCCACTGCTCATGTGTGCTGGGGTTCGGGGCCTTTGGAGCCGGAATGCGTCACATGTATACTGAAAGGTGGTGCAGCTGGGTGATAAAGAGCAGACACTAGCAGCCCGGCTGCTAGTTCAACTCCCAGCTCCACCATTTACCAGCTCGTGACCTTGTGCAAGCTAGTTAACGTTTCTCTTGCTAGTTCCTCATCCATGAAATGGAGATTGAAAGTTTAAACCATATATAAGTGCTTAGAATGGTGTCTGACACATAGGAAGCACAATATAAACGTGGTGTCGGTGGTATGCAGCAGACTCAGGGTAGATCAGACTAAGGCCTTGCCAAATCCTTAAATTCACAAATACATACCTTTGAGTATATGATTTCTCCTATAAAGCTTAGTGTCTTTGTCATCAGTAAAAAGCAACTACTGAATTCTAATGAAACCGATGTGTCCCAAACCCATGTCATATCCCTACCACTTCGCTGTTGTGTACAGGACAACTCTCAAACCTTAGTTCTTGTAGCTCTAACATGGCTAAAAATAGCGCCTACAAGCCCCCTCGCCCCACATTTTATATCTTCACTGTCTTTGACCTCTGTTTTCAATGGGCCATTGTCCTCTAAAAAGATAAATTCACTTCATTTACAGGGGGAACAGGAAACAAAAGGAGCTGCTTTGAGATGTGTGGGTGCAGGCTGTCTAGGCTCAAACTCAGGTCAAGAAATTGACTCCCTCACACCAGCCTTGTGGTCCACACAGGCAGTTCAAATTATAAGTCAGAAATGCTGAAAATTGCTTCCTATCCTGAACTTACAGGGCCAGTCACTTTTAGTTTGAAATCTTAAAAGATACAGGCAAACATCAGTTATTACACGTTCCTTCTCCATGCTGAGCGCTTCCACTGTGCAGATTCTGTAATGCTTGGATGCTGGGAAGTCAGTTTGTTTCCCTTCATCCTCCAAGGCCCACACTGTACAGTTGTCTTAAATGGAACATTTAAAAACTCAAATGCTTAAATCTCACTTATGTGACCAGTGATGATTACAAAGAGAATTATTTAGAGATCTCAGGAAGAGTAAACCTCCTAACCCGTATTTTTTCCTATGAATTCAACCTGGAGCTTCTGTTTTGGAGGATGACGTATGTCCCCAGTGTCCTTTGTGTTAATGGCTACACCCGTGGCCTGAAATTGAGGATAAATGGAATATATACCAAGATTGGGTTTGCTTTTTCCCCTGTACCCGCCTCAAATGAGCGTATCATTTCTGCACCAGTGAAAATGTGTTGGGTACTTTAGTTTGTGGTTTGCCCTGGCAGCTTGTCAAATGAAACCAACTCTGATTTCTGTTTCCTTTGGTGCAAGGCAGAGCAAATCACTGGTAGTACATCCCGGGAGAGGTTTCTTATATAGAACTTCCAGTGGTGTGCAGTAGGTGACAGGATGCGCTGACTGTAAATATCAGACGTGTATGTTAACTTGACCCTGTAGCTTTATTACTCCAAGTAGAAACCACCTGGCAAAGGGGAAGAAACACACGGCCTCTCTCAGCAGTTCCTCTCTGAGCCTGGCACAGCTGGCTCTGTTCTTCCCTAGCCTCCTCTGCTCAAGGAAAACAGAAGTGCTTCCTTATTGCCTGTAGGAGTGGTTTCGACTTGATGGAGAGCAAATGGTCATTCGACCACTAAAGTGGTTTATTTTTAGTTACGATGACAACTAATTAACTGCCTTTAACTGCTGTCAGAAGAATATGGGTCATTCTTTCATCAGTCGTTCCACTGCCTGGTCTGTGATGCACAGTACTGTCAGCCTTTCCTGGGGCTGACTTCTCTGTCTCGTAAGTGGTCTTCTGTCCACCCAGCGTGGGTGCGTCACTGCGGAGGGCTGCTCCAGCAGATCTGGGCCATCCTTAACGTTCAGGGACCCTTTGTATCTCCAACGGGAATGATGCTGAGAGGGTGTTTTCATCTGTAGGCTCAGGGAAGAATTTATGGAAAAATTAAAGAAGAAAACTTTGTTAGTCCTAAAGAAGAGGTGAAACTTGAAGCTCACATCAGAGTGCCATCCTTTGCTGCTGGCAGAGTTATTGGAAAAGGAGGCAAAACGGCAAGTACTTCAGCAAAACCTGTGCAGTGGTATGAGAGGGAGAGCGCTGGAAGGGACTTGGGAGATCCAAGCCCCTGAGTTCTGGCTGATGTATAAAAAGCAGGAGCACCTGGGCCAAGGTTTGGAGAAGGTTGCCTTCTGCTCCTCCTGTGTCAGTGCTGGTGTTAGCTGCTGGTGGAAGGAATACCTCTCAGACCACTTTGTGTGAGAAGACTCTTTCATACTTACAAGGGGCATTTAGCATTTTTCGGCTGACATAACTCAGCTTTTTACATTTTTATTGCACAATGACATAAGAAAAAATTTTTAAATTCCGTCTACCTTTATAACTTGTACTTCTATAACTGAAGACAGAAAATGGTTTCCAGTTTTTCTTTAATATTGGGTTGGCCAAAAAGTCTGTTTAATTTCTTTCTGTAAAATAAGACATGTATTCGTCTTCACCAATAACTTTATTTATTTAGATATTTTGAGTATGTTGGCTGTCTCCTGCTGTTGGCTTCTAGTGGGCAGATGCTGCTAAACATCTTCCAGTGCATGAGACCCACAGCAAAGAAGTGTTTGGCTAAAATGTCAATAGTACCAAGAGACTTCACAAACCACTTCTGAATCAGTCAGTCACAGCACCTTCTCCGTACACTGCACAAACCTTTATTTGCGTTTCAATTGTTTTTACCCTTCTTGAAATAATAAAGCATAATACACTAAAAATGTTGCATTATCTTCTTCCATCTTCAATATTAAAGTGGCTGCACAAAAATTCACCAATTTTGATTTTTTTTTAAATGCATGCTGACTTGACAGCTGTCACGATACAATCTAACAAAACTGTTTCAAATGAAGTTAAAGACATCTAAGCATTACTAGAGTCATCATGCAGAAAAAACTAACCAAACTTTTTGGCTAACCCAATACATATAACTATGTTGTTTTCAGAGCTATTTACAATTTTCAAGTGATTGAGAGGGAACACTTTGGAAGCAGACTCGCAGGGTTTGAATTTCGTTTTCCATTCCCTTCTGTAACTTTGGGCAAGTCAGTTTCTTTGGCTAAGCCTCAGTTTTCATCATCTTGCCTGGGGACAGTATTAAAAACTGTACGGGATCATTAGTGGACTGGTTGAAATTTGTGAAGCTGTAGCTAGTGTTTGGCACACAGTGCATGCTTTGGATATGGCAACTTGGAAAAACAACAATGTGTATTTATCTTTTACAGGTGAATGAGCTCCAGAATTTGTCTAGTGCAGAAGTTGTTGTCCCCCGTGACCAGACGCCTGATGAGAATGATCAAGTGGTGGTCAAAATAACTGGTCACTTCTATGCTTGCCAGGCAAGTGGGTTCTCACGTGATAAGCTAGTTTGTTGCTTCTTTCTCAAAGGGAAGCAATTTTCCTATGGGTGCCTCTACCCCACATAAATATTTAAAATTGTTTAGTGCCAAACACCTAAATTTTTTTTTTAATTTACTGATCTTTATTGTTTTTCAAATGAGTTGGTTCCGGGCAGCACAGAATTCAGGATAGAACAGAGACTGAAGAACACACTTAGACAGGATTCTGGGATGGGTTTACTCTGATCTCACAGCTGAGGCTGCAATGGCGGAGAAGAGGTAGAGAGATGAGCCACTGCATGACGACGATGACGACGATTTATTTTCTACACGAGCTTGTTCTTACATGCACAACAGGCTCCCAGACAACACTGCACGGTAGCTGTAGGTGGCGAGAGTTGTGATGGGCAATCCGGATGTTAAACAGGAATGGGATTAGGGATTGCCATTGCCCCAGGCACCAGGAACAGCTCACTTTTTGTCAGATTTCACGATTCCACCTGTGGCCAGGGGGTTATAGCTCCGGAGTGTCTTCTGCTCCTCTTTTTGAATCTGCTTGAATGCCTTATCTTCCTCATCCATTTTCTTGGCCTGTTTCTTGGGCTGCTCCCGGGGCTGCTTCTTGCCACCTGTGCTGCAGGACATGCAGCTGCCACCCCGTCCCGAGACCCTGCCCCAGGGAACCGAGCATCCCGCCGTATGCCTGCCTGTGCCGACGCCTCCAGTACAGGGCCTGCTGGTTCCAGTGCCAAACACTTTCAATCCCTGCTTTAGTAGGTTACACCAGAGCCTCTACTAGCAAACGAAACTAATTAGTATGTATAATTAATCTCCAAATAAACTTCTATATGAACTTTTTGAAATGGAAGAGTAGAACACCTTTTAGTAACTTTTGACCAGGTAGAAATTTCAAAGTGCTGTCTTTTTGTAGGTTGCCCAGAGAAAAATTCAGGAAATTCTGACTCAGGTAAAGCAGCACCAACAGCAGAAAGCTCTGCAAAGTGGACCACCTCAGTCAAGACGGAAGTAAAGGCTCAGGAAACAGCCCAGCACAGAGGCAGACGCCAAACCAAAGACGGATTGCTTAACCAACAGGCGGGCGGCTGAACCCCCGTCCAGAATCACATGCACACGTTTCTACCTAGCCACTTGTTTCTGAGGACCAGGCGACTTTCGAACTCCTGTCTCTGTGAGAATGTATACTTTATGCTCTCTGAAATGTGTGACACCCAGCTTTAAAAAGAAAAAAAAAATAAAGGGGGGAGGGACGAAAAGAGAGGAGCTCTGCACTTCCCTTTTGTTGTATTCTCAGTGTAACAAATGTTCTAATTTCTTAATACTCCCCTATTATGCAAGACATTGGCTCCATGATGCACTCACTAAGTCCATCAAATAAACACAAACCGATTGCTCCTGAGTCAGAAGAGATACAGGAACTTAAGTATGTTAAGCTACTAGCATAGAAAAACTGTCTGTTTTGTGTGTATCTGACACTAACATGAATAACATAAGGGAAGTGCTGAACGGTGTTGGCAGGGGTATTAAATGTGCATTTTACTCAACTACCTCAGGTATTCAGTAATGCAATGAAAGCAATTTTTGTTTTTGTTTTTTTTTGAAAATTTTATATTCTTTATAAAGATAAGTCCAACTGTTTTTTAAAAAAATAAACTTAAAATTTAATTAGCTAACAGGAAAATAACAGAGAAATTTTACTTCTGGTGTCAGTAAAGCTGGAAAATTAATTTCAGGTTTTTTGAGGCTTTTGACAGTTATTAGTTGGAAAATCCAATAAATGTTCAGTGACATGGAGCAGTGCCTATATTTGGAGAGCAGCAATACCATTTATTTTTTTCGTTTTCGGTAGGGAGAGTTTTCGATGGTACTAACGGAGCAAAGTGGTGGCAGGTGGTTTTGGAATGGCTAATTTAAATGGCTTCAGGAGACTTCATTTTTTGTTTGGCTATGTGACTGAATGCATAAGCGTTTGTGCTTCTGACTATCACTACCTAAAGAAAGTGCGTCAGTGAAGAGAAGCAGCCCCTGTGGACTGTGAACTGATTGGCAAAAAGCCAGCCTCAGCTTGTCTTAGAGGATGCTCAGCTGGCCAGCACACTCAGAGCAGCTGGGTCACCCTTTGCGCAGACCCCGAACGAGTGGCTCCGGGAAGACCGACGGGGCAGTCGGGGGTGTGACGGTGCCAAGGCAGTGAAAGGCTGTACCTGCATGTGCCGGGCACTGTCATGAGCCTCGCTAAGCTGTTTTGAAGATTTGTAAACAAGGATAAGTCAAGGAAAAGGAAAGGCCACCTAAAATAATACATAAAATGCAGCAGGATTTCTGTATTCTCTGCAGCCAGCTGTGGTGAGAAAACGATTTGGGAACATGGTTTGAATGACTGTGGTAACACATTCAGCATTCGATACCGAACTCGTTTGTCCATCCCGTAACTCGATGGCCAAGACCAGTGTGTACATTCATGTGGTTGTGGGGGTCTCCAAGGCCACACTGCTCTCAGAATTGTGTTGCTTTTGTTCATAAAATGTTCAGTCATCCTGTTACACGGATCTGAAGGACATATGTAATAACCCCTGAAAAATCATTTTGCCTCATTTGTATTTCAAGATGAATTTCTACAGACTAGGTAAGTTTTTCTGATGACCAGCATATCAGACATTTTGAAAATGACTTGAAATGTTTTCCTAAATGTTTTCAGAAAACCAGTTTATTTTGTAGGTTTAGCCAGAAAGTGCCCTTTTTGTCACTGAATTCACCTAGCAATCATAATTTTTTCCCCCAAACAGTAAATTGCTTTAAAAAAAAAAAATCATGGATTGGCTTTCTGGTTGGTTCTTAGGTAAGATGTGCTTATGGCCAGAGCTCTTCCTCAGCATTTGATTTCTCCACTATTTGTCGGTATGTTTTGTTGTTTTAATACAGATAGGTGCTACATTTATATCTGCTGGTTTAAATTCTGTCATATTTCACTTCTAGCCTTTTAGTGTGGCAAATCATGTTTTACTTTCAATGAAGCATTGGTAATGGAGTATCTGGTAGTAGCTAGGAAATAATTCTGTAACTGAGTTTGTACTCACTGCATATGGATCATTCCTCATTTGTAATGTGCCCCAAATGCAGCTTCAATTTCCAGATACCTTGATACAGAATAAAGTTTTTCATCATTAGGTGCAGCTTGATGTGTAGTATGTTTTATTTTTGGTCTTTTCAAATAAATGTGAATGTAACTTATAAATTTAAACAGATTTTTAGTAATACCATGCAATCTCAAGTTAAGCACCAATACCTAGTGGTCAATTATTTTCTCCATTCCATAGTACTGTAATGTAAATCTTGATAATACTGTTGCATATGCACTAAAAACTATAACCTTTAAGTTAAAGGAACAGTGGGGTGGTTATGTGTTTTGCTTTATTAAAATTTTAGCTATTCTACATAGTAATACTTACACTTAAGCAAAATGAATTAAAATCTGAGCAGAGAGCTCAGGTCAAGCACAGGACCCCACGAGAGCTTCCAGTACTGCTGGAATATCAGCAATAAAGACGTGCCTAAAACTACAGCTGATGCTCACTTACCTGCAGTCCCCACATCATCCAGATGCCGGTTAGCTTGAGTGCCTGCACTCAGATAAGATTTGTTTTGATGACGACTTACCCAGTTAGGTGTGGTTTATGAGCTGTGTTTTGAGAAGTGACTCAGTCTCAATCTGAAACGACTGAAACAGTATTTTATTCACATTTGAACTCCACTGGAGTCAGGGAAGAAGTGTCATCTTCTAGTCCAAGAATGAAGTCTTCAGGTAACGTCTCAGGTGCTATCTGAGCTAACTGGTCATCATAAGAACGCAGGGTCCATAATTTCTCTAGTTCATACTTTTCTCTGGTTTCTGGAAGCATCAAGTGAATCACCATGCTACCTGTCAAGGACAGATAAGAGTGACGATGAAGAAGTAGTCTGTTTGCTGCTGTTCTTGTGACCTCAACGACCCTTGGTGATAGTTTGTCACTCACAGTGTAACCACAGGAACTGGAGCAGTGGCTTTCTAAGTGTGGACCACAGAGGAGCATCACCGGGGAGCTTGTAAGAACTGCAGACTGGGCCCCAGCCAGCAGAATACCAGGGAGGCACCGCTGTGTGTTTCTCAGTGCACCACAGAGGAGGTATATGATGTTGGTACGTAACATTACTCATGTTAACTTCCATTTAACTTTATCCAAGTGACTAACGGTGAGGCCTGTCAGCTTTCTCCTGGGAGGCAAGTCTCCAAATGTGTCACATTTCTGCACATCCCGTGAGCAAAGAAAGCACTGCCTGCCTTTTGTTCTGGGCTATCTTTTTCAAGAACGTTTATGGTGAATAGCCACAAAGAGATATTATCTCTCTGGAGCAAAAGGCAGGTTTGCTTACAGCAGTGGTTCTCAATCAAGGGTATTTTTGATGTTCACAATTGGGGATGGAGAAAGAAAGGGAGGGATACTGCTAAACATTCTACGGTGCACAGGACAGTCTTACCCACTCCCACTGAACTACCTCATCCAAATGTTAACAGTGACAAAGCTGGGAAACCCTGACTTACAGCTTTGCCAGAAAAAGCGTCTTTCACCACAGCAAATGCAGGCCTGCCTTTTGCCCATTGTAAGCCCTAATCTCAGGGTTCCTCTGTTAGAACTGTATGTGGGGCCCTGTGTTGCACTACAGAACCTGGGGCCTGGGGCACCCGGTGTAAAAATGTTGCATCTGGCTACTGCTGCTGTAATAAACTGCCCTTCAACTTTCACCTGGAATAGTCTTGAATAGTCTTAAGTCTTTTACCAATATCCATGAAAGTGGCTGGCTAACTCGTTAGTTACAAGTAAGATAAAATCCCAGACCCCCTCATAGTTCTTAACATTACTTTTTTCTCTTTGTACCTTGTGGGAAAATACTTTGAAACTATGTATGTATTAATAACCCAAATCTATTAGGTCTTTTCAAAATTCCACTCCTGTACCTGGAATGCCCTTCAGCTTCACCTTGGCCAGGTTATTTAAGACCAAGGTTACGAAGACCAAGCCTTCTACCACCAAGGGATCCTCTCCCGTCTCTACCCTGGTGTGCATCCTGTTCGCCATCATCTTCCTGACCTGACTCATTATGTACGTATGAGGTTAGTTGAGCATTTCACACATGAGTAGGACCACCTGGCTTATAATGAAACATTTCAAAAATTTTACATGGAGCCCTGGTTGGTGTGGCTCAGTGGACTGACTGCTGGTCTGTGGACCAAAGGGTCACGGGTTCAATTCCCAGTCAGCGCACATGCCTGGATTGCAGGCCAGGTCCCCAGTAGTGGGTGTGGGAGAGGCATCCACACACTGGTGTTTCTCTCCCTCTTTTTTCCTTCCCTTCTCCTCTCTAAAAATAAATAAATCTTCAAAAAAATTTCCATAAAAAAATCTAGAATTTTACATGGGAAAACACTCGGCAATTTGATCTCAATCCTTCTGTGACTGAAAATAGTTCAAGGGTAATGCAATGCCAAATATTTATCTTTCAGATGTGCCCAAACAACTTACCGAAGTCCACACACATCCAGTCTTCAGTGTCCTTTCCTTCAATCTTCACGTGTGGCTCACTTTTACATTTTAGGAACTTGTACTGAAAAAGGAGAGGTCACATATTCAAGGGAGAATAATAGATAAGGGAAATCTTTGATCTGATGATATTTTTTTCTTGGTCTTAATTTGCGACCTAGCTTACAACATTCCTCATACTTTGACCCGTAATTAATATAGGGAGCCCTGGCTAGGTAGCTCAGTTGGTTGGAGGGTCTTCCCATGCCAAAAGGTTGTGGGTTCAGTTCCCAGTTGGGGTATGCATAAGAGGAAATGGGTCTGATTTTCTCTTCCTCCCTCCCCCGCTCCCTCTCTGAAATCAGTGAGCGTGTCTTCAGGTGAGTATTGAAAAAATATATAAAAAAAAAAAACTTAGGGAAACTAGTTTCCCCCTAAATCCTTCCCAACTTCTATACCTCTCTCCTGAATCCTGGCCAGACCCTTCTGATAGGGCCACTCCACCCATTCACCACAGTGTCTGTGGTGCAGAGAGAGGCCTGAGTTCATTCAAAATCAAGCTCCCCTGCATCATCCCTTCTGTCCATGATGGGATGGACATTTCTAAGGGAGGCAGATGCGGCCTTCCCGCTTTAAGGCTAGCTCTTCTCGGTCCACTTCAACTACCTCTACGACAATGTTAATGGGACTGTACCATCCCACGTCTCTACTCCCAAAAGGTAACTGTGAATGGTCTAAAACAACAGATGTACTACAATCTTAGAAAATACACTTAGTCTAAAACTGTTACAACAAAGAAGGACATTAATGGTAAAGGGACAACTAACCAAGATGACAGAACCACTGTAAACACATACGCATCAAAACCCAGGGCTCCTAAACATATAAAACACTGACAGAATTGAAGAAAGAAGGAGATGGTAACAGAAATAGAGACGACTCACTGCCGCGTTTTCAGTAATGGAACAGAAGATCAGTGAAGAACAGAAAGAAGACTCAAACAACACTACAGAGCCACTGGACTTAACAGACATGAACAGAACACTGTGCCCAACAGCAACAGAATATGTATGTTTACGTGCACATGGAACATTTCCCCCGGATAGAGCATGATGGCAGGCCACAAAACAAGCTTTAATACATTTTAAAAAAAATTGGAAATAATGAAGTGTATTTCCTGATCACAATGAACAGAAATAAGTCAACCGAGGGAAAACTAGAAAATCCACAAATATGTGGAAATCATGGGTTAAAGAACAAATCAGTGAATTTAGGAAATATCTTGAGACAAATCAAAAGGTAACATATGGGATGCAGTGAAAACAGTGTCAAGAGGGTAGCTGGTACCTATAAATGCTTACAGGTGAAAAGTCCCCAGATCAAAAACTTGAACTCACACCTGCAAGAAGTAGAAAATGAAGAACAAATTAAAGCTAGCAGAAAGAAGGAAACAATGATCAGAGAAAAAACTTGAGGCAAAAATCAATTAAACCAAGATTTGGTTCTTCAAAAAGATCAATAAAATTGACAAATCTTTAGCTGGATTGACAAGTGAGAAAATAGAAGCCCCAAATGAAGAAACTCAGAAACAACTGAGGGGACATTACTATCAAGTTTAGAAAAGGAAAGAAGATCGTAATACCACTATGAATGACTGTATGCCAACAGACTGGATAACCTAGATGAAATGAATAAGTTCCTAGAAACACAACCTACAGAGACTGAATCACGATAAAAAAGAAAGTGTGAACAGACCTATTTAGTAATAGGAACAGGACTAAATCAGTCATCAGAAACCTCTCAACACAATTATATCTCAATTTTAAAAACAAAGCGGCGGTGGGGGGAGGCTTGACCAGTGTGGCTCAGTTGGTTGGGCATTCTGCAAAGTGAAAGGCTGCTGGTTCGATTCCCAGTCAAGGCACATGGCTGGGTTATGGGTTCAGTCCCCAGTTGGGGCACTTATGAGAGACACCTGATCAATGCTGCTCTCTCACATTGATGTTTTCCTTTCTCCCTTCCTTCCCTTCTCTCTAAAGATTAATAAAAAAAAAAAGAGAGAGAGAGAGAGAACATAAAGGGAAAAAACTCCCAACAAAGGCTTCACTGAATTCTCACAAATATTTAAAGAAAAGCTAACACAAATGCTTCTCAAACTCCTCCTAAAAAAACACTGAAGAGAACACGTCCCAACTCATTCTGTGAGATTCACATTACTCTGACACCAAGCCAGACAAAGACACTATTGAAAACTACAGATCAGAATCCTTGATGAATACTGATGCAAAAACCCTCAACAAAATACCAGGAAACCAATTCAACAGCATATGGAAAAATATGTACACAACCAAGTAAGATTTATTCTGGGAATGTAAAGATGGTTGCACATGAAATCAATATAACAAACAAAACGAGGGACAAAAACCACAGGACCATCTCAAATTCATGTAAAAAAAAGCTTTTAACAAAATTCAACATCCTTTCATGATACACTCAACAAACTAAGAATCAAAAGCTCACAGCTATTATACTAAATTGTGAAAGACTTTAAGTTTCCCCTCTAAGATTAGTAACAAGACAAGAATGCCCACTTCTGTCCCTCCTATTCAACTAGTACTAGTATTCTATCCAGGGCAATTAGAGCAAGAAAAAATAAAGGTATCCAAATTGGAAAGGAAGAGATAAAATTATCTCTATTTGTAGACATATGATCTTACATGCCGAAAACCCTAAGGATTCTAGGAAAGAGGAGGGGAGAAGGATGGAGGAACACACAGACAGGAACCATTAGAACTAGTCAATGAATTCAGCAAACTGTAGGATAAAAAAAATCAATACACAAAAATCAGTTGCATTTCCATACACTAACAATGAAAAACCTGAAAAGAAAATTAAGAAAATTCCATCTACCATAGAATCAGAAGAATAAATACTTAGAAATAAACTTAACCATAAAGGCCAAAGACTGGTATGCTAAAAACCACAGAATGTTACTAAAAGAGTGAAAGACACCAGTAAGTGGAGAGACCCTGATTCCACAGATTGGAAGACTTAATATTAAGATGTCAGCATTACCCACAGTCACCTACAAATTCAGTGCAATCCCCATCACAATCCCAATGGCTTTTTTTTTTTCAGAAACAGAAAAGTTGATCCTAAAATATGTATGTCATCTAAAGGGACCCTAAAAAGCCAAAACAATTCTGAAAAGATCACACAATTGGAGGTCTCAAACATCCTGATTTTAAAACTTACTACAAGTCACAGTGATCAAAGTAGGCATATAGAACAATGGAGTAAGACAGAGCCCATATGTCCAAATGATTTGACTTTCAACGAGGTTTCAAATCCCTTCCATGGGGAAGGGCAGTCTTTCCAACAAATGGTACTGGGAACACTAGGTATCTACATGCAAGAGAATGAAGTTGGACCCTCACCTCCAGGGGTGTCCAACCTGTGGCCCATGGGCCACACGCAGCCCAGGATGGCTGTGAATATGGCCCAACACAAAATCTAAGTTTACTTAAAACATTATGAAATTGTTTTTGTGATTATGTGTCACAACATATTTAATGTGTGGCCCTAGACCACTCTTTCTCCCAGTGTGGGCCAGAGACGCCAAAAGGCTGGACCCCCTGCGGGATTACACCGTCTACAAAAACTACTTCAAAAAGGAAAAAGATCTAAACGTAAGACCTAAAACTATAAACCCGTAGGAGGAAACACAGTGAAAAGCTTTGTGACCTTGGATCTGGCAGTGACTTCTTGGATATAACACCAAAGTCAAAGGTAACAACAAAAATACATAAACTGGACTTTATGAAAATTAAAACCTTTTGTGCATTAAAGGATACTATCAACAGCAAAAAGGCAACCTACAGAATGGAACAAAATATTGCAAATCACATTTGACAGGAGATTACTATCCAGAATATACAGAGAACTCTTACAACTTCCCAATCTGTTTGAAACATGGCCAGATGACTAGAAGAGGCATTTCTCTAAAGACATACAAATGGCCAATAAGCATGTGAAAAGATGCTCAACACCACTAATTACTATGCAAATCAAAATCACAATAAGATACCACTTCACACCCTTTAGGATTACTATTATCAACAAGTCAGAAAATAACAACTGGTGGCAAAGATGTGGAGAAATTGAAACCCATGTGAACTGCTAGTGTGAATGTTAGTGATTCCTCAAAAAATTAAAAATAGAATTATCATGGTCTGGCAAATTCACTTCTGATATTAAAAGCAGGGATATGATGGAGTCAAAATGGTGGAGCAGGTAAATCCTGAACTCATTCCCATGAACAAATCAGAAATACCAAATTACAGAACTGTCAGCACTGAGAGCCACCTGAAGACTAGCTGAACAGGACTCCCGTAACTGAGGACATAAAGTAGAAACCTCATCAAGGTGCAGAGGAGGGGCCCCGATGGGGTGCGAACAGGTCCCACACCCAAAACATTGCCATTAATAAACCGGAGGAACATCTCAGGTTGCCCCGGAGGAAAGAGGGGTCCAAGCCTCCCCAGCCCGAAGCTACCATGCTGGTAAGAGAAGTCCCATAACATCTGGCTTGGAACACCAGCAGGGATTACACCTGAGGGAGACAGACAGCGGAGGGAGACCGCAACTCTGCTCTTAAAGGGTTCGCGCCCAAACTCACTTGCTCCAAGCTCCAGCACCGAGACAGCAGTTCAGGGTCACTCAGGTAGGCATTAAATTGACTAACTTTAGGGTGAGGGCTGGAGGAGTAGGGAATGGTGGGAACTCTCTCAAAACAAAAAGACCTGGCAGCCGCCACTGTTCCTTTGTTGAGCTCTCCTCCCACACAGCTGGCAAAATCTGCCCCTCTCCATTAACCTGGCTGACACCATTCACCTGGCCCTGGCATCTCCCTGAAATCTTGTCCTACCCAACCCACTCTCCCGACTGGAGTCTCCTCCAGAGGCTCCAGACCCTTCACTCAAGTCGCTGGCCTCCATGTGCACTGCAGTCTCTCCCAACCCCTCTCAAGCGTGGCACAAGCTGTGGTCAGACTCACTTTGTACTGTCGTCTCTCCCAAACTCCCTCAAGCTAAGCACAGGTGGCAACCAACCACCTCGGCTTGCACTATAGCTCCTACCAGGTGGCCCCAAGCCTGGCACAAGTGGCGGTTAACCACGGCTTGAGGTAACCTTTTACAAGGACCATGGAGCTTGGCATAAGTGCTGGCCAGCCCTGGCTCACTGTAGCCTCTCCTAGGAGGGCCCAGACCCTACACACCCAGTGGCTGGCCTCAGCTGGCATCAGAGCTACACTGAGACAACTCCTGCCCCAAAGGACCAGCCCCTGCACAACAGCTGGTCTGCTGTACTTGCAGCTGCTCCTCACAGCCAATCGGCCTGAGAGCCAGTCCCCCCCCACTGATGTGCCTGCAACAATCACGGCACACACCACCCATACAGGGATGCCCGGGCGCACCCAGCTCTGGGGACCAGGGGCACTGCGCCACTGGGCCTCACAGGAGACCGTCTACATAATGCCACTCCTTCAGGAGGAGACATACTGGATCCACCCAATACACGGACACGCAACAGTCCAAATGAACAGACAAGGAAACATGTTCCGAGTGAAAGAACAGGACACAACTCCAGAGAAAGAACGAAATGAAATGGAGAAAAGCAATGTCTGATGAAAAGTTCAAAACAATGGTAATAAGGATGCACAAGAAACTTGGGAGCAGAATAGCTGAAACCCAATGATAACTTCAACAAAGAGAAAATACTGGGTAGGCCAAAAAGTCTGTTTGGTTTTTTTCTGTAAAATAAAAGACATTTTTCATTTTCACTAACAACTTTATTGATTTGGATAGTCTGAGTATGCCAGCTATCTCCCATGCGGAATCAAGCTGACTGTTCTCAATGTCTCAATTTGATTGCCGTCGATTTTAACTAGTCTGCCCCACTGTGGAGCATCGTCCAGCAAGAAATCTCCAGCACGAATCTTCGTAAACCACGCTTCACGCGTTCAGTCAGCCACAGCACCTTCTCCACACACCACACAAGTCTTTTCACGCGTTCAGTCAGCCACAGCACCTTCTCCACACACCACACAAGTCTTTTTTTGCATTTCAATTGCGTTTTTACCTCTCTTGAAATAATGAAGCATACTATGCCAAAAATGTTGCATATTTTCTTTCATCTTCAATATTAAAATGGCTACACAAAAACTTGTCAATTTTGATGTTTTTTTTAAGTGTACATGGATGAAACAGGTGTCACAATACAATCTAACAAAATTGTTTCAAATGACGTTAAAGACGACTAAGTGCTACGAGAGTCATCTTACCGAAAAAGCTAGACAAACTTTTTGGCCAACATTTATAAAAAGAACCAAACAGAACTTAAGAATACAATAATTAAAATTAAAAAACAATACACTAGAGGGAATCAACATCAGATCAGTGGATGGAGGGACACATGAAATCTGGAAGACAAGGCAGTGGAACCCCCGACGGGAACAGCAAACAGAAGGAACAACAAACAAGGCAGTGGAACCCCCGACTGGAACGGCAAACAGAAGGAACACCTGAGCACAGTTGAAGGGCCTCTGGTACAACATCGAGCACATCGACATGCGCTTCACAGGGTTCCAGAAGGAGAAGAGAGAAACAGACAGAAACACCAGCTGGAAAATGACTGAAAGCTTTCCCAACCTGGTGAAGGAAACAGACATCCAAGCCCAGGAAACAGAGAATCACAAACAAGATGATTCCAAAGAGGCCCACACCAAGACATAATAATTAACATGTCAAAAGTTGATCAAAATTACAATTAAACTACACAACCACCATCATTCAGAACCACCTGAAATCTCGCTAAATGAAGTCCTACAACTAAGGATTTCAAGAAGTCACACAGAGACCGGCAGGAAGGTCGGAGATGCGAAACAGGCTGGTTCCACATGTGTTGCAGATAATAATTGGAAGGGATATCTTGGCTGTGGAAGGCGCCCACCCCCCACCAGGAGCAACAGGTACCAGGCCCAGAAGTCCAGGGTTCCAGTGCCAGGAAGACAATTAAGTCCCCAGAACTTCTGGCTGTAAAAAACAGTGGAAACTGTGGCTGAGATGAGGGCTTCTGGAGTCCCAGGCAGTTCCTCTTAAAGGGCCCACACACAGACTCACTGGGACTCGTTTCCTCTGAGCTCCAGCACTGGGGCAGCACCTCCAAAGACATCAGGGACACATAGGGAGAAAATACATTGTCTGGTATCAGGGCAAGAGCTGGGTTGGGGCGGGGCAGGGCGGGGGCACTTTCTGCCAGACAGAAGTGCTAGCAGAGGCCATTGCTCCTTTTCTGAGCCCTGTCCCCCACAAACGACCTGGCAGGTGGGAGCCATACCTGAGTCTCCCTCAAGGTGGCTTACACTGTTCACCCTGCCCTAGTGATCCCGAGACCTGCCCCTCCCACATGCAGGCCCACCCAAACTGTTTCCAGTGACTTTTCCATAAGAAAGTCCTATCTTGACTCATGCTTCAGATTTTCCTGAAATCTGTCAAACAAGCAGCATCTGGCCTCAGCATGCCCCCTACTTCTCCATAAGTGGCCCCAGGCCTGGTGGCAGTAGCAGCAGCTAGCCTTGGTTCACAGTTTGACCTGGCCTGGCCACCTTCAAGCCCAGTAAAAGTAGTAGCCATCTGCAGATGACTTTGTAGCTCATGCCAAGTGGCCTTGGGCAGGACACAGGCAGCAGCTGATCTTGGTCTGTACCTCCCAGAAGGCCCCAGAGCCAGTGCCCCTGGTAGACAGCTTCAGACCATGTGGAAGCACCACCCAGCCACCTCCACAGTGACACATTCAAGGGGCAGACTCGGGGCACCAGAGCCCTGCTGAAGTAACTCTTGCTCTGTGGGGTGGGCCCCTGCACAGCTGATCCTGCACTGGTCTCAGCCAGTCCTTGCAGCCAACTGGCCTGGGGGTAAATCCCTCCCATGGATATGCCAACCACAGTCAAGGCTAAACAAGAGGGTATACCCGGCCCACAGAGGGTGGGGGCAGGGGCATCTGGAGTGCCCATCTTGGGTGATGAGGGATGCCGTGCCACTTAACCCTACAGAGAACCTATTACATAATGCCACTCTAGCAAGCCCAGGAGACGCAGCTGCTCTACCTAATTCACAGAAACAAGCACAGGAAGGCTGCCAAAATAGACGAAGAAACACGGCCCAAATAAAAGAACAGAACAAAACTCCATGAAAAGAACTAAACAAAATGGAAATGAACAATTTACTAGATGCAGAGTTCAAATCACTTGTTATAAGGATGTTCAATCAACTAGTGAGAACCTCAACAGCACAAAAAATGACATGGAAACCACAAAGAACCAGTCAAAAATGAAGGACACACTAACTGAAATGAAGACAATTTATAGGGAATTGACAGTACAGAAGACAAAGCTGAGAATCAAATCAGCAATTTGGGATATAAGGAAGCAAAAAACACCCAAGCAGAAGAGCAAGAAGAAAAAAGAATCCAAAAAATTAGGGTGGTGTAAGGAGCCTCTGGGACATCTTCAAGCACACCAACATTCCCATCACGGGTGACAGAAGAAGAGAACGAGCAAGAAATTGAAAACTATTTGAAATAATAACAGAAAACTTCCCTAACCTGGTGAAGGAAACAGACATAAAAGTTCAAGCCACACGAAGACACATCATAATTAAAACGCCAAAGGTTAAAGACAAAAACACAATCTTAAAAGCAGCAAAAGAAAAGCAGTTAGTTACCTACAAAGGAGCTCCCATACACTGTCAGCTCATTTCTCAACAGAAACTTTGCAGGTTAGAAGGGATTGTCATGAGGTGTTCAAAGTAACGAAAAGCAAGGACCTACCGCCAAGCTTACTCTACCCAGCAAAGCTATCAGTTATAATAAAAGGCTATATTTAGAGCTTCCCAGACAAAAAAAAGCTAAAGGAGTTCATCACCATCAAACCAGTGTTATATGAAATGTTAAAGGGTCTTCTTTAAGAGGAAAAAAAAATATGAAAAATAAAATGGCAATAAATACATATCAACAATTGAATCTAAAAACAAAATAAATGAACAAACAGAACAAAAACAGACTCAAAGAAACAGAATATTTTGATGGCTGACAGATGGGAGGGGGTTCAAGGGGCTGGGTGAAAAAGGTGAAGGGACTGAGCAGTACAAATTGGTTGTTACAGAACAGTCATGAGGATGTAAAGTGCAGAACAGGAAATACAACTGGTAACATTCTAGTAACTGTGTTGTCGGCTGGGTGTGAGATTTATTGGGGTGATCTCTTAGGAAGTTATATAATGTCAAATCAACGGGGTATACACCTGAAAAATATAGTATTGCATGTTTGCTGTAATTGAAAAATAAAAAATGATTTAAATTAAAAAGATTAAGTGACTTGGTGACCCACCTCCAAAAATAAATAAATAAATAATAAAATGCAAAAAGTTAAGAACAAAATCTTGCCATCTGGGACAACATGAATGGACCTAGATGGCATTATGCTAAGTGAAATTAAGTCAGAGGGCAAGACTAATACCTTATGATTTCACTAAAATGTGGAATCTAAAAAACAAATGAACAAACAAAAAAACCCCTCATAGATACAGAACGAACTGCTGGTTATCAGAAGTGAGGAAGGTGGGGAGACAGGCAAAAAAGGTGAAGGGAATTAAGAAGTACAAACTGCCAGTTATAAAACCAGTCACGGTGACATAAAATACAGCACAGGAATAGAGTCGGTAATATTGTGATAATTATGTCTGGCGCCAGATGGGTGCTGGACTTATCATGGTGATCACTCATTACGGTACACAAATGTCTAATCACTATATTGTATACCTGAAACTAATAAAATATTGTATGTCAACTATAATTACAAAATAAATTTAAAAAAGAGCAGGGATATGAACAGACATTTCCATACTCATGCTTATAGCAGCATTATTCATAATAGCTCAAAGGGGGAAGCGACCCAAATGCCATCAACAGGTGAAAATAGAAAATGTACATACATATAAAATATTCTGACACATGCTATAACACAGATGAACCTTGAAAACAATGCTAAGTGACATAAGCGAGTCACAAAAAACAAGTAGGGAATTATTTCACTCAAATGAGGTACTCAGAGTGGTCAAATTTATAGGGACAGAAAGCAGAATGGCGGGAAGAATGGGAGAATGGGAAGTTACTGTTTTACTGTGTCCAGACACCAAGGCTCAGTTTTCAGCCCACTCATTTTACCACCCTTCTCCAGCAGTCCCAGCTAGTTTTCTGGTCTTCATTGTTCCCTCTCTGAGCAGTCTTCAACAAGGTGAGAGGTATGTTTCCCTGTACAAATCCACATTCACTCCATCTGGAAAATGAACTGCCTTCCCTTTCCTCAACTGTAATTCAGAGGGCAGGGACTAAATCTTTTTCATTTTTTTCTTCCAACACCCAGCACAGTGCTTGGGAACAGCAGACATGCTCCAACATTTGAATTAAACTCTACGTCAGCACTGTCCACTACAACTTTTTGCAATTATGGGAATGTTTTATAGTTGTGCTGTCCACTATGGTAGCCATAAGTCACTTGTGCCAGTGAGCATTTGAAATCTGGCCTAGCACAACTGAGTAACTAAATTTTTAATTTTAATTTATAATTAAATAGCCACATGCAGCTAATAGTTACTGCACGGGACAGCACTGCTCTAAAACTCCCTCTGGGTTTTACTGTCTTCTAGTTGGCCTCAGATTATTTTGTAGTACTGTTTTCCTTGTGGTCATAAAAGACACGAATTAAAAGTATTGTGATTCACTAGGTCTGGATATTTGTCCCCATAACTTTCACTATCAAATGATATAAAACACTCATTCAAATTCTGAAAATATGGTTTTCTTATACAATCTCATTCTATGCATAGGTTTACATCTCACGCATTAACCGTCTCAGGAGCCGACGTTTTCCATCAGTTAACAGTGCCAAAGGGATAAGAAAGCAGCATCCTACCGTCTTCACGATGTAGTGGACTACAGCATGTAAGTGTCGGGTGGAAGTTCCACTAGCAATCACAAAGTAATCTGCATATTTCATTTCTGGAGGAACCTTGATCACACAAATGTCTCTTGCATTTTCTTGCCTTAGAAGTGAAACCAGCATATCGATATCAAACTTGGGACCAGTATGATCTGAAATGCACAAAGATTTGCTTGTATCAGGTGACCCAGTAGGAAAAAGACATGGTATGCACCCAGAGACACTGACAACTGACAGTGAAACTGCTCTTCCATGAGGGTATTTTGATTTGAAATCTTTTCAAAGACGGCAGGGCCCAGGCCTCCTGGAAGCTGAACCTGGGCAGGGGTTTCACTCTGCTTTTACAGGGAGGGTGCTCAGGTTACACAGAGCCACCATCCATCCTTGGCTATTACCGTGTGCAAACAGAGTCGCACATCAGCAACAAATGACTTTTTGTTAACTAGTACTTGAGGAAATGAGAGATATACCTTAGACGCAGAACTGTCAAAGAAAGGAAAAGAGCAGCACAAATTGCGGGGCTGGGGGTGATATTCTGGGTCGTATTAAATTGAATCCCAGACATAGAGGGTCACCGAACTAGAATTGCGAGCCGGAAGGGCATTTATTAGCTTGCCCTCAACTTTCATTTGAGAGATGAAGAAACAAGCCTAGCAGAATAAGTGCAGGGCCCCAAAGCAACTGATGAGAGCTGAAAATTTAAAAACAATTCTAATTCTGAGCCCTCAAGTTTTTCTTATAAAGCCATTTGGGTTATGTAACAACCATTATCCGTGAGAACCTAATTTTTTTCCCCCTTTAGCGATTTCAGTATTTTTTCTTCACTTTGGAGTATTAGAACCTGTGTTTATAGCTCCCTTAATGTTCCACAGCAGACTCCCGAGGACCTAGTGGCTAAATTCACTAACACCTCCCGGCCTCATACCCTAGCCTTTCGCAGTTGCCATCTATTTACCATTTCTCAAGTTTGAAAAACCTCCAGTAATTACAGGACCTTAAATTAGCCCCGCATTCTATCAGCTCTTTGTACACCCTCCGCCCCTGGCTCTTCCTCCGAATCTGCAGGCCCCAACACTCCGGCAAGTCCATTTCTCAGGACACAGGAAGAGTGTGAAGGGGAGTGAGGGCGGTTCGGTTGTGATGCCAAGATCTGGTGTGGCCATTCGGACGTCTGGGATTGAGGAGCCCTCAGTTCATCTCTTGGCCCCACAGTCTTCACTGTGAAATGACAAGGTTGGCGCCAACAACCGTTCAAGTCCATTCCAGCTCTGGATCTGTAGGAGTTTTGTGACTCCAAGAGAAATGCATAAAAAGGGTAACTCAGAGCCTCCTCGGCTGGGACACAACTTCTGGCTGCACGCAGGGGGCCGCAGTCGCCTCACCCCGAGCCCGTACCTGCAAGGCGTGATTCCGGGCGCCCCTCGCTGGCTGCCCCCCACGTCCGCTCCTCCAGGCCTGGCTCTCCGTGCAGGCCGCGCCAATGGTCCGGGGTCAAGCAAGCCCGACCGAGCGCTGGTCCCGAGGGAAGCTGCCTCGCTGCCAGCAACTGAAAACGGTAGGCAGCGCCCACCACGGAAAGGTGCCTACCGCACAGCAGCGTCCAGAGCTGCCGAGCCACAAAGCCTCCCGGCCCCATGGCCTGCGCCGCGCTGCGACTCTAGAGGCGGAGCTTAATGGAGCCCAAGCCGCCTATGCGGCTTTCGATTGGCCAGGTCCGTGCAGCTGGCCTGGAAAATCTACGTCAGGAACGTGGGCGGAACCAGAGCCTGAAGGCGGGGTCATGGGCGGAGTCTGAGCTCAGGCTGTGGCCTGGATAAACTGACCCAGGCTTACGTGTTTAATAGGAGTGGGAGGACTGGTAATTCTCCACTTTGCTTTGCCCTATGTCACCTCACGGTGACGCACCGGTTGTCCTTGCCTTTTTCTACATGTAAATTTCATGAAGGCGGGATTTTTCTTCTTTTTTTAATGTATTTCATTGATTATACTATTGTAGTTGTCCCATTTTCCCCCTTTATTCCCTTCCGCTCTGCACGTTCCCTCCCACCTGCATTCTCTCTCTTTAGTTCATGTCCATGAGTTGTACATGTAAGGTCTTTGCTTCTCCATTTCCTATACTATTCTTAACCTCCCCCTATTTTCTACCTACCATTTATGCTCCTTATTCTCTGTACCTTTTCCCCCTTTCTCCCCTTCCCACTCCTCTACTGATAACCCTCCATGTGATCTCCATTTCTGTGATTCTGTTCCTGTTCTAGTTGTTTGCTTAGTTTTTGTTTTTTTAGGTTCAGTTGTTAATAGCCGTGAGTTTGTAGTCATTTTACTGTTCATATTTTTTAGCTTCTTTTTCTTAGATAAATCCCTTTAACACTTCATATAATAAGGGCTGGGTGATGATGAACTCCTTTAACTTGACCTTATCTGGGAAGTACTTGATCTGCCTTTCTGTTATAAATGATAGCTTGCTGGATAGAGCAATCTTGGATGTAGGTCCTTGCCTTTCATGATTTGGAATACTTTTCTCCAGCCCCTTCTTGCCTGCAGGGTCTCTTTTGAGAAATCAGCTGATAGTCTAATGAGAACCCCTTTGTAGGTAACTGTCTTCTTTTCCCTTGCTGCTTTTAAGATTCTCTCTTTATCTTTAATCTTAGCTAATATAATTATGATGTGCCTTCATGTGTTCCTCTTTGGGTCCAACTTCTTTGGGACTCGAGCTTCCTGGACTTCCTGGAAGTCTATTTCCTTTGCCAGAATGGAGAATTTCTCCTTCATTATTTATTCAAATAAGCTTTCAATTCCTTGGTCTTCCTCTTCTCCTTCTGGCATCCCTATGATTCACATGTTGGAATGTTTAAAGATGTCCTGGAGGTTCCTTAGAGTCTCTTCATTTTTTTGAATTCTTGTTTCTTCATTCTGTTCTGGTTGAATGTTTCTTTCTTTGGCTCCAAATCATTGATCTGAGTCCTGGTTTCCTTCTCATCACTGTTGGTTCCCTGTATATTTTTCTTGATTTCACATAATGCAACCTTCATTGCTGCCTGGGTCTTTTTTATGCTGTTGAAGTACCCAGTGAGTTCCTGGAGCATCCTGATAACCAGTGTTTTGAATTGTGCATCTGATAGGTTGGCTGTCTCTTCATCACTTAGTTGTATTTTTTTCTGGAGCTTTGAACTGTTCTTTCATTTGGGACTTTTTTTTTGTGTGTCTGAGCCCACCTGTTATGCAGTCAAAGGCGGAGCCTTAGGTGTTCACCAGGGTGGGGCAACCCACATCACTGGTTGTGACACTGCATGTCCGGGAGGGGTCCAAGAGGAAACACTGCCACTTGCTCCACTTTCTGCCAGCTTTCAGTCACTTCCCCCACTACCCACAATCAAATTGGGCCCTTCTGGTGCTGATTCCCAAGTGGGTGGGATTGTGTACATTCTAGGACCCTGTGAGTCTCTCCAACAAACTCTCCTGTGAGGCTGGGAGTTTCTCCCACTGCAGCCTCAACACCCACAGGTGTTTTCAATCAGAGGCTTTGAGGCTTTATTTCCTGTGCTGGGACCCCAGGTTCCTGGGTCTGTCTCACTCCCCAGTTGTTCCTCCTGGTTTATCTGCACATGAATGTGGGACTGCCCTGTCTGCCAGCTGCTGCCTTGCCATGAGTCCTCTCCACCCAGCCGCCTGTGTCTGCTCCTCCTACAGGTCTGGATGAGTATGATTTTTTTAACTCCTTGGTTGTCGGACTTTCATACAGTTTGATTTTCTGTCAGTTACGGTTGCTTTTTGTTTTTAAATTTGTTGTTGTCCTTCTTTTGGTTGTGTGAGGAGGCACAGTGTATCTACCTATGCCTGCATGTTGGCTGGAAGTCCAAATATTATCAGGAATTTTTTTTAAACATCTTATTTATTTTTAGAGAGAGGGAAAGGGAGAGAGAAAGAGGGAAAGAAACATTCTCCCGCAGATGCCCCTACCCACCCAAGCAATCAGGAATTAAACCAGTAACCCTTCAATTTGGGGGATGCTGCCCAACCAACTGAGCTACACAGGTCAGGGCAGTAACTGTTTTTATACAGTATTAACATGAAGGAAGGCAGCAACTGGAAGCTTTGAAATACAGCTCATCCGCTGAAGCAGTCTTGTTTTCAAAGCTGAGCTTTCTAACGTCCTAACGAGGAGTCAGTGACTGGAATGCTTCCATGACTACCTCTCTCCTTAGGGGGTTCTAGGATGGTAGAAGTCATTTTATAGATCAGGTGAAGGACATTTTCGCCATCAACAAACACAGGTAGCTTGGTTTGCCATCAACAGCCATTGTGAACCCAACCAGAAATAACTTGGAATTGGTGGGTGGGTTTTGTAGGAAAAGGCAAGCAGGTCAGGTCTTGAGGTTTGAAAGCTCTCCAGGGGTGTCAAACTTATTTTTACCGGGGGCCTCATCAGCCTTGCAGTTGCCTCCAATGGGCCAAATGTAATTTTAGGACTGTATAAATGTAACTACTCCTTAACTAGGGGCAAGGAGCTCTGCATTCGGTCATTTGAAGGCAACCATACAGCTGATGTGGCCCCTGATGAAAATGAGTTTGCCACCCCTGCTCTAGACAGTTTTGAATGGAATCACTTAAATTTCATGCCTATGAGGTTGTTCGGACAACACATAAGGAATGTTATAAAAAATTTCCGAATATACAATAGCGGTGAGAAAAACGAGAGAACTCCCCAGATTTACCCAGATTCAGCAAATCTTCTTTTTCCTATATTTCAGATCTCTTTCCCTTTAGAAATAAAATGTTAGATTCAGCTAAAGCCCGTTCACAATCCTCTTCAATCCCAGGCCTCTCTCCATTGTCAGTGAATTCAGGCCTCTGCCCCGAATTGGATGTGTACCAGTCCCGTGCATGTTTCTGTTCTTTAACTTCCCATGTAGGCATACATAATTTAGAGAATTGTTTTACACGTTTTTACATTTTGCTTAAATATCATGCTGTACCAGAGGCTTGTTGTTGACATACCTTTGCTTCTCCCCAGTTACTGGTGTGGCTGGTCATCTCTCCACATGTGGATTGGCATTGGATTTCCTCCTTTGTGGGTTGTCTGTGCATGGGCCTTTGCCAATTTTTCTATGAATTGTGTTTATTTAAAAACTCTTTTAGAAGTTATGTTATTCCACTTAAAAAAGTAAGTGATAGTCCTGGCTGGTGTGGGTCAGTGGATTGAGTGCCGGCCTGCAAACCAAAGGGTTGAAGGTTCGATTCCCAGTCAGGGCACATGCCTGGGATGTAGGCCAGGTCCCCAGTAGGGGGTGCGTGATAGGCAACCACACATGGATGTTTCCCTCCCTCCCTTTCTCCCTTCCTTCCCCTCTGTCTAAAAATAAATAAATAAAATCTTTAAAAAAATTTAAAAGTAGGTGATATTTTCAATGTACTAAAGAATGCACATAACATGTAGATAAAATATAAAGAAGAATAAAACAACCCTATCAGTCAGCTTAGTGAAACAAGTCCCCTGACTGCTGCTTCCACAGCACCTGTTTCTCCTCCCCAAGACAACCACTGTGCTGAATTTCAGGGAGTAAATCTTCTACCTTCTTTTCTGCAGCTTAAAATGTATGTTGTGTACATTCCCATCTTGTTTATTTTTCTGTGCTTTTGAAAACTTTACATAAATGGTGTCATATTGCATGCATTCTTTGGTAACTTGCTTTTTTCTGTCAATATTAGAATGATGAGAGTCTGTCGGTGTTGATAACTGCAGGTTTATTCATTTTCCTTGAAGCATGGTATTCCATTCTGCATGTTTGGAATCTACATGATTCTGTTCTAGATCAGTATCCCAGCTGATTTATCCATTCTGTCGTTGAGGGACATTTGGGTCGCTCCTCATGCTGTTCTGGATGTGCTTGTCCGTGTCCCCCGGGACACACGTGCCAGGGTTTCCCCGGGGCATTCGACACCCAGGAGATTGTGCATCTTAGGAACGTGCATCTTCAGCGTCACCAGATGATGCCAGATTGTTTCCCAAAACCGTTGCTCCAATTTAAACTCCCCACAGCAGAGTATATGCGTTCCAGTGTTCCGCTTTCACCAGCACTTAGTTTTATATCTGTCAGTCTGGTGGGTGTGAAATAATGTCTCATTGTGTGATGATTTGTGTTTCCCTAACAACTATTTTTTTTGCACAATCTAAGCACTAATCTTTTATCAGTTACATGTAGTAAAAATTGTATTCTTCCAGTCTGTGCCTTTTCATTTTTAATCAACTTTATGGAGGTATATTTATATAAAGTAAACATAACCAATTTTAACCCTAAAATGTAATGGTATTTGGCAAATGTATGCAGTTGTATAACCGGTACAATTGTGGTATAAAATGTTTCCCACGCCTCCCAGAGTTCCCTGTGTCCTCAGTCAGTCCCCTCCCCCTTCCCTCTCAGGCGAGTACTGGTCTGCTCTCAATCATTATAGTTTTGCCTTTTCCAGAATATCATATAACAGACTCATGCAGTATGGCTGGCTCCTTTCATTTAGCATAAAGCCTTTGAGATACATCCATGTCGTTCCATCTATTAATAGTTTGTCCTTTTTTTCATTCTCAAATAGTGTTTCATTGTATGGATAACACTATTATGAACATGTAGGTACAAGTTGTTGTATGAACCTAAATCTTAATTTCTCTTGAGTACCTAGGAGTAGAAGGGCCAGGTCACACGGTACCTATATATTATCTTTATAAAAAAACTGCCAAACTGTTTTCCACACTGCTGTTTCCCATCTTGCACATCCACCAGTAGCACATGAGAATTTTGTGGGTTTTCTTTTTTAAGATTTTATTTATTTATATTTAGAGAGAGGGGAAGGGAAGGAAAGAGAAGGAGAGAAACATCGATGTGTGAAAGAGACATCGATTGGTTGCCTCTCACATGCCCACAACTGGGGACCTGGTCTGCAACCCAGGCATGTGCCCTGACTGGGAATTGAACCAGCAACCTTTCAGTTTGCAGGCCAGCACTCAGTCTACTGAGTCACACTGACCAGGGCAATGTTTTGTTTTTTTAACGAGAAGTTTGGGGTGTCTTTTTTGTACAGAACTTTAAAATTTAACATAATTTGATAATCAACCTTTTTCTTTATGGCTGGTGCTTTTGGGGATTTATAAAATCCTTCATCATTTGGTTTTCATGTTGTGATTCTCCTTTTTGTAATTTCTCCTGAGAGGATTACTAGATTTTTTTTCTTCAGAAAGTCTTTTTTGACATTTTCCCCACAATCACTGACCTCTGCTGTGGTGCAAAGGTAGTCACTGGCAATATCTAAATAAATGAGTGTGGTTACATGCCAATAAACTGTGCTTATGGGTACTGGAATGTGAACTTCATGTCATTTTTATGTGGCACAAAATAGTATTCTCTTAATTTTTTTCAAGCATTAAAAAATATGAAAATGGCAGGGGTAGGGGTGAATGGACATAGAAGAGGGTATGGGGGGTAAATGGTAATGGAAACATAAAATAAAATTAAAAAAATATATAAAACCCAACTTTTGCTGGTGGGGCATAGAAGAACAAGCAGAGAGCCAGATTGGCCCCGTACATAGAGCAGGGCCAACTGTTAATTTAGGATATAACCCTGCTGACCTCACTGTGAGGAAACTGGGTAATTTCCTCCCTGCTTCGCACAAGCATCAGAGCTCAAGGAGACTTTAGAGTTCATCCAGTGTAGTTTCCGTCTCTTCCTCCTTCACGCTGCTCTATAGAGGAGAATTCCGTGCACAGAGGGGGGATGCTTGGCCTAAGTCCTACCTACTTTCCTCTACTCAGTCCCCAAAACAAAAATTTAAAACTCTATCCACAGCCACAAAGTCCTTCTGCCACATTCTCATCAGCAGTGAATCTTTCTTTTATATAAGGAATATGCTAGAGGAATTTATTCTAACAAACACCTTAAAATAAAGGACTCACTAAGCTCAAGTCTTGATATTTGATTATATCATTAAAGCCTGTGCAATACAGTTAACAGTGGGAGTTGCATTGTAACTTGGAGAGAAATTCTGACTAGTGAAGTGACATGATGGGACCTATGGGAAGATTATACAGAGAATTAAAGTTGGTTAAATATCAATACTAAAATACCATTAAGGCACCGAAATCCCAAAAGCTGATGGAAGATCTCCAAAGTAAATTGTGTTCCAGAATTTCAAGGCAAAAGGAATGGCAGTTCAGTTGTCCAGAGAGGAATTGCTTCTGGAGATCAGGCTGAGGTCTACTGTGTTGGCCAGAGTGGCAGGGGTGGTGCTGTGGGCCAGAGGTAGGGCTCTCACTGCAGTCACCTCTGAACCCAAGCTCCGGGGAGAGTCCTTGTCTCCTGTTCATTGGTTGCGTCCTCCCCAGACCAGAGCCTGGGACAAACTGGTGCTCAGTCAGTGATGGTTGAAGGATCTAAATCAGTCTGCCAGAGGTGAGTTTGGGAACTGGCCTGAATTTTTAGGGTACCATTTCTGGCAGCTATGAGATTGTTCTTTAAAAAAAAAAAACAAACAAACAAAAAAACAACTTAAAGGACGTTTCCCCAACCAGGAGCCCCGTCAGAAGGTGGTCCCCTTCAGCCTCTGAACTGTCTTTCTATCTGCCCTTATCCTGCCCCTAACTTTGGAAGTCAGTAGACGTCCCTGATGCAGTGACCACGTTGACACTACTGCCTCTGAATTCGTAAACGAGGGGAAATTCAACCAGGGCCACCAACGTTTATGAGTGAGTCGGGAGTGTTTAAAATGTGGGCATTTATAAAAAGTCTTAGAAATAAGAAATTCCCAGAACAATTTATTACCCACACACTTCACTTTTCTTGGGAAGTTCTAATTCTCAGCAAACATTAATCGTCATCCCACTATCTTTTAGGTTATCCCCTGCCTCCTCCCCCCCCCCCCCCCCCCCCCCCCCCCCCGCGCTTTCACAAATAGAGAGCCATTCAGCAGAAGTTAAAGGACTTGTGCCAAGGTCACATGGAGAACATTAATCTAAATAATTCATGATTTCAGCTCTCTCTCCTGCTACTTGTTAGAGTGAAATGTGTGTGTGTGTATATGTGTGTGTGCGTGTGCGTGCGTGTGTGTTGGGGGTGGGGGGGTTTGACCCGCGGGCCCTGTGTTTGCTGCTCTCTGCTACCCTCTGTTGGCAGCAGAAGGAAAGTCGGGATCTTGAGACCATAGTTCCCAAAGTTAGGTGCTGACAACATCACCTAGAACTAGTGAGAAATACAAATTATGGAACCCCACCCCATAACACTGAATTAGAAACCTAGGGGTGGGGCTTAGGAGTCCGTTGTAACAAACCTCCAAGTGATTCAGCTGCAACTTGTTATTTTTCTGCATAGGTGTCCTGGCTTCCTGCTCCTCATAAAAATGACAAAGCATCTTCCTACTGCTTCAGTCCCCAGGCCTCACATATGACGTATACCACCATGCCGTATACAAAGGCCTCAGGCCCACCATCCTTTCAGAGGGGTCTGCACAACTCTGTGCAATAGTGAGGGAGGGCCCCGCATGCACTTTACAGAGGAGCCTGAGGCTCAAGAAAGGTCAGATAGCTTGTCAAGGGTTACTCACCTTTAAGTGGCACAGCTGGGCTTGTCTCCAAGCCTCCTGACTTCACAGCCATCTCCAGGGCTTCTAACACTTTTGGGCTCAATAATATGGGTTGCTTTGTTGTGGGGGGCTGTCCTGTAGCTTGTAGCATGTTTAACAGCATCCCTGGCCTCTACCAACTAGGGGTCAGTAGCGCCTCACCCTGGCAATGACAGCCAAAAATGTCTCCCGGTGTTGCCAATGTCTCCTGGGGTTCAGAGAACCTATGGCTGTGAACCATGGGTTCTCAAACAATTGTTGATAGTTGTGAACTTATTGCCATTTTAAAGTTCAGAGAATCAGTGACCTACAGCCAACACAGAACTGGGGAGAAATTTCACAATTCACATTCTGCAAATTTTATGCTCTTTGGAGATGATTTCAGAATAAATAGCATATTTTGGGGATCATAGGTGCCTTTACCTATGAAGTGAAGGCAAGAGACTAAATGTTGATCTCCACCACTCCTTACAAAATTCTTCACCATTCCTTTAAAAAATTAACAATCATTCGTTAAAGCCATCTGACATCCAGTATATATTTATATTTCTCTTGTCCCAAGAACATCTTTCATAGCTCCCCCTCCATTCAGGATCCAATCTAAACTCCTAAATTGCTTTTAATTGCTGTGTCTCTCTGTTTTACTCCAGAACAGGGGTCGGCAAACCATGGCCCGTGAGTCATATCTGGCCTCCCACCTGCTCTTGTAAATAGGTGTTTGCTGGGACTTGTTCTTCTGTCTCTGTTTATGGTAGCAGTTGAGAGGTTGCAATAGAACTGTACAACTCACAGAACCTAAAATATTTACTACCTGGCTCTTTACAGAAAACATTTGCTAATCTATGATTTAGAACTAGACTCCAACTTTTATTTTCTTTTTCTAAAATATATTTTATTGATTTTGCTATGACTGTTGTCACAATTTTTCCCCCTTTGCCTGCTTCCACTCAGTACCCCCCATTCCCTCCAGCAATCCCCCCTCCCTTAGTTCGTGTCCTTGGGTCACACATATAAGTTCTTTGGCTACTCCATTTCCTATACTGTTCTTAACATGCCCCTGCCTATTCTGCACCTAACAATTTGAACTTCTTAATCTCTGCACCTTTTCCCTTATTCTCTCATTTCCCCCACCTCTGGTAACCCCCCAAATGATCTCCATATCTATTATTCTGTTTCTGTTCTGCTTGTTTGCTAGGTTTGTATTTTAGATTCAGTTGTTGATAGTTGTGAATTTATTGCCATTTTAAAGTTCATACTTTTGATTTTCTTTTTCTTAAATAAAAGTCCCTTTAACATTTCATGTAATAATGGCTTGGTGATGATGAAGTCCTTTAGCTTTATCTTGTCTGGGAAGCACTTTGTCTGATCTTCTATTCTAAATGATAGCTTTTCTGGATAGAGTCATCTAGGTTGTAGGTCCTTGCTTTTCATCACTTTGAATACTTATTATCAGTCACTTTTAGCCTGCAAAGTTTCTACTAAGAAGTCAGCTGACAGTCTTTTTTTAAAATATATTTTATTGATTATGCTATTACATTTGTCCCATTTTCCCCCCTTTATTCCCCTCCACCCTGCACACCCCCTCCCACCTGCACCCTCCCCCTTTAGTTCATGTCCATGGGTCATACATGTAAGTTCTTTGGCTTCTACATTTCCCATACTATTCTTAACTTCCCCCCGTCTATTTTCCACCTACCATTTATGCTACTTTTTCTCTGTATCTTTTCCCGCTTTCTCCCCCTCCCACTCCTCTACTGATAACCCTCCATGTGATCTCCATTTCTGTGATTCTGTTCCTGATCTAGTTGTTTGCTTTTTTTTTAGGTTCAGTTGTGAATAGCCATGAGTTTGTTGTCATTTTACTGTTCATATTTGTTATCTTCTTTTTCTTAGATAAGTCCCTTTAACACTTCATATAATAAGGGCTTGGTGATGATGAACTCCTTTAACTTGACCTTATCTGGGAAGCACTTGATCTGCCTTTCTGTTATAAGTGATAGCTTTCCTGGATAGAGCAATCTTGGATGTAGGTCCTTGCCTTTCATGATTTGGAATACTTTTCTCCAGCCCCTTCTTGCCTTCAAGGGTTTTTTTTGAGAAATCAGCTGATAGTCTAATGAGAACCCCTTTGTAGGTAACTGTCTCCTTTTCCCTTGCTGCTTTTAAGATTCTCTCTTTATCTTTAATCTTGGCTAATGTAATTATGATGTGCCTTCGTGTGTTCCTCTTTGGGTCCAACTTCTTTGGGACTCGAGCTTCCTGGACTTCCTGGAAGTCTATTTCCTTTGCCAGAATGGGGAAGTTTTCCTGCATTATTTATTCAAATAAGCTTTCAATTCCTTGGTCTTCCTCTTCTCCTTCTGGCATCCCTATGATTCACATGTTGGAATGTTTAAAGATGTCCTGGAGGTTCCTTAGAGTCTCTTCATTTTTTTTTTTTGAATTCTTGTTTCTTCATTCTGTTCTGGTTGAATGTTTCTTTCTTTCTTTGGCTCCAAATCATTGATCTGAGTCCTGGTTTCCTTCTCATCACTGTTGGTTCCCTGTATATTTTTCTTGATTTTACACAATGCAACCTTCATTGCTGCCTGGGTATTTTTTTATGCTGTTGAAGTACCCAGTGAGTTCCTGGAGCATCCTGATAACCAGTGTTTTGAATTGTGCATCTGATAGGTTGGCTATCTCTTCGTCACTTAGTTGTATTTTTACTGGAGCTTTGATCTGTTCTTTCATTTGGGACTACTTCTTCTCCTTCTCCTTCATCTTCTCCTTCGTCTTCTTCTTTCTCCTTCTTCCTTCTTCCTTCTCCTTCTTCCTTCTCCTTCTTCCTCCTCCTTCCTCCCCCTCTGCCTCCTCTTCCTCCTCCTTCTTCTTCCTCTTCTTCTCCTTCTTCTTCTTCCTCTTCTTCTCCTTCTTCCTCCTCCTCTCCTTCTCCTTCTCCTTCTGTTTTGTCTTGGTGTACCTGTTAGATAGCAAGGGGCAGAACCTTAGGTGTTCACCAGGGTGGGGCAACCCACATTACTGGTTGTGACACTGCACGTCAGGGAGGGGTCCAAGAGGAAACAGTGCCACTTACTCTGCTCTCTGCCAGCCTTCAATCACTTCCCCCACTTCCCACAATCAAATTGGGCCCTTCTGGTGCTGATTCCCAGGTGGGTGGGATTGTGTACATTCTAGGACCCTGTGGGTCTCTCCAACAAACTCTCCTATGAGTCTGGGAGTTTCTCCCACTGCAGCCTCAACACCCACAGGTGTTTTCAATCGGAGGCTTTGAGGCTTTATTTCCCTGTACTGGAACCCTGGGTTGTGGGTCTGTCTCACTCCCCAGTTGTTCCTCCTGGTTTATCTGCACATGAATGTGGGACTGCCCTGTCTGTCAGCTGCTGCCTTGCCATGAGTCCTCTCCACCCGGCTGCCTGTCTCTGCCCCTCCTACAGGTCTGGATGAGTATGATTTTTTTAACTCCTTGGTTGTCGGACTTCCATACAGTTTGATTTTCTGTCAGTTCTGGTTGTTTTAGTTTTTAAATTTGTTGTTGTCCTTCTTTTGGTTGTGAGAGGAGACACAATGTATCTACCTATGCCTCCATCTTGTCCAGAAGTCTCAGCTGACAGTCGTATGTGAACTCTTTTGAAAATAGCTG
The DNA here is from genome assembly GCA_004024845.1 of Tonatia bakeri. Lineage (NCBI taxonomy): Eukaryota > Metazoa > Chordata > Mammalia > Chiroptera > Phyllostomidae > Tonatia > Tonatia bakeri. The sequence goes on along the minus strand of PVIA01000302.1, from coordinate 142,194 downwards.
TCTGCTTTTCTCTTGCTGCTTTCAAGATTCTCTCTTTACCTTTAACATTTGGCATTTTAATTATGATGTGTCTTGATGTGGTCCATGTTGTTTGAGATTCTCTGTGCTTCCTAGACTTGTATGTCTGTTTCCTTCACTAAATTAGAAATTTTCTTTCATAATTTTTTCAAAAAAGTTTTGTTTCTTGCCTTCTCTTCTTCTGGCCTCCCTATGATTTGAATGTTAGTACCTTTGAAGTTGTACCAAAGGCTCCTTACTTTATCCTTACTTCATTTTTTTTCTTCTTACTGTTCTGAAATTTTTTCTTCCTTGTGTTCCAAATTATCCATTTAATTCTTGGCTTCATCCACTCCACTGTTTATTCCCTGTACATTTTCCTTTACTTCACTTAATGTATACTTTATTTCTGCCTACGTCCTTTTTTATGCTGTTGAAATACCCAATGAGTCCCTTGAGCATCCTTATAACCATTGTTTTGAACTCTGCGACAGACAGATTACTTATCTCCATTTTGTTTAGTTTTTTTTCTAGAGTTTTGTTCTGTTGTTTCATTTGGGCCATGTTTCTTTGTCTCCTCACTTTGTCAGCCTCCCTGTGTTTGTTTCTATGTATCAGGTAGAGCTGTGTTGACTCTCTGTCTTAAGAGTGTGGCCTATTGTAGAAAAACGCACTGGTAAGTTGGTTGGGGCAGAGCCTTAGGAAATCCCTTGGGCAGGGCAACCTGTGTGAACCAGGTCGATGAAGTCTCAGATATGGTGTCACCTCTCTGTGGCTCTGTGTTGGAGAAGGCTCAGAAAAGGCACCATGACCAATGGCCAATGCCTGGCCTCTGGAGTTTTGTCTGGGAGGGAGCTGTTTCACAGTACTCGCCCTAATGCCAGACGATTCAGTTCCTCTCAGCATGCCACTGGTGTCTTTCAAGCTGCTGCCTGGGAGCTGGAGCCCAGGGAGAGGGAGTCTGCATAAGTCCTAAGTCCACTGAGGACCCTTAAAGAGGAGATGCCTGAGAATCCCACAGTTCCTTCCACCACCTCAATTCCCATTGGTTTTTACAGCCAGAAGTTATGGGAACTTCCTGTCACTAGAACCCCGGGCTGGGGAACCTGGTGTGGGGCTGGGATCCCTTGCTCCCATGATACCTCTCCTGATTTTATGCACCATGTATGGGTGTGAGACCACCTGTTCCATGTCTCTGCTGCTCTGCCCTCCTACCCGTCCGAATGAATGTAACTTCTTTAATTCCTTGTGCGGGCTCATTGTCATGATGAAGCTGCCAATCACCAGTTGCTCATATCTACAGCCTTCTGAATCATCCAAATAGTTTCCATGGAGGAATGTTCAAGCTTAATGTAAAATTTGATGCAAATTTGTTGCTCTACTTGCTCAGTCATTTTGAATGTGACGGCCACACAGTGCACATGCTCACTCAACAGCATCTACTGACCCCACTGACTAGTGCAGTGAAGTCGTCATTGTTCACACATGCGCATTCCAGTCCACTCTCCTTGGCTGCCAGGTTACATCAATGTCACGCCAGCAGTTCTCATTATATTAACAATGACTGGATGTATGCCAGACAGGCCTCATATATATTTAATAATATAAAATGCTTGCCCTGGCCAGGTAGCTCAGTTGGTTAGAGCATCATCCCTGTAAGACAAGGTTTCAGGTTCAATCATTGGCCAGGGTACATACAAGAATCAACCAATGAATGCATCAATAAATATAACAACAAATGGATATTTCCCTCTCTCTCTCCCTCCTTTCCTCTCAAAATCAATTTAAAAAAATCAATTTTAATGAATGCATAAATAAGTAAAAAAAAAACATAAAATGCTTATGAAATTCTCAGTGCTCCATGGGGTTGCATTAAAGAAATTTTTATGTGTCAAAATTATAAATGAAAATAAAAGGCAATCAACAAATTGGAAAACCATTGTCATTCCAGGATCTTATCTCTTTTCATACTTTATTTTTCAGGCAGGAGAGTAAAAAAAGTCGCGTGACATATGGTAGATAGCTTGGTTACAAATGGAGGTAAAACCCTTACTAATCAAGTTCATATATAATTTAGAGAAACTCGTAGGAAAACCAGGGGCCCCCTTCTTTGGAAAATCATAATATGTCATTTCAAATAAATGACCAGCATGTACAGAAATCCAGATATATATACAAGGCTCTCAACACTCTGAGTGCTGGGCTGTGTGCCTGCCAACATGCCTGATAGAAGCTCGAAATAAATGTGGTACATGGATGCATGTATGTCATTTCTTTACACAGCTGGGCAGGCAGGTTCTCACAAAAATATTCACACCTATCAATTAGATTATTATTATTATTTTAGTGTAACAATCATCCACATCATAGTAGAGGCTTGGCCTGTTCACTGTTCTGTGGGGGGCCTATGCATGTTCATTGCAGGAGCATTCAGTTAGCTTGAAACCGGATTTTAAGGATGAGCATACAGCACATCGGTTTTATGCATGTGTGTATATGGAAAGCCAGCCTATCCCTCTAGGCTCCCTAGACCAGGGTCTAATGAGTCATACCTTCTCCCCCTGCGTGTTGGATACAGTATGTCTATCCTACTCATTGTATGAAGACATTGTAAGTGAAACATAAATCATGATGAAAGAAAGCACCGCTGGCTGATTTATCAGTTATATAACATAGCTGAGGCTGCGTGCAGTATAATTCCTCTCCACTCCCCTAAAATGTCCTTCCACCTATACAAAAACTGGACCCCCCTCACCCACAGCACATGTTTTACAGTAATCGCCCAGGGAGAAGAGTTAACGGTCAGCTACTGTAGCACGCTCACGCACACGGAGCTAAGAGTGCGCGCGCTGCTGCAGAGAAGTGAGGCTGAGGATTTAAGGAGCTCCCGGCTGGTTCTTCAGCAGTGGGTCCTTTTCCTGGGTTCCAGGGAAGAACCTGACCTTTGTTTGCTCGAGGAAAACATTCAGGCCGTTGCCTTTGATCCCAGTACTGTTTTCTATCGGTTTGTATTCCTTGCGTTTTCTGAAAACAACGTGTTAGAAAGATTTTTTTAAAAAAGATCTCCAGCTGGAATATATTATCTTCCACAACCTTTTACATGCCCGGTGCAAAATAGGTAATTCCATTTAACCTAATCTCTGGCTTTTAAGACACTGAAGTCTTACGGGAATATATTTATTTTCTCTTCTTCATACAAGAAATGCGCCTGTTTACTATAATTTGAGATTCCATGTTAAATATTAAGCTAACTCAATTTTGTCAAGTTACTGACATCTGGTAGCATTTTCTAGGATTAAAAAAAAACCACAGTAAAATCAACAGGCTAGTTTGGTATTCATCATTCAGTGGAAGATTCTCCTCCCACATACAAAATGGTTAAAAGCCAAAAAGGAAAAATGGCCCATTTGTACAGCATGTTGCTATTCATTTGCCACAATATGCGGTAGTGAATTAAAGTGTTGGAACCAGCAACTTACTTGTACACCAGGAGGGCAATCGCAGCGACAATCACGGCCAAGCAGCCCACAGAGGCCAGGGCGCCACCTGCCATACTCACAGAGTGGCCTGGGTCTTAAAACAGAAGAAAGACCCTGTTAGAGACGTCTTCCACTCGGAGGACGTGCTGCTGGTAATATAATTAAGTACACGGCACAGGGAGCTTTCAGAAGAGGTATGGCTCCCTCTGGGCTTTCGGTAATCTTTCCCATTAAATGATACATAGTCTTTGGGGCAGCTTGTCTTCCGTTTAGAGGATGAGTTAGCATGTCTGGGACACTGTGTGAAGGGCTCAGGAGGGGGACATCATGTCCTGAAGACACCTGCTCAGGTCTCAGCGGACCCAGTGGTGCCCACGTGATGCAGGGCTCTGTGATCCTCCTGCCCACTCCCCCGGCCTCATCTCCTCCTGCCCGCCTTCCAGCTGTGCTGAGAATCCTGGGAGTTGCCCACCTGCCCCACACTCTTTCATACCTCTACACCCTGTGCTGCCCATGTCCTCCCCTTCGGGACGCCTTCCAGACATTCCTGAGGCAGCGGCCGCCCCTTCCCTTGTCGCTACTCTACTTGCTCTCTTCCTTTCCTCGGTCACGTTGTGGTGCAATTACACCCTTACACATATTTCTGTCCTGCTGAACCGTGAGAACCCTGAAGCAGTGATTATGCCTCCTGTCACTCCTGGAACCCAGCAAATCAGCTAGTCTTGTCTCTACCACCGAAGTATAACTGCACTTTTATCCGTGTTTCCTCCATCCTCTCTGCTACCAGCGCAGTCCCAGCCACCAGCCTCTCCCCTGAGGACACCTCTTAATTGTCTACCTGCTTCCAGGTTTACCCCAACGATCCTTGCTGCACCCAGCGGTCAGCATGGTCTTCTAAAAGCATCCATCAAGATCTTGCTTCAAACCCACCGGTGGCTCCCCTCATGCCCAGAATAAAACCCGAGCCCTACTGGTGGCCTACAAGGATCTAAATGGGCCGCTCCTACTGAACAGTCAGATCTCAGTTCAGAGGAGGCCCCTCACCAAGCTGGTGCTCCTGGGTCGGCAGGACTTGTCCTGACTTCTTAATCTAAGAAGCCCGTGTTTGTCGCCTCTCTCCCAAGCAAGTCACTCTCCATGTCCTGACCTCGTTTCATTTTCTTCACAGTGCCATCTCATTTGTTTACTGTCTGTTTCTGCTCAGAAGGCAGGGGCCATCTCCATCGTGTTCCCCACTCTGTCTAGGACTGTGTGTCTGGTGCCTGGGCTGTGCTGGGCATGGAGCATGTTTGTTGAAAGGACTGCAGCTGCTCATGAATGTTCATTGAATCAATGAATGAAAGTTATTTCAGCTAAAAGTCTATGGGTTTGCCTAGGAGCCATGATCTATTTCTGAAATTCTGACTTTGGTGGCCTAAATCATCAAGTTCAGTCCCACTGGGTTAACAGCTCTCTTTCTGGCCCTGACCAGCGTGGCTCGGTTGGTTGGGTATCGTGCCGTGAAGCAAAAGACTGCCGGTTGGTCAGGGCACGTGCCTGGGTTGTAGGCCAGGTCCCCACTGATGTTTCTCACGTCAATGTTTCTCCTCCTCTCTTCCTCCCTCCCTTCCCCTTTCTCTAAAAAATAAATAATATCTTTTTTTAAAAAATGAAAGCTCTCCTTCTGAACTTCTTTTATTTGGATTTGGAAAATGGCTTTGGTCACACCTAAAGTTATCGTTCACTACAAGAAGAATTAAACAAATAGCTAAGCCCCTAATCCAAATAAGAGAACAGTAGTTTGCTGGCACTGAGGAAGCTTCATAGGCCAGCTTACAGGTCTAAAAGCAATTCTCAAAGGCTGGCAGCACAGGGGGACTACAGGCGGCAGCGGCTCCTGGAGGTGACAGCGTGGTGGGGGGCACCTGGCTCCTCCCACCCTGACCTCTCCGGCCCTTCGCCCGGCCCCAGTGCACCCGCCCTCAGGAAGGACAGTTCCTTCCTTTGTACTCTTGTTTTCTTGCTTTTGAATCTACATCTAGGAGCTTACCAACGATAAGCCGTTGTACAAATAATTCTATGTACGGTCACTAACGTTTTTCTTTCCATGAGGTTAAAGCTGCCTTTTGTATTAATGACTCAGTATGTTCCGGTACATTTTACCTTATGAGAGAGGACCCAAGTCCAGAGGAGTTATTTGTGAGTTAGTCACTGGGTTGTACCTGACAATCCTCAAATTAAGGGGCAAACTAAGTGCTGTCACGTGCGTGCAGTTTCACCTCTCCCTTCCGCCAGGCTGCTGTCCTCGGAGAGAGAAAGTGGTGGCTCAGAACAAAATCCGTTACAAATGCAATTCAGTTAGGGTCACCAGGTGGAGACTGCATTCTAAGGCTGGGCAACACTGAAAGCCAGCTGGGATGAAAATTCCTCAATGACATTCTCTTGTCTTCTTTGTAAACATTTTTCCTCTCCAGCATTAGGGGGGGCCAGGACTGGTCTTCCAGGTGAGCACTGAGGAATAGGTAAGTTGGTTTGTTATGGCCTCTGTGAGATGCTCGGTTGAATTTGGGAAGGGACAGAGAGGACTCGTGGCAAGTCCAAAGGGAGCGAGGAGTCCACTCCGTTTCTCATCGCCCCTCTGGGCGTCACGTCTTTGCCCAGGTGGATTCTAGTGACAACATGATAGCAGCCCTCCCTTTGTCACACTTTAATGGGAGAACATTGTAATTTTTTGAGGTTGGTCTACACCTCCCCCTTGAAATGCAAACCTATTCGAGCGTGCGGTGATCACATCCTGTTATTGCTGCTCCCTGATCACAGCTGTGTTTTTCATTGAACTGCTTTTCTTTGGCCACTGCTTCCCCCCCCCCCCAACCCCTCCTCTTTCCTAGATAGATTTGCTGTTGGATTTTAATCCCAGCCCCCAAATCCACATTAACAATAGCTCAACAAATTTTGCACCAAATAAAATTAAACATTGATAACACAGCTCTGAACACCTTTAGCAGGAAACACGACGCTCTTTACCTGCAGCGTGAAATGTGCATACAAGCATGAAACAAAACTCACTTTTACCAGAGACAGAGACGAGGGTACTCGTGAGGGCCAGACTGGCGTCGTCACCCAGAGTCAGGTTCAGACAGTAAGTCCCAGACCCGGTGAAGGCTCGTCTCACAGTCAGCAAGCACGTGTCACCCACATCTGCGGGGCTACAGACTGTGTTCTGGGCCACCTGGCAGGTGGGGTCAGCCACAACGGTACAGACCTCAGTGGGACTGCTGAGGGCACGAGAGAGGGGGAGAGAGGAACATGATCGTTTTAAAGGGAAAACTCATTACATTTTTATAAAATTGAACTCCACCTCATTTTTACTCAAACCATGTGACATTGAATTGTCACCTATAATTTACCCTTATGCAAGCCTGGGGGTAAGCTACTGTTTCCTCTGGGTCTCCTGGAAGGTGAGGCCTTGGGGTGGACCAGGAAGAAAATTATGTGTTGTCCCTAAGGCAAGGGGCTCTTGGAAGCGATGTGAAGCCCACATCACCCCCTCCACCTCTGGCCCCCCAGAATGCCCAGAGATGCAGATAGCGTAGGTAGTGATGTTACTAAATGCCAGGGCCAGCCCTGCCTGGGTGCCTGCAGAGGCACATACAACAGCAGCGACACCACGTGGTCCTGCGGTGTATACTGGGCACGAGGCACTGAGTTTTAGATAGTTGCCATGGTCTCGTCTATTCCTCTCGGTGACTTTCTGAGGAAAGTGATATTACCCAAGTGTAGCAGGGGACAAAGCACTTGGGGAGGGAAAATAATTGATTGGCCCAAGATCACACAGCAGTTAGAGGTGGAGCTGGGACTTGAACAAGAGGAGTTTGACAACCTCTTGGCAACCTGGCCACGCACGACTGTCTCAGCCGCAGCTTCACTCCTGGGCAGACTTCCTGGAGGTGGAGCCCGAGCTCTGATGCCGGGTCTGAGGGGTGTGGGGTGAGAGGGCGGTGCACCCTGGCCCCTGCCACAGCTTGCTGCCCTTCATCAGGTTTCTCTCTCACTCCTGTCCATCCTCATTCTACCTCTCTGCCCCGGCTGGAGAGCCTCTCAGCTACCATTTTGATACCACCCCGTCATTCATTAATGTATACATCTGCATCCACGTACATTTTAATCACTCGGTTTACATGTATATGAATCAATTAATCATCAGCATATTTAATGACTCTAGGTAATACATACATCAGTTGATAGTCTATTATATGTAGTTATAACCAAACCATAGGAAGCTAAACTATATAATGCAGTAGAAGACCTTTGTAAATCGTGAAGACAGACGGGGTCATCAGGCACTGCTCTTAGCTAACACCAGGGCACACTGGCCTCTCGGCACTCCAGCGGGGCTGCAGGGAGCTGATGAGCGGTGCTCTGAGCCAGACCGTGGTCTGTGAACTGTGCTCCGCCAGGTACTCAGTGTCTAAGGGGGCAAGTGCTCTAATCACTGTGGCCCCATCTGTAAAACGAGGAGGCCTGTAGGATTGTGTGAGGATCCAACAGATGACAATGTCGAGAACACAGTAAGTGTTGGATCGATAATTATTATTTAACTACATCCACAGTTAAAGGTAATGAACATTGCTCAATGCTAGCAAAACAGATGCACCCTTGAGAGGGCCCTGGAGGGTCCCTCCTTGTCCTGGCTTACTGGTGGGCTGGGACTTTAAATCAGCAGAGAAGGGGAGACTGGACTCCAGGCCCCTGGGGGCTTCATTGACCTGCTCCTCTGAGGAAGGCGATGTACTCACGTCCCTTGGCAGGCCACGACAAAGTCCATCAAGGAGTCACCAGGCTGCGGCAGGGGCATCACAACTTCCGTCGCCTCAATGATGTTGACCTCCAGAATTCCGTCTGCCAAAACAACCCACCACCCAAGGAAAAAACACATCAAAATACAGTGGAAACCAACCCAAATCAATCAACTCCTTGACAAACCAGAAGGCCAAACAGAACGAGACAGCCTTCTTGCTACACCAGACACACCAGCTCCGGAACCTGCCCCATCGCTACCCCGACACGTCTGCGCAGTGTTTCCAAAGTCAGACTGGACTGTTCTTCAGTCCGGCCTACCGCTTTATTTCTGGAGCCTGTGTATGTGTTAGATGGCAGCTCCCCCTCTGGGCACGAGTTTCAGGAAAAGGTGCCCCTGGGGGCTGCAGCCCCAGGTTCAGGCCGCAGCCAGCTTCTCTCCGTGGCCGTGAGGTGGCTCAGGCCCAGGGTGCACAGCGTGGGTTTCAGCCCCCATCCGCAGAACCAGGGTGCACGGCTGGGCGGCAGACCCCACCTGTCTTCTCTTTCGGGCACTTGTGGGCTGCGCCTGAAACGCATAGCTGTGTGCAGTAGCCCTGCTCATTCCGTTTCTTACATACGTTTCCCAAAGTGTGACTTTGTGAAATCGGCTAGGGGAAGGGAGCGGAAGTCAGAGGAACTTGTTACTGGCCTTCTTCCAAGGCTTGTTCATTCCCATTTCTGGGACGCACAGGGTCGGAGATCCAGGTCCCGGGCAGGCTCATTGGTATGTGGGCCTGAGGGGGGCGCTCCTTCACGCTAGGATATGGGTAGGAAGGCGGGCGGGAATCCAGAAACTAGTAGAGTCTTTGCTTGTGTACGTGCGGTATCACCTTGGACAGAGAGAGGGTGCCCCTGCTCCCCAACCCCGCCCTCCAGAGCCCACGGAGTGAGGGGTGGCCCGAGGTAGATTCCGACATCCTCCCCCTGCTAGGCTCACCGACAATCGTGAGCCTGGCTGTGAAGTAACCGTCTCTGTCGATTTGGCAGCGTTCACCAGGAGTCCCCGCCCACTGCGGGGGGCTCTCACCAGCAGGGGCTGTGGAGTTTGAATGACAGAGTTTGGATTAGTTGCTGAGAATGTTAAAGATGTACATGATAGAACCAAAAATCTAAACACCTGTCTACCTGCTTGTTACAAAATCATCAAGAATCCTGTACTTTTAAATGGCTGCAGACATTTGAACTAAATGTGTTAATGATTCATATAGATGTGAGAGCTGTAAGGCATTATAATTGTTAAATCATGTAAGTAAACACAATCCCATATCTTGTTTAAACACAGGAAGCAAGGGAAAGGTAGAAGCCATATTAAAATGTGCAATATAACCATCATTATGAAATAAAGCAGGTCATAAAAGAGAAGGTCATATTTTAATTTTGGAGGCTGGTATTCTGGGCTCAAATATGAAGTCCCTTATTTTTAGCCGTTTGAGACCATGGGCATATATCATTTAAGCTCTCTTAGCCTCCATGTACTCATCTGTAAAACAGAGTAATACTTCCTGACATAGGTTGAACTGTGAAACTCAAATGAGCAGGCTTCATAGCCTGCTCCTCGTGCCTGCCGCAGGGAGTTCTCAATACACATCAGTTTCCTTGTCCCAACGTGTACCTCTGTTCTGCACATCTGTTTAGATGTGGTATGCTATAAGACACATAAGACATGTAATTTGAAACAGTAAGGCTGATGCACAGTAGATTAAGGGGCAAGCCACACGGAGAAAAGCAATGTTTTCCCTGCTCAGATGTCTCATAGCTCCAAAGCTGACATTCTAAAAGTCTCACAGTTATTGGTGAGCAGAGGTGTTCCGTTATCACTCCCGGCTATTAACAGGGTTTAAGGAGAGTGTGAATAGGAGCTTTCACTTTTATTGTAGACTTCTATATTTGAATTTTTACTAAGGAACATGTATTTTGCAATTTAAAATATTACAAAAAAGAATTAATAAAAACCAGTCACTATAGTGTCTTGAATTTTATATTTTTGGCTTACTAAGATCTCATTTTAATAATAGCACTATTATGACAATTTATTATTTATAATTACCAATTTTGTTTTGTAAAAACAGTTACAAGTCTGGAAATCATGATGGCGTGTTCCCTCTGGGCTTGGTGATGGCGCCCTCTTGTGTTCAATGTGAGGATGTCAACCTATTGCAATCCCCTGGGTCCTGGAGTTCTAAGGTGTTACTAACCTCCATCCTTGTGGGGAAGGGCAGAGGCATCAGAGGGAAGCTAAGGCTTTCCAAAATACACTCTGAGGGACTTCTTGGATGTCCTCATATACCATCAGTAGAGGGTGGGGTTTAATTAATTAAGCCTTATATTCAGAACAATTTATATGTTTAGAGTCTTTCCGGCTCAATAGCCAAGAAATACTCTCAAGGTACATTCATTTGGGGGTCATTTAGAAAGTGGCTTTAACTGTGGCTGTGTCTTCATGGGGCACGAACTGGATTTGCGCTGGGAAGGGGGGAGCATGGAAGAGGGAGGGGAGTGGGGGGAGGGAAAGTGGGGTGGCCTGCATGTTCACAAGGACCAGTGTGTCTTCTCATCGCTATGAAACATGGGAGACAAACAGAAATGTGATGAAAAGTACACGTAACAAAGTCAGTGAAAATTAGGAAGGTCAAAGAGTTGTGTGTAAGTCACCACTGTTTACCTGCAAAGGACCTGAACCAGGTTCTCCTTTCTTCCCCATTCTAACAAGTGATAATAGTGATACAATGGCTTTAAAATATGAACAGATTTTTGCAAAGTCTGTACACAATCCTTTTAACTAGTGATCTTACACCGTAAGCTACATGAATTTTTTTTGCAGTTAAAGTCTTCCCCACCCCACCCTACCTCAGCCCCCTCAAGGTCACCCAGAAAACACTCACACAAAGACCGAGTGGGCTTTGGAGGTCGGGGTGTAGGTGGAGCACAGGGTCCAGGCACGAGAGCTTGCACAGTGAGGTTAAGGCCGAAGGTTCCATTGAGCACATATGTGTGGTTCAAAGTGTGATTGATGGAAACAAACAGACCAGTATTATCCCCAAAATTCCACTTATAGCTAATGGCAGACTGGTTCAGGAAGTGGCTGGGGTCATGAATGAAGACATCGAATATAATGGGGATGTCCCTGAGGAAGATTTCATCAGATGTGTTTCGATCATTCTTCTGGGACATAGTCACTGATATAGGAATCTGATCTAAAAGATACATTAAAAAAAAAAAAGAATGCATGATTGCTTGATTTTAAGTGGATGACTTCAATACTTTTAAGTTAAAAATTTAAATCTGTGATAATTCAGCATCATTTTTCCTTTCCCTATACAAGTTTTCTAGAGTCTTCCCAAGCTAATCTGGAACACAGAGGGAATACGTCATTAAATATAAGTTTGAGAAGGAGTCCATATGAAACATAACCTAACCCAAAACACGGCTCCAACTCTGCCCTGACCCCCGGACATCGTCAGAGCTGAGTGCCTCGTCCTCAGTCACTCCAGAGTTCACACCTCTCACCTGTTACCACGTACACATCCTTCACTTTGGCGACGGGAACGTATGTCCGTCCCCTTCTTCTGTAGATGGCTACTTCCATGAGTTGAGGGCCAAGCGTCATATTGGTTGTGTTCACAGAAACACTCGCTGAACCCCGTCCCAATTTCTGGTAGTACTGACCTGTGAGAGGTTGGAACATGTAGGTATTGGTTACATGACATGATCATTACAGGAAGGCGTTTCTTCACGACTAGCGACTGCCGTTTAGAGACGGCTCTGGGGAGGAAAGGCACAGGAGGGGCGTGTGGTTCTGGCTGCTTCAGAAAGGACGATGGTGCTCGTTTTTATTTTAGACCTCACAAAACAAACCCACGGGTAAACAGACGTCATGGCATGGTTAGAGTGGATAGAGCTGTTTAATGGGATAACACAGTCATTAGTTCACAAATACTTTTTATAAGTAAGTGGTTTGGCACTTGAAATATGTGTTATTTCCCACAGAAAATACATTTAATGTAATGGTGAGGTGTCAATGGAGCTTTTAAAAATTTATCCAAAAATCTACCTTATTTTTGTAATAATATTAGTATTTCAGCTATATTATTAAGTAGCCTTTTAAAAAATTATTTTAGGGGACCAGAGTCCTCCACTTTCTAGTAGTATTTGCACGTGAATATGTGGTTGATGTTGAAAGGTATGGTGTGCACATAAAAAGGAATGGAGTGGTTCCAGACGCACCTTCTGGACACCCGAGAGCCATTCTCTCTGTTTCTCCAGCCCTAACCTAACTCTAACTGCCACTGTGTAGCAGTGACAGTAATTCCTCTCAGGCGGGGCTTGAGGATTTTTCTAACCCTGTAGAGGCCCACAGTGTAGCTGCGTCCTCAGAACCGTAGTTACTCCCCTTCACTTCGACGGGCAGAGGCAGCCCGCAGAGGCTGTAGGGCAGAGAGGTGTCTCCGAGGGGCCACTTGCCCGTGAGGAGATGTTAGTTCTGGCACTGAGAGTAGACCACCCAGGCAATGCCTAGGTGGCATTGGCTGATGGACAGTATCAGCTAACCCTGAGACCTCAGCAGAAGACGGAAATTCAGAACAGTCTTGTTAGAAAAGCAGCAATTTCTGGCTGAAAGCTGATTTTAAATAACGACATCTTAACAAGTTAAGTTAGTGGATGGTAACAAGGCTAAAAAGGGTCTGGAGTGACAGTGAGCCTCAGCGACTCCACGAAAACTCCGTGACAGTTCGGAGACACCATGATATTTCGTGAGGAGGCAGACATGGGCCATGAAAGGCATGGGAAAAGGTTAGTTTTCAGTCAACTCATTTGAGTAGATGGGCATAAAATTTACATATATTTTGTAGTTTGTACCATCACAATGTATTGTTAATATTTTATTTTGATTTATAAGTTAACTGCAGAAAGACAAGCTTTCTCTAATTTACGAAAAAAGACAAAACATTCAGGAATTTGGAAGCTGCATAATTGGTAGCAATTTTCAAATCCTCAGAGCCAGGTGGCACCTGGTGACATTTTTAACTAAAGATCTAGTAGCTTTGCTAGTAATAAGCTAGATTTGCTTTAAAGATAATCACTTCATCAGTAATATAGCAAAGTGGGTACCATTTGTGGTTAAAAAAAAGAAAAAAGGGTAGGCTACGTGTAAAAGAATAGCAGAAGTTCGATTAGGTTATTTCTACACAATGGAATATTCTGCAGTGATTGAAATAATGTATATAAATAATTTTAAAATATAGTCAAATACTCATGACATTACGAAAAAATGTCTATATATTATTATCCTAATCAAGAAATACTAGTAAAGAAAACACCATTATATTAACAGTGATAACCACTGGTATGAATTAAAGATGACTTATTTTTCATTTATACTTTTCTGTATTTTCCAAAAATAAAGTTTGTTTCTTTAATTCTTGAAAATTCATTTGACAACATAAAAAATTAAAGAAAAATCAACAGATACCTGTGTGTCATTCAGATAAATATTAGTATTTTCTATTAGTATTTTTAAGATTACTGCTTTAGACAGAAAAAGATTGAGCAGTTTAGTTTTAAAAAAGGAAAGCTGAATCCGTTTTTTTTCCCTCCTTTCAATTCTTTGGTGTCCCAGAAATTTGTCAAGGCTAATCTGTGTGTGTGTGTGTGTGTGTGTGTGTGTGTGTGTGTGTGTGTATTTAATCTCTCACCCTTCGTTCCAGCTACAGAAAGTTAACAGAGTAACTATTATTAAACTCTCAGTATTACTAATTCTATGGAATAAGAAAAGAGAAAACATTACATTTTAAGGAAAGGTAAAGGAAAAGCTAAGAGGGTTTGTAAGAGTCCAACCAAGGGTGTGGAAGACGTAGACGAGGTTGCACCCCCTCCTTCTATGGTGGTGAGGGAACGGCCTTCCGTCGGGGAACACGTAATAGCTTTCGTCCGTGCCGTTTCCCCGGTCGCCGTCCTCCGCCCCCGCTGTCCAGTTGTAAACATAGGGGTCCGAAGATGGGCCTGTCCCTAAACGGAGAAAGAAAAGCCGCGATCGTCATCCGGGTCAGAATGCTCAATGCTCATCATTGAGTTAGACACTTTTTGATATTTTAACTAGTTTAAATATGGTTGAACCACTACAACCCCAATGTTCAAAATTCATCCTATGGTGCATTTATGACCTGTACATTTTTCTACATATGTGTTCAATTTCAGTAACTTTTACATAGAGCAATTTTTTCAGGAAATTTCAGTCTAGAGATATCACTTAATATACAGGGTCTGTCACAAAATAACACCCCTTTTACATCACAAAATCTTTTATTCCAAATTCATAAGCATGTAATTCTGTAACATAACAATATCACACTCAAACACACCATATGACATTTTCGGTGAAATGTTCGAGATAAAACTATAAACTATTACACCCATATTATTACCCTACCAACCACACTCAAGCAGGCATTCCTTACTCCTCCTGGACCCTGTATTTTATCTTCGCACTGGGTCTCCAAATCACAACCGTATCCAAACCCAACTGAGTGTTGCTTTATCTTTTTATTTGGATACACTCTATATGTGGAGTTTTTCCCTGACTCATTTGACATCATGATTCCCCACTCCTGGAGACTTCACACATCTCCGTGGACTAAGGGGATTGATTCTTCTACATAAACACAATGTCATTACCACCCCTACCCAGTAATCAAGGGTCACATGCCACATTTGGCTATTTTGTTTTAGAAAGAAAGGAAGGAAAGAAGGGAGGGAGGGAGGGGCAGAGGGAGACAGCGAGCAAATATGGTAGAACGTTTAAATTGTTGAATCTATGTAGAAGGTACTCGGGTACTCAATGTACCTGGGTTCCTAGTGCCTTTATGCACAACATACTTCATTTTAAACAAGTCATGGTCAATATTGTTTCATCTGGAGCAACTCCTTACCCTCTTGGTGTTTTATGTCACTGACTTTCATGGAGAGACTTTGTTTTTACCAATCTAGTACAACCATTAGTATTTTTTACTCTTAAATTGACCCAAACAGAGCCTGCGGGAGCCCCTCCAGCTGACTTCTGTGTCCTGGTGACATACTCCCATGCTCAGTGACGTCCCAGGCTCACGGGGTACTTTCCCTCTCCTATGGCTGGAACCACTCATTTCTTCAAAGATCCCCAGATTTTTAGTGGTGATAAATAGTTTATTGAGAGTTTCACAAGTCACAAGACCTCTCTCATACAAAAAAATGGTCAGAGGGCTAGACTGTTGTTTGAAACATTCATAACAACCAGCTTTTTTTAGGAAAAAAAGAGAGAAGTGCTATGGAATATTAAATACCCCATTTTTTAACTATCAAACCCTTTCTATACAGAATCCAGTATTTTCCTCATAGGAATATGATAAATTAATAAGGAATGAACACACTGACAATTTAATAGAAGTTCTAAATAATGGAATCAGATTGTAAGTGCATTTAATAGCCTTGTTACAAATTGATGAATCTCAGTAATTAGCTTGGAATTTTTGAAATGTGCAGGTCTAACAAGATAATTTCCCTTGATGTGTTTGTGTTTATTTGCACTGTTTAACTAAGAGCTTATCTGCTTTAATTATGAGCAAAACAAATCATATGTGTGTACATGCATATTTTAGCATCTGTGCTAGCCACTCAGCACTTGCTGAAGAAACACTTGTGAGGAGAAATTACTCTGATCTGCGAACAATTGTCAAACCGGCTTTTCTCTGAGTGGCCAAAAGAATTCCAAATAATAAAATCAGAGTCTGAGGATCAACAATGTATTCGCTGTCCAATCACCTGCACACTAAGAAAACACCAAGCATGACAATGTAGCTTCTGCGGAGGGCTCCAAGTAGCAAAGAGCCATCCATTTGCTAAAATATCATTGGCTGATGTTGATGAAGGACTGGGTGTGATCACACACTCACCCTCCCTGTCATCCAATAGAGGAGAGGGTGACATGGGATGGCAGCAGCATCTTGCATTAATTGCAGAGGTATCATATCTACCAGGATCAAGGTTTCCGAGACGGGTCTCCAGTAGTTCGGGGAACTAGTGTGTCCCTGTGATGTGAGTAACATTTCTTACCATTTCTGCAGTTCTTCTCATAGACGATGTTGCCACTGTCGTCTTCCTTTTGGCACCTGGGTAAGACCAGGGTCGCCACAAATGTGATGTTTGAGCCCACCAGTGCTGGGGAGTCGCTGGTCAGAACGGCCTTCACTGGGCCTCCTAGGGCAGACAAGGGTGGTGCTCAGGGATCACGTGCTCTTTCCTGTCACTGATGAGTCACCTAAAGTTAAACCTACTTATAAGGACCAGCCCGAGGCTCCTTATGTCTCTTCACAGTAAATTTATTTTTCTGGATGCCTAACTTTTGCTATCCAACTACAATGTTCTAGAAGATAAACTTTGAAAAGTCAGACCAGTTAAAGAATTTTCTAAACACAGAAAGAATAGCCACTGAAAATAATCTTCAACATCTGCTCAGATGGAGGAGAGTAGTATCGAAAGTTCATATTATCCAATTTCCCAACCAGTGACTGCAGAAGTCGTTCATTCATGTGAATGGAAAGATATATTCCCTCTCTGATAAACCACATTTTGAGATGGTCAAGACGGCTCTGGAGTCTTAGATCTTCTGAAGATAAGCATTCACACGTTGGCTAAATAGGGTTAAGACTAAACCCGCTCACTCTACAAAAGCTTCCCAAAATGATAAACTTGTAAATTCTGAGGAGAGTAAACTCTGTGTGTGTGTGTGTGTGTGTGTGTGTGTGTGTGTGGCTGAGAAAGTGACATGTTGCCATAAAGGCAAGGTTGCCGAATCCAGGTGTCCCCCCACTTGGTCACTAGAGGACTGTCACTCACAGAAGTCACAGCGGCCACGTGCGCTCCCAGTTGTGATCTGGGACTAACTTAAACAGGCAGTGGCAGCTGTTTGGGTTGAGTCGCTGACTTACCTTTCCAGGAGTCGTTCCACCTCGGGTCACCTCTTCTCCACACTGGGTAGAGATGTTCATTCCACTCATTTTCATCCGAAGACCAACCATTTAATCGGCTGCGCTCCCTCACAAAACCAGAGTTTCTTTCATTGCTCAGCACGTCATGAAATCCTATACCAACATTTGAAAAACAATTATTTAGTCTACTCTATTCCTCATTTAGTACTTACCTAACAATGGTTAACGCCACTTTCCATTTCTTAAGGTTGGAAAGGACATGCATAGTATTTCCAATGTTAAGCAAGTAAAGGTTTTTTTCTTTAATCCTGACCTGAGGGCATTTTTTTCATTGTTTTTTAGAGAAAGAGGGAGGGGGTAAGTTCGAGGGAGGGGGAAAGAGAGGGAGAGAAATGATGAGAGAGGGAAACATGACTGTTTGCCTTCTCATGCACGCCCTGACTGGAGAGCGAACCCACAGCCTGGGTGTGTGCCCTGACCAGGAATCCAGCCTGTGACCTTTCGTTCTACAGGACGATGCTCTAACCAATTGAGCCACAGTGGTCAGGGCTAAAAGTTTTTTTTTTTTTTTTTTAATGTCCACTGGAAATATCTTTAATACAAGTATTTAGATGCTACCTCTTCATGTACTTTAGATGAATAAAAAAGATTGAAAGTATTTCTTAGCTATCACTTGGTTTTCCTATACATTTCCTCCGAGTATTTTGATTTGATGCAACATCGTTCGGCAAACACTGATGCGACGATCTTCAGACCAGTGTTTGCATCTCTTCCCACCCGAATCACCCACTTGGCTAAAGGGAGGCCAGGCCCAGGGATGCCTCCGGGATGCCGAGAGATCACACTGGACAGCCCACTGGCGAACAGTCTAATGTTTCTCAAGGCCGGCACAGGCCCGGCCTTGGTAAGCGTTGCGTGCGCACTTGTGTGGCCTACGTTGCTGGGTAAAGGGTTTTTAATGTCACTCACGTCAGGTTGGTCAGTAGTTGCTTTTAGAGATGTTTACGTGCCTATTGCTTTTCTACCAATTTCTTCTTTCATTTCTGTCAGTTTTTGCTTTATGTATTTTGAAGCCCCAATTGTTAAATCTTTTTCATAAATTAATTCTTTTATCATTAGGAATTGACCTCTATCTCTGGTAATCCTCCTTGCTCTGAGAATACTTGATATTAACTCTTAGTGTTTAAGTGGCACATCTTTTTCCAGCTCTTTACTTTATTTATATATATATATATATTTATATTTATTTATTTATAATTTATATTTATATTTGAAGTGGGTTTTTTATAGACAGCTTATGGTTGATTTTAAAAAAAACCTACTCCACCTTTTACTTGGTGTACTTAGGTAATTCTCCTCAGAACAGCTTTTGGGGCTGGTAGTGTGGCGATGTGATGCCCGGAGCCGTGACAGCCCCGTTGAGCCACGAGGGCACAAGCCTGAAGAAACAAGCCAGTGCATCCAGGGTGTCGGAGTGGAAGGGTGGGAAGAGTTCTTGCTGATGTTGAGCTCTTGCTCTAGCGCTGCCTGCTCTGGACTTACTGAGACACCGTGTCTTGCTCAACCTGCTTGAGAATTCTCGTACAGGCAAAAGCCCAGTTGTCTATAGTCCTCCGTCAGCCCCTCATCATACACTATCAGAAACTGTTCTCTCATCAGTTCATCTGGTCTTATGTCTTGGCGTGGCCATGAGCTCTTACAGCCAGAAACACTGTCTTCTCTGAAATCCTGGAAGAGGTCTTTCATGGGGTGGAGTATTTGCTAGGTTGTCAGAGAAGCCTTAATGAGTGGATACCATTAGCCTCTGTCTTCTACCCTCCATCCCAGAGGGAGGAGGGAGCAGCAGGTTGTTCCCTCCTTATAAGGGAGGCAGTTGGAAAAGGAAAGAACATTGAACTGGGAGTCTCAGAACCTGGTTGCTAGTCTTGGTTCTGCCACTAAACAGGCTGGCAGACCTCAGGCCACGTGTCTTCACTGAGCCTTCAAAGCAGACAAAAAACAAACATCCTGTGAGTATGTGAGATCCTGTCCTGTATTTCTATTTGGAAAATGATACAACTAAGTGAGGGTAGGAAATGCATGCTTATCAATAAATGTTTATAACTGGAAATTCACTTGAATAAGTCATAGAACGGTAGAATATTCAATCTGGAAAGAGCTAAGATACTTAGTTCTTATACAGTTTTTAAAAAATGCATGCTGGCCCTGGCTGGTGTGGCTTAGTGGATTGAGTGCTGGCTTGTGAACCAAAAGGTCACTGGTTCGATTCTTGATCAGGGCATATGCCTGGGTTATGGGCCAGGCCCTCAGCTCAGGGTGTGCAAGAGGCAACCAATGGATATTTCTCTCACATACTGAGGTTTCTCTCTTTATCCATCTTACTGAAAAAAAAAAAAACAAAACCAAAACCCCAAAATGGAATGAACTTTTTTGGTCAATCCTATATATATATATTTTTTTCTTTTTATAACTGTATGTGAATCTATAATGACCTTGAAAATAAAAGTTGAATTAACAATAGAATAGAACAAACCCAGTAGTACTCAGACTAGAAGGAACAAAAAAGAGTGACGTGTGGGGGATGAGGGCGGGGAAGGATACAGGGAAAAGAAAATGGAATGAGCCCCAACACAGCTCTGGCTTTTCTCTCCGCACTTTGACCTCATTGCTGTCCATCATCAGCGGACAGGTACTGGGCTGGCCAAAAAGTGTGTTCAGTGATTTTTTCATACAATGGCTCTAGTAGCACTTAGTATCCTTTAACTTCATTTGAAACAATGTTGTTAGATTGTGCTGTGACAGCTGTCATGTCAGTGTGCATTTTAAAAAAAACTTACCAAAATTGGTAAATTTTTGTGTAGCTATTTTAATACTGAAGACAGAAGAAGATATGCAACATTTTTGGCTAATTATGCTTTATTATTTCAAGAAAAGTAAAGACACAGCTGAAACGCAAAAAAAGATTTGTGCAGTGTAGGAAAAAGGTGCTGTGACTGATCAAATCTCTCAGAAGTGTTTTGCGAAGTTCCTTGGTACTATTGACACTCTGGCCAAACACTTCTTTACTGTGGGTCTTATGCATTGGGAGAGGTGTAGCAGCGTCTGCCCACTAGAAGCCAAACCAGGAGACAGCTGACATACTCAAAATATCCAAATCAATAAAGTTATCAGTGAAAATGGAAAATGTGTCTTTCATTTTACAGAAAAATTGGAACAGATTTTTTGGCCAACCCAAAAGCTGCCAGCTGCTTGTTACCCAACTTTGTTAACACCTTCGTCTTCCTCTTTCTGACCAGGGCTGATTGGACAGTGGCAAGGAATTCCTCAGTGTTCGATCCACTGCTAACCCCTAGCCACCCTTGTTTTTTCTGGCCAAAATCTCCAGTTTGAGGCAAGGAGCAACCAGGAGCGTCAGGGTTTTGTTAGGTTGCCTAACAGGCTGGGACTGTCCTCAAATTGACAGAGAGGTGGATCCTCCGGCTGGTCTGGTTTAGGAGCAGAGCAGACGGGTGTTGGGGGAAGGGAGGCTGGAATCGGTGCAGGGCCTCCACTGGTCTGTCGGTTCCCTGTCCCTCCATCTGTCCAGGGCAGACTCCAGGGGGAGCCTGTCCCAGGAGGTTCATTGAGGTAAGACAATTGTTACTTTGCATGTCCCCCACTCCAAGCACCTACGGTTAGCTGATATCTTAAGAACCTCACACCCAGTTTTGCCAAAGAAGGGGGAAAATGGGACAACTGTAATAGCATAATCAATAAAATAAAGAATTAAAAAAAAAAAAGAAGTGAAAGCTCGGGGCGCTAAGTCACTCCGGGCCCTGCCCCACAGCTGGCAGCGAGCTGAGTTGTCCAACCGCAGGAGAGGCAGTGGTCTGCCTGGCAGCAGCCTTCTTCCTCCTACCCGCTGTGCAGTCGGGGCCGGTTCCTTGCCCTCTGTGGCCTGTCCCCTGGTCTGGTAAACAGGACCATCGTGCTGCCAGGCTCCCCAGCTGAGGCCAACACAGGCCAGCAGCTCTGCGTCTGGACTCCCTTGTCAAAGACAATGGGCTCTTTCGGCCCCAGTCCCAGGAGGTGCTGCCAGGCATCTCCGGAGACCTGCACTGCTGAGCCTCCAGCCTCAGCTGCTTGGAGCAGAATCAGGCGTGCCTGGGGCCACATCTTTCCCTTTCCCCCCAAATGTCATCCGCCTGTCCCCACCACAGGGGCTGCGCTCCCCAGCACCCGCCTTTCACCCCCCCGGGCCTCTCCTGCCCTGGGAAAACCCACCAGAGCTCTCCCAGCAGTTTCCTGTTCTGCCTCTCCCCACCCAGCAGTCCCACCAGATCCCACCCACTCTGCAAGGACCAGGACAGCTTAATTATAGGGCACTTCTCTCCTGCCAAGAGGCATGAAGGGTGTATGCATGCCCCCTCCCTTCCTGGGGGTCCAAGAGCCTTCTTTCTCAGAGCTGTGGGGCAGGTGAGGAGTAAGACCCACACTCATAGCTGCTCTCCCCTGTTGAACGGGAAGGACAATCTGTGCTCCACGAAGGGGTTGTGTGGGTTACCTGAGTGACCGAAGGGAAGCAGCCAGCATACAGGCTGCACCTGGTGGAGATGAGGTGGATGCTGGTCCCTTCTCAGCACCCCACCTCCCAGGAGGTTGCCTGGCAGGATCAGGGTTCCTGGGCTTTTCATGCAGTGAATGTCTCCTACTCTTTGGAAGCAAGGTGAAGGGCACCTCCTGGGTGGGGTGTGATTTACGGTCCTCCTATTCCACTCTAACTCCCACTGGAAAGTGGGGGCTGCCATGGCCACCCGTCCCCTGGACCAGACCCGTGGGCTGCATAGGAGTTTAGTGGCTCAGAATTCTGGCTTTGCATTCCAATCACAAGCAGAGCTTTTAAAGCAAGAGCGCTCTGACCCTGCCTCCAAATATTCTGATTTCAGGGGTCTGGTCATCTGCCTCGTCAACAAGCCCCCAACCTCTAGTGGATGACTCGAGTCGGGACCTGGGCTTCCGCTCTGCTCTCGCAGCCTTACTGTGGCAGCCGCAGACGCAGCCGCATGTAGGCCCTGGGGAGAAACCTCAGCAGGACTAGCAACAGCTTCTGGGTTGGGATTATGACAGAGCTGGTCTCCAGATTTTGGGCCCCATTTTATCTGAGCTCCCTACCCTATTGGATAGAAACCAGGCAAAGTGCAGTGGGTAGCGTCGCTTTGTTCTCAGGCCAGAGGCCGTCCCCTCACACTCCTGCCCTCCCACTGTCTGGCAGAGAGTGGGGCACCACTGCGGTGGAAAAAAACAATGCTCCCTAAGACAGAGGTTGCACGGTTATTACTAGCTTCCAAGAGCCTGAAGCAAAGAACGGAGAAGGGGGTTTTGCCGAGGTTCCAACATTCCCAAGTTTCCAGAAGAAGAAATGAGTGAGCATGAAAGTAGCCTGAGGAGCTTCACGGAGTCCAGCTTCTGGCTCAGACAACGTCACTCCAGACAGGCCACCATTCAGCCAACGGCCAGAGAATGGGTTAAACTCAGAAATGGAGAATTACTCACGTTTGGCGGCGTCGAGTGGCAATCTCGCAGCCAGAAGCAGAAACCCCAGGAAACAGTAGAGACGTTTCATGCTGAATGAATTCTCACAGACCCAGCAATCAAGGTTTAACTTTTAACTCCTCTGGCTCCATCTGCTGAGAACGACAATGCACTTCTGGCCTCGACTGCGCCCCACTCCTTACTTCAATTAAATAGGGCCCTCCGGGCCAGTCATGTGATGGTGTTAAGCAGCACTGCCTGATCTGATCTCTTGAGTTCAACCCTTTCCAACTCATGTGCTTCTGACTCACTTGCTTTTGGCACTATTTATTCACTTTTAAGATGCACACTATTTTAATGTTGTGATTCCACATTTCTAGTTAAAGAAATTTCTAGTTAACTTCCTTTCTGTTGGGCCCTCTTTTAATATACTTCACCAGATATAATTTTGGCCTCCACCCTCATTGATTACCAACTCACTGCCATTCCTGTACTGATCGACTCACCCAGCTCGTGCTGAAATGTCACAGTCACGTCTCTTGTGCTGAAATTCAGATGGCCAGCTCCTGGCAGTGCTGGCTGGTGCTGGCCCTTCCCCTTCCCCCACGAGAAGGCAAAGGAGGTGGGGGATGTATCTCTCCAATTACTCGAAATTGTGGATTGACTATATGGATAACATCTGTTGTGCCAGAAGGTGCTTCTAACAGCTGCTCCGGCCACCAGTAGTTGAGAAACTTACCCAAAAGCAAACTTATGATCTCTGTGCAATTCCATGTAATTTTTGGAACAACCCGCATAATTTTTGGTAACTGCCACCACAGCATTTATGTGTTGTGCCACTCAGGGTCAAGTGCAGAAAACATACAGCATGTTTATTTCACGTTACAGAAAGCAGGCATTAAATGTCAAAACAAGCTTGTCTGGAACATGAATTTTATACAATCAAATTACCTCTGTGCAGAAACTTTGGCAGCATGAACACTGTGCTGCACACGGTCTTTCTTTAAGTCACATCCACCTCACCGTTTTCAGTGGATACAAAAGTCCCGGGGGGTGAGAATGAGTTTGGGGTATTGACTTACTCTTCAGCTGTGTTGACGGGGAATGGAAATGGTCTGTGAGACTGAAACCCACAGAGTGGAGGGCGTGGTCAGCTCCCCACCCTGAGGCCACACAGCTCTTTAGAGCTCCTTTTACAGCCTTTGAAGGTGGAATGAAGGGAAAAACAGCAAGGGGATCACATTTGTGACTGAAACAACACTGTTTTCATATGCAAATGAATAATGGAAGTGTTTTATGTTACATGAGTAATCTATATAATTCTGTCTGCTTTTCACAACAAACATGTAATGTTTAGAATGAAAAAAAGTTCCAGTTTAGGAAAAGCTTACTGTTGATTCATTGTTTTAAGTCTCATTGCCCTTTGTTAATAGGCAGTTCTGGCTTGTACTTTTGGCCAGATGAACTACCTCCACCTCTAAATCAATTGGAAGTGACAAACTCTTTGGTGACAAAACCTTAATTAATAGGGAGAGAGGCAGAGTGACCAAATCTTCCTTTCTGTCTCCTCTTTCCTGTCCGGCCGAAGGAGGGAGAGCAGGGCAACAGGCACAAAGGCAGGCGGCCCGGTGGGGCGAAGGGGTAGCCAGTTCCTGGTTCCCAAGCACTGCCAACGGGTCACAGGTGCCATGAACATCAGCAGGCGACAGCGTATGAAGCCGTTTACTTCGTAGGACCAGACACAGGGTTATGGTGGATAAGAAAGATCGTCAAGGTGTTGTTTTTCCTTTTTTCTTAAATAAAAGCATACTGCAAATTAAGATTGGAATTGTTCATTGAAAGAATGGAACCATCTCAATTGGGGTTATCGACATGATTCTTCTGTTTGGAAATGGTGTTGAGAAAGTAATCGCTTTTGGGGATGCATGGAACTCCCTGTCAGCACCCTGGTGTCCAACGCCCCTCGCTCGTGCTGGAGGAGCCCCAGCTTGAGGAGCAGCACCTGAGACGTAGTGCCTGCAGCAGCAGCCGTGCAAAGGGGCACTTGTGGAGTGGGGGGTGGCACCCAGGAGTCAGGGCAGGCAGGGGTGGGGTGGGGGGAGGAACCTTTCATTTTAGGGATTTCTCAGTTCAAACTGGTGTTCTTAAGCAGGAGAACACAAATTAAGGTTCTTTTCTCCCCAACTTCTGTAAACTGCTGTTGTATCTGTTCCCTATTGCCACTGCAACAAATGGCAGAAACTTGGAGGTTAAAACAACACAAATCTGTCCTGTTCTGGGAGTCAGAGCCGAAATGGGCCTCACCGGGCCAAAGTCAGTGTCAGCAGGGAAGCTGAACTGAAGATTCTGTTTCCTTGCCTTTTCCAGCTTCTAGAGGCTTCCATGAATTTCCCGGGGCACAGCCCCCACCCAGCTGCAAAGCCAGCCAGGCCGGTGGAGTCTCTCTCACATCACACCTGAAGCTGGCTCTCCTGCCTCCCCTCTCTGCCTTGTAAGTATCCCTGTGATTATGCGAGGCTCACCTGGATAATCCAGATTCGTTCCCTTGTCTTAAATTGGTTGATTAGCTACTTAATTCCATCTGCAACCTTAATTCCCCCTTGCCATATAACATCTTTACAGGTTCCTGGGATTAAAATGTGAACAGCTTTGTGGGGGTAGGGGGCATTACTCTGCCTATCAAAGTGATACAGCCTGTGACTTAGCAAAAAATTCTATTTATGAAGAAGAGTAGGTGATATCAATAGCGATTGGAAGCACCTCTCAGAGGTTCCAAGACTTGTTGAAACAAAGCCTTTAATATTTGGCAGAACAGAAAGGCAAGAATAAACTAAAGATAAAGGAATCAGTTCAAAGAGAGAAAGCTCATGTGATTTTCCTTGTCCCGACACGGGCTTTCGAGCGAACATGCTAGAATCAGAATCACGGTTTTCAGATTTAAGTGTTAACAAATGACTCAGACTTTTGTTTTTGTCCAGGTCTTCAGTCTCGGGGTGCTCTCTGCATGAATAAGTCACCAAACACCCTTGTTTTCAGATTTACTAAGTTCTGAAATGACTCCTCAACCAAAATATTTCCCCTAGCTTTTCAGGGAAAGAGGGGAAAATGAACGGTGAAGGTCAATGTTCCTTTTCTGGTTGTCTCTGCACCCCCAAATCACCAATGTCTGTTGCCCTTTCAGCCTCATGAGTTAAATTGGACAAGCACAGTGGAGGCATGAGGAGAGTGCATTCCAGGTGGGAAGGAATACTATGAATAGAAGAATGAACTTAAAAAAAAAGGAAATGAAGTAACGATAATGCTGAAATGTGGATGAACCTCAGAAACATTATACTGAGTGAAAGAAACCAGGCACAAAGCCACCTACCATGTGGCTGCATTTGTATGAAGTACACAGAACAGGCAATCCGCAGCAAAGGAAAAGCAGATTGGTGATTGCCAGGGGCTGCAGGAGGAGAGGAGGAGGAGAGAGTGCTGGGGGGGTGGGGTTTGTTCCGGTGCAGTGAAAGCATTTGGGAGGCAGATAGCGGTGGAGGCTGCACAATGTGGGAAAGGACTGAATGCCACTGGGTTTTTCACTTTAAAATGGTTGATATTATGTTATGTGTTTCACCAGGATTTTTTTTTAAAAAGAACAAAATGATTAGTTCCATGACACCCTTTGTGCTGGGCACGATGCCAGAGGGTGAGGGCGAAGAGAGAAAGGCCCCTGTCCCTATGGGGCTTGTGGTGCACTTGAAGACAGAGGCCAGGGGAAGCCGCATGCAGTTGCTGTGGCAGAAGTGTGTTGGGGTGCACAGGGAGGGCTTGGGGAGATGTCCAATACAAATGTAATGTGAGCTATGTACAAAACTTAAAATATCCTGGTGGCCAGGTTAAAAAAAAAGTACGGAGAAACAGTTAAAAGTAATTTGATACTATGCATCATTTAACTCAATTTCAGCATGTAATCAGTATATAAAATTAGTAACAAACTATTTTACATTCTTTTCTTATGCACCCTTTGGAATCCAGTGTGTTTCACACTTATAGCACATGCTATTTTATTTTATTTATTTTTAAATCCTGAGGGTATGTTTATTGATTACACAGAGAGAGGAAGGGGGAGGGGAGAGAAAGAGACATTGATGTGAAAGAAAAATACTAATCTGTTGCCTCCTGTTCATGCCCCAACTGGGGATCGAACCTGCAACATTTTTGGTGTATGCGTCCAGGCTCCAGCCAACTGAGCTGCCTGTCCAGGGCAGCACGTGTCATTTTAGGCTGGTGCATTGCTAGTGCTCGCTGGCCACACGTGCCAGTGGCTGACATTTGGGACAGTGCAGCCCTGGAGAGATAGGAAAAGCCTCCGCAGGGGTGCAGGGTGCCTGGGGCTCGTGGGAGCCATGGGAGCCAGGGCCCCAAAGGGAGCGAAGGCTGGAGGGGCTCAAAGGTCTGCGAGCGGTGAGGCCAATGCTCGCCCTAAGTCGAGCCTGATTTTGATGGAAAGTGGGCGTCATGCACGTGGGTATTTTTTTCCTCTCAGGAGGGGAGACAAAGAAGAGGAAATGTGGAGGTCGCGTGACCATCACACATGATCGCTGTAGTGACCACTCCCCCCACCCAGCCTGTCCGTTCCCAGTGCTCTGCTCAAAGTGGAAATAATTACTGCAAAACTCCGTCTCATCTCAACTTAGTCATCAGTGCCTTGCTCCAGGACGCTTCAGTGTTAGCCAGGAGTGAAACCTCTCGAGGCAACAACCAATTTCAGAACTGTAAGGTACGTTTTCATAACTTATTTTATTTTGAAATAATTACTAGTACAACTCCCAAATATCCTTTATCCAGATTTACCAATTTTAACATTTTGCCACATTTGCACACTAATTGACATATACTCATGTGTACATTTGTATACCTACACATACATGTGTTATTTTTTGTTACTGTTTTTATGAACCACAGATTGCAGAATCAGGCTCTTTTGCATTTATGTTCTTCAGCTGCTATTTCCTAAGATCAAGGGCATGCTGTCCACCTAAGTGCAGTGCAGTTACCCAAATCAGGAAATTTATTTATATTTTTTAAAATTTATTATTTTAAGTATATTTTATTGATTATGCTATTACAGTTTTCCCAATTTCCCCTCTTATTCCTCCTCTGCCCTGCACCCCCAAAGTCTCCAGCATTCCCCCGCCCTTAGTTCATGTCCATGGGTTGTACATACAAGTTCTTTGAATTTTCTGTTCCCTACACCATTTTTATCTCTCCCCGTCTATTTTATGCCTACCAATTATACTTCTTCCCTGTACCTTTTCTCTCCTATTCCTCCCTTCCCTCTCCCCGCCAAAATCCCTCCATATGATGTCTGTTTCTCTGATTCTGTTCCTGTTCTAGTTGTTTGCTTAGTTGTTTTCATTGTTTTTCCTTTCTTTTAGGTTCAGTTGTTGATAGTTGTGAGTTTGGTGTCATTTTACTGTTCACATTTTTGATCTTCTTCAATTTCTTAGATAAGTTTCTTTAACATTTCATATAATAAGGGCTTGGTGATGATGAACTCCTTTAACGACCTTATCTGGGAAGTACTTTGTCTGCCCTTCCATTCTAAATGGCTTTGCTGGATAGAGTCATCTTGGGTGTAGGTCCTTGCCTTTCATGACTTCAAATACTTCTATCCAGTCTCTTCTTGCCTGCAAGGTCTCTTTTGAGAAATCAGCTGATAGTCTAATGGGTACTCCTTTGTAGGTAACTGTTTCCTTTCCTCTTGATGCTTTTAAGATGCTCTCTTTGTCTTTAATCTTGGGTAACTTAATGATGACATGCCATGGCGTGTTCCTCTTTGGGTTCAACTTCTCTGGGACTCTCTGAGCTTCCTGAACTTCCTGGAAGTCTATTTCCTTTGCCAGATTGGGGAAGTTTTCCTTCGTTATTTGTTCAAGTAAGTTTTCAATTTCTCGCTCTTGTTCTTCTCCTTCTGGCACCCCTATAATTTGGATATTAAAACATTTAAAGTTGTCCCAGAGGTTCCTAAGCCTTTTTTCATTTTTTTGAATTCTTGTTTCTTCATGCTGTTCCAGTTGGATGTTTATTTCTTCCTTTTGTTCCAAACCGTAGGTTTGAGTCCTGGTTTTCTTCCTGTCACTGTTGGTTCCCTGTATATTTTGCTTTATTTCACTTTGGGTATTCTTCATTTGTTTTGTTTTTTCATTTTGTGACCAAGCTCAGTCAGTTCTGTGAGCATTTTGATTACCAGGGTTCTGAACTCTCCATCAGATAGGTTGGCTATCTCCTTATCACTTAGCTCTCTTTCTGGAGTTTTGGTCTGTTCTTTCATTTGGGCCTATTTCTTTGTCTTGAGGCACCTGTCAAGTTGTGAGGGGGAGGGGCCTTCAGTATTCACCCAGGCAGGGCAACCCTCGTTGCTGCCTGTGGGGGAGGGGCCAGAGAGGGAGCAATGCGGCTCACCTGCTGGGCTGTAGTGCACTTTCCAACGGACTCACGTGTGAGATTGGGAGCTCCTCCCACTGTGACAACCACCATAGTCTACAGTCAGCTCTGAGTCTCGGTTTCGTCTTCAGCCAGTCCTGTCCCACCTGCCGTCTTGCCATGAATTCTCTCCGTCCACCCGTCTTACCCGTCTGCTTGGTCTGGTTGACTGTTTCTTTAATTCCTTGGTTGTTGGAGTTCCGTGCTGTTTGATTTTCTGGCACTTCTGGTTGTTTATTGATTTTAGATTGGTTGCTTTTCTCCTTTTGGTTGTGCGAGGAAGCAAAGGGTTTCTACCTATGCCTCCATCTTGGCCAGAACTCCAAATCAGAAGATTTAATATTCATATGCTACTATTATCTAACCCCTAGTTGACAGCCCCTTTTTTCCAACTTTCCAATAATGTATTTTAGAGCAGCCGTCTCCCAGGACCCAGCGTGCTGCGTGCACTGCTTTCAGCTGTCTCTTTAGTCTCTTCTGATGTGAAACGTTCCCTCAGCCTGCTTTCCCTTTCATGACATTACACTACTTGAAGAGTACAGGCTAGTTTTTTTTTAATAGAACGCTCCTCTCTTTTGAGTTGTCTTTCTCATGCAGTTGCCTTTGTGAGACTGTTTGGTTTGCTGTTTGTAAGTTTGTAACTTTTTTATTTTTCAGTTACAGTTTGCATTCCACATTGTTTTGTGTTAGTTTCAGGTGTACAGCATAGTGGTCAGACACTCATATACTTTACAAAGTGTTCACCCGATATGTCCAGCACCCACCTGGCACCACATGTCGTTATTACAATGTTATTGACTATGTTCCCTGAGCGGTACTTCACATCCCTGTGACTGTTGTGCAACAGCCAATTTGTATTTCTTAATGCCTTCGCCTTTTTCATCCAGCCCTCCAATCCACCTCCCCTCCGGCAACCGTCAGTCTGTTCTCTGCATCTATGAGTTGTTTCTGTTTTGTTTGTTCATTTATACATGCATTGTTCTTTAGATTCCACATGCAAGTGAGATCATACAGTGTTGGTCTTTCTCTAACTTCCTTCACTTAGCATAACTGTCCCTATTTCCTCCAAGTATCTGTGGGGAGGACTGTGGGGACTGACTTGTGATGTTCGTGCCTGGGTCCGAAAGGCAGGTGGGACTGTCAGGATAGGGAAAGAGGGTAGGGACAGACCCCACCAAAGTCACAGTCTGGAGAAAAGCTGGGAAATGCTGATATGGAGCACGCCGAGCAGCCACATTTCAAAGAAGTATATAAAGCCACTGAATCACAACTCTCTCTTTGTACAGAGTTAACGAGTTGTTTCACTTCTCCTGTCAGTCCTTGTCTGACTGTGCCTTTAGTTGCTCGCCTGCTGACACGCGTGCTCGTAAACAGTGTGAAACAGGTTCTGTGAGACTGAGAATCAAAGCAGCCCTCCGTCAAGGGATGCTCACGGAGCCCGTGGCCCCAACTCCCAAGGCCGGGATCCCAGGCTGGGAGCTGGAGTCATGTCTCCTCGGAACCTGCATGTGCACATCCTGGCCTTTCCTTTCTACATGCAGGAGCGCACTTTGGCTCTAAGCCATTCCCAGCGTTCTGTTTGATTGCTGGTTGAAGCACTATGAAAGATCACACGGGTGCTCCTGATGAGTCAACCAGTATGAACATGACTTTGAAGTGCCAGGGGACTGTGGGACACAATTCAACTTGTGGCCTCACACCATGTGACTCTGTCCAGTAGCAGATGACATTTTATGAGAAAAGGTCAAGCAGAACTTACAGAAGCTACTCAGCTAAAGTGGGTGCTTGGATGGTTTGAAAACC
Organism: Tonatia bakeri; assembly: GCA_004024845.1. Lineage (NCBI taxonomy): Eukaryota > Metazoa > Chordata > Mammalia > Chiroptera > Phyllostomidae > Tonatia > Tonatia bakeri. The sequence continues at coordinate 111,158 of PVIA01000302.1, read as the reverse complement.
ATGTGAAGCTCTTTGGAAAAGTTATTCTCTTTTAAAAGGAGTTACTGGTCTTGGGAAAGGTTGGAATTAAGCCATTATCTAGTTCCACACATAAAAAATAGTTTGAATTTCTGGGTTGCTTTTCCAAGGTCAAACATCAGCCTCCCCATTAGTGAACCCGTGGAGTAGACACTATTCACTGCCTACCCTAGAGCCACTCCCTTATTCCTCATTTTCCCGTGCCGTTCGAGCTTTGGGTGGGGATATCTAGTGCTCAAGGGCAGGGGTGCACCCCCAGTCTAAGTCAGCACAGGCCCTTGATTTCATGTCTGTTTGGAACTGGCGTTCACACCCTGTGTGGTCACATTCTGGTTACTAGCACAGGGGCAAGTCTGCTGGGGGAGCCTCAGGGAACATGTTCCCCTCCTCTAGGAGGAGGGTCTAGCAGGCCAAGTTCTCTGCCCATGTTGCTGCCACTTTTCAGCCTTTGAACTGTGGTCACTAATGAGGAGCTGCTGATAGTATCTGGCAGCCCTGGGTTGGGGCACAGGAGAAGAAACCTTGCCCCAGGGCCCTGAACTGGCTTCATCCAGCTGCTGAATCAAGGCCAGTCCTATCTCTGGATTTCTACTCCTGTGAGAATTAAGAACCCTGTCAGTAGGCTAGTCTGGTACCTGAAGCCAAAAGTAATTCTAAGTCGTTATAATTAGGACTGATTACCTGCAGGCCTCTGTATGGAGCAATCAGGGCAGTCAGAGATACACTGGATATGATTTTCATCCTCAAGGGACATTCAGTCTGGTTTGGGGCTGGCAAAGGTCTCCAGAAAAGGGCTGGCGAGTAAATACTTGAGGCTTTGCGAGACGTCTAGTCTCGGTTGTGAGTGCTCAGCCCTGCAGTTGTGACAAAGCAGCGAGGACAATATGTGAGTGTGGCTGCAGTTTTATGGACACTGAAATTTGTATTTTGTACACTGTTCAGGTGTCACAAAATATTCTCTTTTTTCCCATCAGCTATTTCAAGATGTAAAAACCTTTCCTGGTGGGCTGCACAAAACTGTGAGGTCAGCTGGGTTTCTTCACTCATAGATTACTGATGCCCGTGCTGGGTGAGGGGAAGCCTAGGAAAAAAAGAGTAAATTTTTGATGCACAGGAAGGGAAAAGAAAACTTAGGGAAAAGACAGGCTTTAAAGTGTGGCTGTTCTTTCACTTTTGTCCTCGAACAAAAAGAAAACCTCTGGGCAGCTGAGAAGGGCTGAGGGGGAGTTGAGAGAGGACTGGAAAACCAGTGTGAACGGAAGAAATGTTCAAGGACTGACATGCCCTTGCGGTTTACTTTGAGAAGTTCTCTCCTACCCCTACATCACTGAGCTGTTCACACACACTTATTAATGGCTATTGATGCTGTTATTCCAGCATCCAAATTTCGGCCTTAAATGGATCTAGCATTCACTTGGTACGTGGTGTTAGGTGGGGGCCCAGTTTCATTCGGATCCACGTACCAGCACGATTTCCCCAGACTGTCTTTCAAGCAGCCCTCTCTTTCCTGGTGTGTTGTGGTGGGTGGCTGGGGACAACCCGGGTGTCTGTCACCTGCAGAAGGAGGGGCCATGTGTAAGGTGCGCACATGGGTACCAAGCAGCAGGGAGAAGCCTGGACGTCCTCAGACTGACGTGGACCTTAAGACTTAAAGAGAACGTTGCACACGACAATTCTGTGACACAGAGACACGTGCCTCTGCCGTCACTGCACCCTCCACACCAGCACTGGGACGCAGCGTCGCCTTAGACAGAATGTGGGGTGGGGGTCAGGAGTGAGGAAAGCAAAAAGGAGAATAGATCAAACATAACGCGAGGGAGCAGACTTGTGTGGAGACTGAGGACAAGAATGTGCTTCCAACAGAGGAAGTAAGAATAACCCTCTTCGTCTAGGTTAACATTTTTTTTTAAAGTTTATGAGCGTCTTGAGAAAGCAGACCTGTTTCATGTTGTGGCCGGGGCTCTCCTGATCATTCTTGCCTTCCCCGTGAGAGGTTAGTCATTTACACGCCATGGCAGGCAGCTCCCTCCCAGGAGGAGCGGCGGCCCGCATGATGCGGGAAAAGTGCCAGTGGTGTTGTCAGGTGTGGGTGGGCGTTAGGGAGTGAGAGCGTGAGAAAGGACTGGAGTGGCGTCTCTGGGAGACTCGCAGGTTGTGTGGCTGGACCACAGGGTCAACACCCATTCACCCCAGACGACAGCAGCAGTGACTGTGATGATTACTTTTCTGTCCTGGATGATAATCTAAGTGTTTCACATCCTTACAACTACACATGGTGGGTGGGCACTTTAACCATTCTGATTTTCCAGATGAGGAGACTAGGGCACAGAGAGGTCAGGTAATTTGCCCAGGATCACACAGCAAGTAAGTATTGGAACTGGGATTTGAACCCTTGTGGTCTGGTTCCAGAATCTGCTGCTGAATCCTCTCAGTGCTGAGGGTTTCACTAGGTGTTGGCAGGATCTGGTGAAGCTACAATATATTATCGGCACCACTTATACTCATTATTAACGGTTTAATTATAAAAGGTTTGACTTTTTGAAAATATGGGGACATTTGTTATTATAGGGGGAATAATACATATAGATTTTTTTGGCCTTAAAGTCTTTTATCAGGAAGATTTGTTCTGGGGTTTTATTTCTCGATAAATTAATACGCTGCTATTTTTATTTTTAAATAAAAAATATTGAGGGCCACAATCTAGGCTGAATTCTACTGTGAGGTGCCCTTCCTGGGCCTGGACATGGAGAGTGACAGGGTGAGAAGGGGCCGTTTTGAGGACCAGTTAACAGGTTCACCCGACCTTTTAACCTCTTCATTGTGCAGTCTGTGACTTGGCCAACGGGAAGGACTTTGGTGTGTCTTCATTAGTCCGAGAAATAAACGGTTGCAGTCCACACTGCCAAACAGATGAAGGTACTGTCAGTGAGCAGAATAAAAAGGGCCGGAAAGCAGGCGACGAGGATCGTGTCAGCGAGCCGCATCGCAGGGAAAGCCACAGAGTTTTGTGTTCGGGCCTCTCCTGGGGCGGGCCGCTCTTTCAGGCCCATGTTTTGGAGTGCGTTCAAACCGAGAAGAAAGAGCGACATTCTTCGTTCGCCAGAGATAACAAGAGGCATTTTCAGTGGGATTTAATGCCGGGTCGGGGCTGCGGCAAGCATGGAAATAACGGAGTCTGAACTCACTGAACCGATGTGTGTTGTTCACTGATGCTCGAAAATGAAAAGACCCCTTTGATTCAGGTTCTCTGCCCCCGGCTCCCTTCCTCGAGGGTGTGAGGAATTGGCATGACACGTGAGGCCAAAGAGAGTGACACCGTGAAAAAGAGACACATGGAGGAAGTGGGCTCCTCCGGCAGGAACACCCCGGCGCTGGTGAAAGGGAACATTGAACGCCCGTGGGGCCAGGCCGGGGGCCACAGCTGTCAGATGAGGCTTCTGTCAAGGGAATCGGGCCTCTGGGAAGAATTAAGGCCGGGGCTGCGCTGAGGTGGCGGGGGAGGGCTCCGAATGGTGGAAAGACAGCTGGGTTGGCACGGGGAGAGTGCACCAGGCCCCCTGAAAGGCAGCTCTGCTGCGAATAAGGGCCCTTGTTCAATGACATTCGGTCCCCAGGGGCTCAACCAGACCTGCTGAGAGGAGGTGGCTGTCTCCCTGGGTCAGCTCACACTGGAGTCCAAGGCACATGGGGCTGCAGTTTAAAGTCTTAATCCAGCTTCCAAGAGGAGAGGATTATGGCAATATGCTTTCATAGGTGCACCCTTCAGAAAGACAGCAGGCCTAGAGGGGACACTCCTGTGAGACAAATGACAAGGACAATCAGGAGAAGGAGGAGGAGGAAGAACTTTAAGACTGAGCCCTCCCTTTCTTTATACATACATATCTTTATACATGTTCATTCTATTATAAAAAATTTCAGATGTACATGAAAACAAAATAGTACAATGATCCCCTGTATAGCCATCACCTGGATCTAATAATCACTAACATTTTGCCTTTTTTCTTTAAATATTTTTCATGTCTACTTCTTTCCTATTATTTAAAAGCAAATTTCACATACTTCCTGAACACTTCAGTATGCTTCACTAAAAAAAAGAACCTTTTTTTTGTAACTTCAAACTGTAACAATTAGAAGTTAATAATTCCTTAATATCACTTTGCACTTAGTCCATTGCATTAGTTATCTGCTGCTGTGGAGGGCACCCAACTCTGCCCTAGATCTGCTGAGCCTGCTTACCTCTCCTCCTCCCACAGGCCACAGACATAGCCACCGATGCCGAAGTACTGGGGAGTTAAGGCCCCGGGGCGGGGGGGGGGGGGGGGGGGGGGGGGGGGGGGGGGGGGGGGGGGGGGGGGGGGTGCGGAGTTGGGCCAGTGAAAGAGAGGAGAGGGGAAGGAGGCTGCAGATAAATTACTTGCTTCTCTGGCCCTGGCTGGTGTGGCTCAGTGGATTGAGTGCCAGCCAGCCTGTGAACCAAAAGGTCACCAGTTCAATTCCCCGTCAGGGCACATGCCTGAGTTACAGGCCAGGTCCCCAGTAGGGGGTGCAGGAGAGGCAATCACACATTGAAGTTTCCCTGTCTCTCTCCCACCCTTCCCCTCTCTCTAAAAACAAACAAACAAATAAATACAATCTTTAAAAAAATTACTTGCTTCTCCTTCTTGACAACAGATTGTCAAATGCAGTAGTTTTATGTGGCCTCTTGTGAGATACCCTGTGATAATGAGCAACCTTCTGTGTTAGTTACAAGGCAGTGGCCAGCTTGATTGTACATGCCTCCTTCCCCACCTCCTTCTCCTTTCCGATCACTGTTGCTTCCCTTGGATCGTATGCCCCAAGATGGCATTAAGGTGTAAATTCTTGTCTCAGGCCTCTTTCTAGGGCTAGGACACAACCCTCTGAGATCTTATGGTAGAATGTAAACAGATGCACTAAAAAACACCCCCAGCCACTTGAAAGCCACTGTCTAGCTATGACAGCCCTCTTTCCATCCAAAGGGACATCTTTATCCAGAGTCCCATCAGCTCATAGAGAAAGGCCCAGAGTGGAAAATGGTGAAAACTCCAACTCGGCCACTGCCACTGGAGAGTGTGGAGTCTGCACTGATACATTGTGGCCACAGTCCTCCTCCTTGGCTTCATACGTTTTCCTGCCCTCACTTTTCTTTTGCCCCAACTTCCTCAGCTGTTTCTTTAACTTCTATCTTCCTATATATATTTTTGTAAGTCATCTCCCATCCTTTATAGAAGAAAAATAACTGCTCAGTAAATAAATGTCAATTTTTAAAATAAATCACATCTTAACAAGATCAAGTGCTATCTTTCCCTAAAATCCCAATAAACTAACAAGACTTTTTCAGGACGTACTCACTTAAGCAGTATTATTTATTCACTAGAGCATTCTTACACAGCAGTGAAGGGGGGGCGGGGCAGTCCCATGCGGTCATGGGATTGCTCTGCAAGGGCCTTTGCCTGCTCCTAAAATGCATCCAGGCCAGCAAACCCCATGACATCCAGTCAGCTGCCCAAGCCTGCCCAGGCAATCACTACCACCCTCTTCCTCTTTCTCAGCAGGAAAACAAATCCAAACCAACTCACTGTCTACTGAACAGACAAATGCCCTCTGGCTTTCTCTGGCACCCAAATGCAACGTAATTAGTCTGCCACTTATGCAGGAAACAGGGGAGCCCAGAAAGCCAGCCACCAGTTAACTCCCTTTGCCTGTGGCGGATTATTTGAAATACTGCAGGAAGAGGAGTGAACGAGGACCAGGCGCCATCACACCGTTGAGCTCTGACGAACCACCAGGATGTGCGAACCCGCAGGAGACAGCAGGGTCTGCTCAGCTTCGGTCATTCTGGTGCTGCTTTCCCGGTCTTGGTCATATTGTGTGCTTTTTATTGTCATTTTTACTTAAAAATGACATGTTTATTGTTGAGTCTACTAGCGATCCTTGAATCTCACCCTAAACAACAGTACCCGTGAATTCAGGAGTTTGGTATGCAAGCTATGTTTTTTTTCTGGATATAGAGAAATATTGTAATCTACCTACAGAAAAGTAAGCTATTGTAAAATAAATATTGGAAACCTACTGAACCAAACAAAAATGTCTTCACGTGCCTCCTAAAGTCATCTCACGTACCTCCAGTGGCAGACGTGCCAGTCTGGGACACACCAGAGGGGGAACTTGATTCCGGGGCTGCCCAGGAAATGGTTGGCTATCGCGGGATTTGGAAGATTAGAGAACCTGTCCTTTAACAGAGTCAGGCATACATACATACATACATTATTATAGAGGAGTCGTTGAACACCATAAATGTAAGTGACCCCCCCAAATTAATGCAATCAGCAAACGTGTGTATTGGTTCCACCTTCTAAATTTGGTAAGGAGGCCATCTGGTTCCTTTTCTGCTTCAGGGATTACTCAGTGATTTTGTTTCAAGCTTCCTTTTGCACTCCTCTCTGCTAAGGCTCTTGATTAAACGGGAGTTAGGGAGCTGTGCTGGGATGAAGCGCTGCTGTCACAGGATAAAGGGTAACTACGGTGCTTTGCCGTGAATAACGTGCTCCCATGTATAATGCGTAACCACGTTTTGTGTGCATTAGACATGGGATTAGTATGCCCATGGTATGTAATCATTATACCCATATACGATGTACATCCTTATTTTTCCCTAAAAAATTTGGGCAAAAAGTGCACATTATACATGACAGAATATGGCAGTGTACACAGATCTAGGGGAAAAGTTAGATTTGGGAAAACCAAAATAATCACAAGGTCAGGTAAATGAGTATAGCTTGTATACAATTCCTGTTTCTGTTTTGATGCTGCCTCTGGCAAAACTGAGCCTTTAAAACAATTATGTTTACTAATGCCAAGAGTGCAGCATTTGTAAAGCCCTTTAGAAACAAGGCCGGCAGCTATAAATAAGTGCATTCAGTTTATCAGCAGCAGTAAAAGAATGTCTTGTTTCTAAAATACTAGCACATGTTGTGGCCGGAGGGAAGGCTGTATTCCAAAGTGAGTTTCCCTGGGAGCCCGTGTGGAACGACGAATGGTGGTGGAGAGGGGTGAGCCCCGTCAGAAAGGGGCTATTTCAGTCTGTCTTCGCCCGTGCTGGCCATGGGGGAAGGAGGGCAGGACGGCCTCTGTTGTAAGGGTTAAAAATGGGATTGCTGGTGCTTTGCTAGGCACAACTGAGCGTGTGAAGGCAAGAGAGAAAAGTACAATGTCTGCGAGGCCAAGGAAGAGAAAGCTTGTTTATCAGCAATAAAACAAGGATGGGAAATGCTATTGGGTATTAACTTGAGATCTGGACAGTGTTAGAGCTAAGTTCCAGGACTTCAAAACTGAGGCTAGCCCAGAGGTGTTTGTAAAGCGATTGAGAAAAAATCAGGCACCAGAAGCAGAAAGGACACATGGCGTGCTCCTGAGAGCTGCTGCAGTTAGCCACAAGTGCAGGTTCGCGGCGTCAGCGTGATGGGTTGGCAGGGTTAGGGCATTGTGGGACAGGCAAGGCCATTCACCACAAAGCCAGGGGACTAAGACAAGGGCTGAGAAGTCAGGCACTGGCCTGGGGGCACCATCACCTCTTTGGGGATGGAGGGTATGGGTTGTGGTAGTGGCTTTCTCCATGGCTTGGGTTATAGTGGCCTTTAGACACTAGCAAAAGAAGGGAAATTGAAAATTTCAAGGTTTTTACCGGTTCTTCTGCACTGTTATGGTGAAAGCAGAGGCTACGAGGCAGAAGAAATTAGGAGAAATGTATCCCCACCCCAAGAAGATCCAGAGAAGACGAGAAGGCAAGTGGAGCTTCCATAGACATTTGGAGCTGTGCCCCTAATTTTAGGGGAGTTTAAGAGAGCCCCTCTATGGACACGTGGATACTTTTGGTGAACAGAAAACAATGAAGAAAAAGTCTAGGCATTGCAGCCTCCACGGTCCCCTCGCCACTCCTCTTCCTCAAAGTAGTCACAGGGATAAACAATGTGACAAGTTGATGGTGTGATGGGAAGTTCCCTAAAAGCACAAAAAGCACAGTCCAGCAGTCACATGCTTATGCAGGTTGGTGAAGAGAGAACAGTGTGTGTATGAGGTGGGCCAGGCCCAGGAAGGCGCATCCTGACACCATTTGTGTTAGAAAATTGCTGGAAAGCCTGAATGTCCATCAGCAGAGGAGAGGTTGGGCAAATTACGACACATTTGTGCAATGGCAGTATACTAGACAGCTGTTGAAAGCAGGCAGCTCTTTGAATCAGAATTTGGTCAGGGTGTATCAGAAGAGACTTTGTGTATTCCATGGCTGATCCAGGTGGGTACACAGCCCTGGCCAGAGCCAGCGAGAGGCTGTGAGAAATGCTACATGTTTGTAGCATGTACGACGTGGTTTTGCACTGGCCTCCTTTTTCCAAATGTCACAATTTCTCATGTACAGGGGTGGGCAAAACCAGGTTACTACTAACAATAAATAATAACCTGCTAAACAAGAATCAACTCTCTCGTACAACTGTAAGCCTACTTTTGCCCACCCCTGTGTTCACGTACATAAAATCTGGTGAATTGTGTTGAAATGCAGTCTCTGACTTAGTAGGTTTGAAATGGGGCCTGAGATCCTGCATTTGTATCCAGCTTGCTGGGGTGTTGATGCTGCTGGCCCTAGGACCACCCTTTGAGGAGCAAGGGGTTTGCAGAGGAGTGGAACGGCTAGGTGGCAAGGATGTGTATCTTCGACGTCACTAGATAGCGCCAAATCACTCTCAGGTGCTTGCAATAACTCCCCTCCTATCAGCAGCTCCCAAGTCTCTACAACATTGTATCTTCTATGTCTGTTACTGTCAGATTTTAATTTTTTGCCAATTTAATGGGCATGAAGTGGTATCTTGTTATATTAATTTGCCTTTCATGAGTATTACTGGACCTCTTGAGTTTCTTATTGTATAATAATTCTCACTATAAACTATTATTTTGGGCAAATAAAATGTCCTCATTCATCTGTTTCATTCTTTCAAGCTTCCTTCTTAAAAGAGTCCCTCATATTTGCAAGGCTTTTTGACTGTTCCTTTTTAGAGTGTTAGAAATAAAAGTGGTGAGGCAGAACGAAAGAATGGAGCTGGAAAGGCACAGATAGCAGCAGCTACGATTGAGCCGCTGGAAGGATGTCTTAGCCTGGTGTATGCATGCTTCCCTAGCCCAGAGCAAGGGAGAAGGAACTGGAAGCTTAGGGACAGAGGGACAGGAGGGCTGTATCTTTTTTGATTCTTAGGAGAATGAATTTCACTTAAGGAAATAATTCTGCCCAGGTTAAGTCTTTGCCATCTAAGACAGTTACACTGTATCCTACAAATCACGTATGTGTAAGGAGAGATGGGAGACCACCTGTATTGTGGTGGAAGTGCATGTACATGGTAGAAAATGCTGATGAGCAAAAACAAACAGCCCCAAACCCACAGTCTGGTTCTAGATTTTGGTTTTCTCACTTAGAAAATCATCAGGATGATAGCACCTATTCATAGTGTTAAAAATAAAATAAAACAAAATAGTCAAAATCGTAGAAACAGAAAGTAGAAATGTGGTTGCCAGGGCTTGGGGGGCAGAGGGAGAGAAAGACGTTTAGTGGGTATAGAGTTGCAGTGTGGCAAGATGAAACAATTCTGGAGATGTCATACAACGTGAATGTTGTGTGCGCCACCTAACACTACTGAGTGATATACTTAAACACGCTTAATGTGGTACATTTAACATTATGTGGATTTTTTAAAACTACAATAAAAAAAACAAATCTGAGCTATAATTAACTTTTAGCACCCCCCCCCCAGATTGAATATGCTTTCCCCCAAATTGGACAACATTGTACATGGTATTTTATAACAGGCTTTTGCCTGCTGACTACAGAGTGAAAGCCTTTCCAAGTTATTCCCTATTCTTTTGGTCATTTAGACAGACTGTTAAATGTTCCAATATATGGATCTACCACAATTAACCAATTTCCTGTTGTTGGGCCAGAGATTGGGCTATTTTACCCTTATGAGCAATACCATACAACTAAATTTTGTTACACCTTTTAAATAGCTTTAACATCAGCTTGTTTCATCTCTCCCCTTGTAATCAGCTCTCAGCTGTTACACTTCTGCCTTCTAATCTTTGATCAGATAATCAAGCCAGTCAAATCAGTTTCCTTGTAACACAGCCAGCCCTCTTTGCAATCCCGTCACTTGCTCTTTGTCCCCCGTGAAAGGGACAGCTCTTGCAGCAGCGTGGAGGGAGGCTGTTTGTGCTTAGTTTGGGGTATGCCTTTCCGTTTGAGCTGCTCTCCCAGCACTGCCCCTCACCTCACTGCGTCCCTCCCAGCGTCGGCGCAGGCTCTTGCTGCCCTTTCCCTTCCTTTCCCTCTCAGGGCCGGGCTCAGTGCACCCGTACACTTGGCCCCCACCTCACTGCTACCTGTTTCTGGTTTTCTGGGGCCCTGCTGCCCGTTAACCTAGGATTAGGAGTTCCTGGCCTTCTTGGACTCCTGATACCGACATGTGGGCACCCTGTGGATTTCTACTTTGTGGGCTTTTTGCTTTAGTTTCTCACACTTTTAAGTTACCCATAGCACTTGTTTGTGCTTTTTTGACAACTGCACTATTTGACAGCTTTGGACCTCATTAGGTTCACCACATTTTGTGTGTGTGAGCACAGAAAACATGTCAATAATGAAGTCAAAACACAACTCCTAAATCACATATTACTAAGTAGCCTAAATGCAGCGGGATAGGCTCATTTCCCAAATTTGCCGGATCTCGTGGAACACTTCATTAAAAAACACGTTTCCAGGCCTAACCCAATGGGCACATCATTGACCAAGTACACGGGCGATAATCAAACTTTAGAAACACCGGCCCCTTACCTCCTCTCTCGGAGCTTCCAGGACATCGGGAAGTGCAGCGGAACCCAGGGGAGCCGGGTAAGCCTGTAACCTACCGATGGTAGTGACGCATTCATCCCATCCGGGTAGGAGAAGTCCAGAAGTCAGCTGCAAGTTGGAATAAACACTGGAAAGTCTTTAGGGCATGAGAACAAAGCAGGAACTAAGGTGGTCTGTTTATCACCTCTGCACCAAGGGTGGTTTCGAACATGGAACACTCAGGTACAGATTCTATCCAACTTCTGGAGTCCCGAAACTTGAGTTAGAGCCATATAGTTCTTCAAAAATTATATTAGAGCATCTGGATCGTCTAAGGACTATAATCCTTTGCACATAATAAAATCATTGGGTGTACATATCTTTTATTAGGTAAGGTTTTATTTTCACTTCCTATATTAGGAAACTATTCTTGAAGCACTAGCTGTGTAATTTTTGAGACTTGAGAAAGGAGCACAGAGCTCTGACATCTGGGCCTCAAAGCATGCCAGGTCTCTGGTTTCTTGGGTCAACCATGTATTAGCACCAAGATGTTACCCCCCGCCCCTCCCCGCAGCTGACACAGAGATCCAAGCATGTCTGAGAATTCTAATAAAGGCTGTAGAAACACAGCTGATGAATCCTGACCCTCTACACTCACTATTTGTTCACATGATCACAATTTCTATCCCTCTTATAATCCAACCATTTGATAGGATAATGTAAGGAATAAATAAAGTTCTATAAAAATTAGGCTAAGATAAAAATTAGCCTAAAATTGTTGAAGAAAACTCAAATGGCGGTCCATGAACAGCTAAAATTGAGGGGGGGAACAAAAGCATGAGGGGAAAATGCCTCTTAAGTCTGAAAAATATAAGTTTTCACTCTTTAAAAACTGTTATTTCTCTCTTTGAGAGGATCTTCTTTTACATGAAGGGAAGTCATGCTACTACTGTTTGTTTGGTGAGTAGGCTAAATATTTAAGCATTTTCCCCTGAATGGTTCTAGAAATTATCTCCTTCTTAAAAAAAAAAAAGGTTAAAGGTAAAACTTTAAAGGGTAAGATAGTAAAATGATATAGAATGAAAAAAGTACTTTATTCCGTGCACACTGACAGATTTGTAGTAATTGCAGTAAAAGAAAATAGCCTGCTCAGTATCGTTTTACTTAGGCTCAAGATAAAATGTTAAATTTCAAACCTCTAAATTTATTATTCAAAGCTCTACTCCTTATAAATATATATACATATACATGTGTTTATCTGTTCTTTTATATGAACCATTCACAATAATTTTAAGACATTCTTTTCTGTATTTAACATTGTCCTTTCAAATATTTAGAAGTTCCACAGGTGGTGGCTTCAGTGGAATTTTCCCCAGAGTAAACTTCTTAGACTGAAACTGCTCTAGTTCCTCTGCTGTTAGTTGATGTTTGGGTGTGAATATTTCATTATCTGTTGTCGTGCTGCCATTTGAGATCGGGACAGAGGTGGATGTGTTGCTATTTCCAAAACTGTCACTGGATGGCTTGGAAAAAGTAGTGTGAGACTGTGAGCCTGGATTTCCAAAGCCAACCACAGAACCGCTGCTTCCAAAGGCTGGGGCCCCTAGAGCTCCGAGAGGGCCTGCTACCATGGGGGCTGGGAACCCTGAAAACCCAGGTGAGCCAAACCCTGAAGCTGCAGGGGTTCTGAATGAAAACGAAGCAGCAGATGTGACCTGGGGTTTCCCAAACCCAGGAATTGGGGTAGACGTGGTGATGGCAGGACTGGTAGAGGGAACAGCTCCAAATGCTGGTGAACTCCCGAACACAGGCGGGCTTCCCGAAGGGGCAGTGGCAAATCCAGAGCTTGTTTTAAAACTAAAATTTTGAGCATTATCACTCATGCTGTTATTCACTGGAAAACCTACAAATAAACCAGAAAAAGACATCTATTATAGTCAGAAATGTAGCCACATTAATATACCCCCACCCCACTCCCCTCATTTTCCCCTTATTCCTGCCATGTTTGGATGTTGCAAAGAGAGAAGATTACTGGAAGGGAGAAGAGTGAAAACAAGAAGCTAGAACAAACCTGCTGAACCCCGTTGTTCTGTCTTCCTGCTACAGTGACCTCATCTGCACCATGATTTACCTTCACTCCAGAAGGCAGCTCTGAGGACCCTCAGAGAAGTGCACTTACACTTCTCCAGGGGGAAGGCTTGCCTACCCCCTACCCCCCACCCCCATGTCAAGGGAGCTGTCACTTGAGGATGATACTACATTGTTATACACAGTGACAAGAAAGTCCTCAAAGGTGCTGCTACCACAGCTATGAAAGTCTAAAAAAGCCATTCCTAAAATATACTTCTAAAGCTTGAGCCATAGGGTCTTTCAAAGAATAGCTAAGCCCATTCTGGCCCCTCCCCCTTTCACCAATGCTTGATGAATCAAATTCCTTGAAGCTCCATTATGGAAGGTGGTAGAATTTTCAAGGGTGACTTAAAATGGTACTTAATGTACCTTCAGGCTTTATGACTTGAAAACTATAAAATCTTATTTTTCAAAATCAGTGAAGTCCTGTGTTACTTTATCACTTACCTGGTGACCCAAATGCTGCTGTTTGGCTGCTGCCAAATCCAAATGTAGGTGCTGCTTGATTTATTGCATCCTTTATATCAGAGAGCTATAAAAAGGGCAAGTAATAGAGTACTGGATGAATAACTCTCAAGTACCTTTCTGTATATTTTAGAGCCAAATTCAATTTTTAAAACTGAACTTAAAAATGTACTAAAAAATGTGAAGTTAAATGTTTAACACAGAAAAATGCCCACAATAGGAATATGCATAGAAAAAAGTACACCAACCTCAAAGATTAAGAGTAAATGCTGATGAATTATGGTTTTAATTTTACTTATGCTTTTAAATAGTTTCTAGCCCTGGTTGATGTGGCTCAGTGGACTGAATGCTAGCCTGAGAACCGAAGGGTCAAAATTTCGATTCCCAGTCAGGGCACATGCTTGGGTTGTGGCCCAGGGAGGATGCGAGAGGCAACTGATTGGTGTATCTCTCACACATTGGTGTTTCTCTTCCTTCCCCTCTAAAGAGTAAATAAATAATATCTTTAAAAAAATAAATATTTTCTAAATTTCTCCAATGAACACATATTAAAATCAGAAAAATAATTTTTAATAATGTATGTTAGTATCTATAGGCTAATCTGCATTTATAAAGAATCTAGATATTAAGTAAGAGACACTACTAAAACTTACCACTAAAACCTATTAAACATTTCCTATTGCCTGTACATACTTTATGCTCTTGCTATTTCCTGCTATAGAAATGTCTTCCAGCTCTGCTTACTGAAATCTTCACCTCCCTTTCAAAAAACTTTTCACTTACCACTTCCCAAGAAGCCTTTCCTTCTCTAACCAACCCAAACAGATGTGACTTCTCTCACTTGGAAGCCCCAGTAGCCTATTTAAAACATAAACTTTATTGAGGTATAGTTTATATACAATAAAATGCATCCACACGTCTATATATCTATAAAATGTACACGTGTCAGTGAGTTTGACAAAGTTAGAACCACCACCACTATCAGGACTTAGGACACTTCCACTGCCCCGCAGAGCTCCCCGTGTCACTTTCCGGTCAACCCTCTCCCGGCTCCGGGCCCCAAGTCCATCAGCTGCTCTCTCTCACTGTACTGATGGGGAGGCTCATCTCTTCTTAAAGTTTCATATAAATGGAATCATTAAAGTGTATTCTTCTTCTTTTTTTTTTGGTCTAGCTTCTCTCCCTTAGCGTAATATTCATTAACAGGTAAATGAATAAACAAATTATGTTATAATCACACAACAGATTTAAAGAATGAGTTACTGATACACTAAGCCAGCTGCGAGTGGACTGAACAAGACCCTCACCTACAGAGGGGCCTCTGGGAAGCTGGCAGAGAGCAGGGAACCTCCAACCCTGAGGGAAGTTCTGCAGCTCTATGGACTCAGTTTTCGCTTCTAGATCAGCTCTCAGAATGGTGGTAGTGGGCCACCTCTCACCTAGGGACAGAATACTTTCAGCAAGTCCTACTAAATTCAAATGGCATTATAATACCTGAAAGGTGGAAGGGGTTGGCTGGCATAAGAGTCTAGTTATTTAGGAAGCACACAGTTAAGAAAGGGTGGAGTGCTGGGACGTTCAGTCAGTCATTCAGGAAGTTTAGGCAACTACCACTCTCATATCCTTTTTCAGAAAGCAGAAACATAAACTGCTTGGGAAACTGGAAACATTAAATTCTAAAGGTAAATATCTTATTTTAAAATAAGGTTCCTAAGCACTTTTTATGGGGGTAGAAAAAGCATAACTTTATTGACAGGGAGAATGAATATGCTAGTTACGTTCATGTACCTTTGGAGACAGGTGAGTATAACATAACTCCTAAAGGCATTTCTGTATAAGACAAGGAGTATATGGTAAGTATTCTTCAGTCACAAAAGTATACATTAGTTTAAATGTGCAGTCATATTTTTCTTTTTAAAAATATTTTAATTTATTTTTAGAGAGAGGGGAGGGAGAAAGAGAGGGAGAGAAACACTGATGCACGAGAGAAACATCTATTGGTTGCCTCTCACATGGCCACAACTGGGGACCTGGCCCACAACCCAGGCACGTGCCCTGACTGGGAATCAAACTGGCAACCTTTCGGTGTGTAGACCAGCGCTCAATCCACTGAGCCACACCAGCCAGGGCTTGGCAGAAAATTTTAACTTTGTTTTCCAAACAGAAAGTAAAATGCTTACAAAAAAGCAATAGATAAGACACTTCCGTATAGTAAACTCTCCAGAACTCACCAAAGCTATTTTAGTTGATGTATTTAGACTTTTCAGTTCATTCACCCTGTTCTTCCACTGATTTATTAACTGCTGGACGGAACTGAGCTGAAGAGAGAAGACAGAAAAATAATGAGTCAATACTGAATGTTTATATTCATCTATCAAATGACAACTTCACGTCTTTGCCGAAATTACAAAAAGTTTATGAAACATTTGTATGGCCCATAACTTGTAAAATTTGCATTGACCTGCCCCTATTTGCCAAAGATATTCCAGCTGTAGTCCCCTCTCCCTGTTCTCCAACTCCTTGAGTTACCTGGCTAAGAGTCACAAGTGTCTGGCAGCGAAGTCAGTTACACTCGGAGGGGAGTGAACACATGCACTAGTTACAACGCATGATCGTGACCGTACACAACACAAAAATACAGTCTCTGCCACTTCCTTTAGCACCAAACCTACTCAAACTCAGCCTTTTCACTTTTGATATTTAACATGTGAGGATGTTAACCTCTGTGACAGACTGCTTTATTTAACTTTGCTTTCCTAACATTCATCACAGTTTCTGCATCGAAGAGACGCTCCACAAATGTTTACCAAATAATGAAGGGTTTGATTTCTGGGACTGATGGCTGGATAATTTGTAATAAAATAAGGACATTCCTAGTTACTACAGTCAAAATATATTATCACCATTTTAGATAACCAATTAATTTCAAATAAAGTAATGCAGAAAGTAAAAGTAATTTAGAAAGCAAAAACTCCCTTGTCTTGAAAAAACTGTAGACCTTACCCACTTTGCCAACACAAGCAAACCTCTACTACAGAGAAGACAGTAATTAACAGCTGATCTGTTATTGAGGTAGATGAATAGGAAACAAACTTACATAACTCTGTAAGTTATTGCTGGTTAAGAAGTTATGGTATTCAAGCCTCAACTCCTCTGGTGAAATGTCTGTAAAACCTGAAGTAAGGAATCAATTGGAATCTTTAAATAAATGCCAATACTTCTGACAGTACAGTACAGCTAGAGGTGCTAGACAAGAAAATGTACTAATGTGGATCATTAGAAAATTTTCATAAAATATAAGGAAAAAATTCAATAAGAAAAAATTAGAATAAAATGTAACCATTGTCTTTGAAGGGAGAATTTTTTTTCTAAATATAAATGGAGAGGAAGAAAAAACAAAGAGAAGAACAAGAAAGTTGACTATTGTACACATTCAAACTTCTGTCTAAAAACACATTCTCTATGTCAGAAACTGTAATAAGCAAAATTAAAAGGCAGGTAAGCTGGGAAAACCATAACTGCAACATGTAGGAGAAGAACTGATGTTAATGTAAGAATAGTTCTTATAAATCACTAAGAATAATAAGCAAATATAATAAACAGGCAATTCACAAAAAATTCAAATAGCCAGTAAATAAATGAAATAAAAAAATTCAATTAAAAAATACAACTTAAAATAGAGATAAAGTGCTTTATTTATCAGATGGGCAAAGATTAAAAATGTTGTTTATTGTTTATAGGAATGTGGTGAAGCGGCCCTGACCAGTGCTCAGCTGGTTGGGCGCTGTCCTGCGAAGTGGAAGGTTGCTGGTTCGATTCCCAGTCAGGGTGCATGCCCAGATTGTGGGCCTGCTCCCCAGTTGGGCCATGTGTGAGAGGTGGCCAATCAAAGTTTCTCTCCCCTATTTCTCCCTCCCCTCCCCCACTCTAAAAATAAATACATAAAATCTTTTAATTTAAAAAAATAAAAGGAATATGGTAAAGTAGAATGGCCTAAACGGCCGTTAAGGAAATTAAAAATGTACCACTTTTACAGGAGAAAAATTGTCAATGAGCATTAACTACCTAGAAATGTTCACACCTTCTAATCTCAATAGGATTTCTAGGATTTAACCTCAGAAAATAATTAGATGCATTCAATCTACTACAATATACTGCCTGGTTGTGGTATATGAAGAAAACTTGTTTTCCCACAGATATTAGTTGGAAAAGGATGGTCTCTTCAGATAATTGTGACTACTCTTCCTTGATATTACACCAAAACTTGACAAGGGGTAGTTTCTAAAAGGTTGGCTATAATGTGGGCTCAGACTTTTTGTACTATTATATTAAATCCACTGGATAATTTAGCATTTAGAATGGATTTTTCAGGTATGTATAACTTTGTAATACTACAGATTGAACATCTGGAAAACACTGGATCACTGAGTTATCTAGAACCTCCAAACGCTGGCAAATGTTATTTTACTATATCAAAGTATTCATATTTGTTAATGTCACTATCCACCTCACTGGCAGAGACTTTAAGTATCAAGAAGTCATCAAGCCCACATTAGAAGAAAACAGTTTTTCATAATCTAATTTTCACTTGAAAGTTTGAATTTTATCATTGGCAATAAACACTCAGTTGTTCTCTATGAATTGACAGCCTCACTTAATTTATTTTTTAAGAAAATGTCACCAAATACTTAAGTCTAAACAACCATTGTTCTCAGTCATTCTTTCATTAAAAACTGACTTGTGGGGGAAGAGAAGTGGCTACTTCAGCTCCTAAGTCAAATACTCACACCAGACTTCCTCACACTTGAGTACGTGGCAGAAACAACTTTATGCGTGCTTCCCATTTTGTCACAGGGTATAGTAAAAAGGTTTGCACTTAAACCAAGATTTAATAAAATTAATAACTTCTACCATTTCATCAAGGACATTTTTAAGTGAAAATGACACTCATTTTTGAATTGACTACTGTTATAGGCTGGTAATACAGTGCACTGTCTCTGCCTTGAGTTATACTTTGATACAAGGAGTTTTATGCACCCTTGCTTTTGTTTCCACTATGCAAATGTAAACACAGTGAAAATGGCAATTAATGTGTTAGTATTATTATGAAAATATTTTTGAATTTTACAGCCCTTACAAGGGTCTCAGGAAGGGTTGCTAAATTCAGCAAATAATAATACAGGATGCCCAGTTAAATCTGAATTTCAGACATCCAAGTACTTTTTCAGTGTGTATATCACAAATGTTACTTGGTTATTCATATGCTAAAATATTACTCTTTGTTGATCTAAAATTTAGATAAACCTGGCAACCCTACTTAGGGATCTACAGTCCACATTTTGAGAACAGCTGCTTTAGGGCATTCATTAGGCATTAGGCTCAATTCTGAACTAATTTTAAAATGCTGAATACTTCCTCATTTTCTTTACTGAAAAATCACCACCCGAATTCTCTTACTTATTTGTATCACTTATTGTCCCCCTCCCTAAAGCACATGCTTAAGAAGGGAGGCATCTTGCCTTTCTTGCTCATCACAATATTCCTAGCTCTAGAATAGGGCCTAGCACAAAAGAAATTCGACAAGAATTTGTTGAACGAGTAAATAAATAACTAAGGAGGCGTGAGACACAAATGTTCAGAGAGAATGAGCAGGTAGAACTGGGACAGAGTAGAGATCCCAGAGTTCTGAGGGACGGCGAGGACTCTCATCTGCTAGGTCCCTGCTGTTTACTCCATAGGCCAGAAGCCCAGGACCACCCAGGGCGGGCTTAGAGAAGTGTGGCTATCTAGGTTTCAGCCTAGAAAGAGCTTAGAAACCATGGACAAAAGAAAAGGGGAGGCAAAGGCATATTCTATAGAAATGCTATCCCTGCAGCCCAGCTAAAGCTCCTTACCTACAAACATCTCCAGGATAGGCCTTCCTGTGCTCTATGAAAAACAACTATCCTTAAGAGGAAAGGCAGGGAAGAAAGAGAAAACAGAATCAGACTGCTAAGGCCTTAATGGCAGGCAGGATAAGACTCTTCTACTCACTGCAGGCAGCCAAGAGGTACTGCAGGGGTACCCACAGACAGCCAAGAAAGCAGAGCCTCTGCTTGGGCTTCAGAATTGGAACTGTGGATGGTCCTGATTTTACTGTTTTCTCATGAGAACTACAAATCTTAAAAGAACTATACCTTCTAACCTCAACCTCCGAGTCATGAAGTTGAGCTAGAATACTCAGGTACTTAGCTGTACTAACTACAGCTAAGTTTGTGCTTAATTCCTTTATTTGGCATTGTCTTGGTTTTAGAAAATAAGAGTTGTAAAACGTATTTTAAAAACAGTTTCTCAGTTACCTGAAATACTAGATTTTTTTTTCATTGGTGAGTAGGCAGAGAACATCCACTGCCCTGACGATTCCCAGACCTCCATGTCTTTTACAATTCCTTCCCTGATGAAAAAAAATAATAGTTTTCATCTGCTTACTAAAATTTATCTTTTATAATTTTCAATGATTGAAATTTTAAATTGCAGTAAATATATAACTTTAGATTTTCCATTATATTTTCTCAAGTGTTCTTTAAAGCAGAAACATATAGAAATACAAACTATATTTCATGTTACAGATATATTACATATTAAAGAAGTTCATAATTTTAGTTTCCCAGTACTCTGAACCATTAATCAACACATTTAATTGAGAACTATTGTACCATACATATATTAAAGAACTAAAATGTAATAAAATATACAATATAACTTTTTAAAAAATTTAACATCAACGATCATTTAACTGGGAAAGACAGAAAGTACCACATAATACAGAAGCATAACATTTTTAAAACGGTAGGACTTTAGATAACATTTTGTCTAATTTTCACATTATGCAAAAGGGTAAACAGACCCATACCCATACAGTTAATTTGTTGGCAAAGCTGTGGATAGAATCTGTTCTAAATTAAATTCCCTGTCCGGAATGCTACATTTAATAAAATGACAGATACAACAGAGAATCTATATTGAATTTAGGATTTTTACAACAACATCAAATACAGGAAGAAGGGGTTTCATTTGCTTTTTCCTTTTTAAAATATCAGTAGTATATGGTACATGGCTCAAAATGTTTACTGCTGGTTCTAATGTATGGAAAGTAAAAGACCAACAAGCACATTGGTGTTTTGTCCTAGGAGCCAGGAGCGGAGGGAAGTTGTACATGCCTGGCCAGGCACTATTTTGGCACCAGCCATAAATTATACTACAAATGTTCTTAAGAAATGATAAGGCGTTTATTCTATAATAATAAAAGAAACCAAATGAAACTAATTTGAATGAGGTAAATGAAGTAAAAGTTTTAGAAAGAAAAGTATGCCCTGGCTGATCGATGTGTGAATACTGATGTTTCTCTCCCTCTCTTCCTCCCTCCTTTCCTCTCTCTCTAAAAAATAAATAAAAATTTGCCCTGGCTGGCGTAGCTTAGTGGATTGAGCGCGGGCTGCGAACCAAAGCATCGCAGGTTCGATTCCCAGTCAGGGCACATGCCTGGGTTGCAGGCCACGGACCCCAGCAACCGCACATTGATGTTTGTTTCTCTCTCTCTCTCTCTCTCTCCCTCCCTTCCCTCTCTAAAAATAAATAAATAAATAAAATCTTCAAATAAATAAATAAATAAATAAATAAAAATTAAATAAAAATATGAGATATGTGACCTCTAAGATCACAAGTTGCTTTGTTACCTCATACTTTTTAAAGGTCTCATAATTTACAACAAACTTAAGTAGGACTACCTTTGAAAGGTATTCACAATATAGGGTTAACAATAGAAAAGTGGAAAAAGCATAATTAGCTCCGAGAAGGCACTGTACTGATATGGAAAGATGACACATTTTTAAGTGAAATAAAGTCTAGTATGATATCTTTTATATATACATACATACACATATATATATATGAAAAATAGTGGTTATCTCTGAGTGATTGGATCATGAATGCTTTTTCTTTTTGTTTATTCTGATTTTTTAAATAATGTATTGCTTCTGTTTAAAAATATATTGTATGTACTTTTTAAAAAAATAAGCAAATGGATAAGTAATTTTTCCGAAAGCTTTCACTTACAGAAGCTTCTTTTCATCTCTCTGTGCATCAGTGCTAGGTGAAGCAGCAAACAGGTTCTGAGGTAGTCCCACCCCCCTGTTCCTGTTGGTTGAAGCTCCAGAATCAAAGGAACCAAAAGAAGGCTTGTCTTGCTCTCTGCTGCCCCCCCACGGTGCAGGCTTGGAGAAACTGGATGGCTGGATAACACTGGAGGATCTCGGGCTGGCGGCATTCCACACGCGTCTGTTACTACCTGAAATAAACAATGAGACAAAACTATTTTACTGGCAACGCATCTTTTAAACCTCTATAAAGTTCATAATATTTTGTCTTATTACATATAGACATTATGCAAAGATTCAACATTCCCACTCATTTTAAATTACAAAACTTTTTCTTCATTTTTGACTTACATAATTCACTGTAGTATCTGCAAATCACATAATGGTCTAATTGCATTTCTAAATAACAAGATTGAAAGGACTTTAAATCCCCATAAAAATAGTGATATATTACTAAGTTCAGCTGACATAAGCTTATTAAGTAAATAACTGCTTGGTAGTGGAGTAGATAGAAGGCATGTATCCTAAATCATAAGTTCCTTCAGGATAAAAAGCTGCCTTTATCATTCTTTGCTCCCCCACTGGGCCTGACATAGTAATAACGTCTGAAAAATGGGGCATGTGTTAAAAAGTTTGTTGAAGATAAAAAGTTAGATTCTAGATTCTGTCCTTGAAGAGATGCTTAAATCTATCTGACTCAGTCCTCCCTTTGGGAAAACACATACCCACTTATCTTTCATAGGGCAATTATAAAGGTAATTTATGTGTAAATAATGCGCTAAGTTCCTCTACTATGAGAATATTACTAGTATTTCATAATTACCAAAGTGAGCCAACCGGACTATCCTCTCTCTCTCTATTTTTAAAAAGTCATCACTTTCTAGTTGGTTCTAAGATAATTCGCCTTGTTTCTCACTGAATTGGAGGTATTCTGTTACATATTAATATATACAAATGTGGAGTGATGGGATACACACTCATTTATGAAAATTCATCTCCCCAATGGAGAACTACCTAACCTAATAAAACCAAAGAGAAAAGGCAGTAGATTGCTGGACCAGATCCCTCAAGTATGGATTAATGATATTTTATTTTTCTAAAGCTCCAGATCCTCTGGGGAATGAAACAACTGAAGAAATTCAGTCCATCTTCCGAATACAGCTTTAGCCTTCATACTCCTTCATTCCAGGAGCATTCACTTGCTTCAGGTAGCTAAGTACACTGTTTATTTGATGAGTTTTATTACACTTTCTTCCTCAATTACTCTATCCATTCACATTTATTTGCTAATTATTCCATGTAGAGTGAGTCTTCACAGAATGTCAAAAATTACATTCTGTTGTTAATGGAAGTGAACTCACATTTATCAGACCCCGAGCCCTAATTTTTGGTTTGGAATATTTCATTAGGTCTGCTGTTGGTAATGCAAAAAAGACTGCCTTCCAGAAGAGGGACCAGATGTGAAAACGAAATGCAACTCCAGGTTGAAAGGTCAGATACAGAATCCCCCCAAAAAGGGGCAAAGAGGGGAGAGTGCGTCAGGGGAGTCAGCATCCCGTGAAGCCTTTAAGGACGAAGTTGTAATTCTAGGAAAACAAAACTTCTTCATCTGACCATTAAAACCTTGTGTTGTACTACGGTTTCATGCTTGACCTCTCCTCTCCTGGAAGACAGTGCTTTTCGCACCATCCGTAAGTGATATAATGAAATACGCCAACACGTCCGGCAGTCACTTAGGCCAGGGAAGCAAGTCAACGAGGTCCTCCACACCCCGTTCCCTCGTAGCCTAGAGTTCTTAATCGGGCACCCCATCCTCCCAATTTTGCCCCAAATTTTATGAGCATGTGCATCTGTCTGAGGAGCGGCTCTGTCAGCTATTTATTATTATCTTTCCAAAGGCGTTCGCGAGTTCCCCAGAGACCCCTGACTCTGATCCCAGTTGCTAGCCTCTCCCTCGAAAACAAAGTTGAGTAAAAATTATATTCGAGTCAAGGGTTAAAAAAAATAACAAAAAACAAGTACCCATAAAAGTATAGTAAAGCAAGGAGGCGTCTGGGTCGACCTTTGCCAATTCTCCGAACCACTGCCACTCACCGACAGGGCAGTTTTGACACGTACACTCGACTTAAAACTCATTGTTGGCATTAGTCTCCAGAGCCAAGCCCCTGCCTTTGTCCGCTCAACAAAAACCGACCGAGTGCCTCATACGCGAGTAAACACGTAGGAAGGAGACTGTGCCGGGCGCGGTGGACAGACGTCCCCTCACCGGTGCGCCGCGGCTAGCGCCGAGCCCCACGCGGGACGCCCGTTCCCCACCGGCTGGCCCCCAAGTCAGGCCCAACCCAGCTCGGCTAGAGGTGGCACAAGACTGAGGGCAACCTCACCTGAGGACTGCTGCTGCCGTCCCCCGCCCGCACTCCAGGCACCGGGATGTTCATTCCAGCACCGCTCTCCAAAGCGACACCGGCCTTGAAGGAAGAACTGACAGACGGTCATTGCGGCGGCGCCGCCGACACAACGGTCTCAGGGAGCGCCCCCAGCGAGGGGGAAAACCTGGAGATTCTAAAGCAACCGAAAGTTCCGGTCCCGCTGCTGTGACGTCATCTCCTAGAGCCCACGCAGGGCCGCCGGTCTTTCGTCCCTCCTCCACTGCTATGAGAGGCGTGAGTTTTACCCAATAGGAATTGAGAAGAGGGGGCGGGCCTTCTGTAAGGCGTGAGGCCGCGGAAGGCGGATAGATTGAACAGGTACTGAGAAAGAGGCTAGTTTGACGCTGTTGCGTTGCCGAGGGAGACGCGAGGTCGAAATGAGAAGAAAGCTAGTCCAACAAACCTAGAAGCAAGGACAGGAGAGGAGGATTAGCTGCGGCTTGAAAAACCGAGTGTATATTCATTTGCAACAGCTGGGAAAGTAAAAGTGTGCCCAGCTATTCGTAAGGATAGATTGTCAAAGGCAAATTGTAACGGTAACAGGAAACTATTTAAGAACCGACTGCAACTGAAAGGTATTGTAACAGCCCTCATTTCTTAAATGGTATATGTTCGTACACAACGAGAAACCTTGTTCCTTAAAGTCCACATAAACGTTGCTGTTTGAAATTATATCAACAAGGAATGAAATTTCCCACTCTTGCTTGGAGGATCTAAGACACTAACAGGGAAGCGGTTTCGATTTCTACCCAGGGGCGGAGCTCAGATGAGGGACTCCCGAAAAGAACATCCCATATTTTCTTTGCCACTTCCAAGGAGACATGACCTTACATCCACTTCTCAGTCCAGATCTGATGTTGAT
Organism: Tonatia bakeri; assembly: GCA_004024845.1. Classification (NCBI taxonomy): domain Eukaryota; kingdom Metazoa; phylum Chordata; class Mammalia; order Chiroptera; family Phyllostomidae; genus Tonatia; species Tonatia bakeri. The sequence goes on along the minus strand of PVIA01000302.1, from coordinate 86,234 downwards.
GCCTTTACACACAGCTGCTTTGCTTTGAATCTGTCAATACTGTTTCATTTAAATTTTACCTGAAGTCAATCTTCCCCCCAAATCCTACAACTCTTTGTACGGTGAGACACCCTACAGTTCTGGTGTTCAGTTTCTTTGGTTGTGATGAATCAATAAACCTGAGTTTTGTTGGACTGCAAGTTTGTCTCTGGCTTTTAGGACAGCGATTTCCAATCAGTTTGCTGCAAGACTTTTTAAAACATGCAGTACCTATTTAGTTAAGGCCACTGACCTCTCTTCCATTAGATTGTCAAATTAAAAAAGGAACAGCCAGCACAATAACTGTCCAGTGTGAATAAATCAAAATTATATCTATTTTTTGGTCATATCAACCAAAAATGTATATATTTTTGGTGTGCTGCACAATTTTAGTAATTAGTTTGTGTTCCATGAGTTGAAGATGGTTGAAAATTCCTGGTTTAGGATGACTGACTATTGAACTTGCTCATATACTTTGGATTTTTGAGGCCAGCCCAATCTACAGGAGCACTGGGAATAACGGGTGCAACCTAGCTTATTTTTTAAATGCAGTTTAATTCATTTATTTTACAACAAACTTAAGAGTTACAAATATAGTGCAAAGAATGTGTTGTTTTTTTTTTCCCCTGAGCCATTTGGGACTACATTGCAAACCTAACACCCCATCACCCAAATACTTATTTCCTACAAATAAGGAAATTCTCCCACTTAAGCACAATACAATTACCCAAATCAGAACATTAATATTGATGCATTAGTACCATCTAATCCTTAGCTTCCATTTATGTTTTGCCAAATGTCCCAATAATGTCCTTCAGAGGAAAAGAATCCAGTTCAAAATCATTGTGGACTTATATTTTTCTTTTTAATTTAAATTTTATTTTTCAATTACAGTTCACATTCAATACTATTTTGTATTAGTTTCAAGAGTACAGCGTAGTGGTCAGACACTCATATACTTTACAAAGTGTTCCCCCCAATAGTTGCAGTACCCATCTGATACCGTACATAGTTTTACAATATTATTGAATATTGTATGTCCCCTATGCATTACTTTATATCCCCATCACTATTTTGTAACCACCAGCTTTTACTTCTTAATCTCTACACCTTTTCCACCCAACTCCCCACCACCACCTGCTCCTCTGTTTTTATTTTGATTGTTTTTTGGTGTTGAATTGTATGAGTTCTTTATAAATTTTGGATATTAACACCTCATCAGATGTATCACTGGTGAATATCTTCTTCAATTCAGTAGGTTGTCTTCTCATTTTGTTGGTTTCCTTTGTTGTGCAAAAACTTTTTAGGCTTCATTTCTCCCCCTTGCCAGAGGAGATATATCAGAAAAAATAGTTCTAAGGGAGGTGTCAGAGATTTATTTTACTGCCTATGTTTTCTTTTAGGAATTTTATGGTTTCGAGTCTTAACATTTAAGTCTTTAGTTCATTTGGAGTTTATTCTTGTATATAGTATAAGAAGGTGGTATAATTTGATTTTTTGCATGTATCTGTCCAATTCTTCCAAGAGCGTTTATTGAATAGATTATCTTTACCCCACTGTATGTTCTTGCCTTCTGTCATGTTAATTGACCATATATATATTGCCTTACTCATATCTTTAAAATTGTAAAAATTGATTTGAGAGAGAGGGAAACATTAGTTTGATGTTCTACTTGTTTATACATTCATTAGCTGATTCTTGTATGTGCCCTGATGGGGGATGGAAATCTCAACCTGGGCGTACTAGGTAGGTGCTCTGATCAACTGAGCTAGCTGGCCAGGCTTCATTTTCTCCCTCCCGTTCTCTCTCTCTTTCTGAATCCTCACTTGAGGATATATTTACTGATTTTTGAGAGAGAGACAGGCACACTGATTGGTCACCTCCTGTACGTGCCCAGATCGGGGATGAAACCCACAACCTAGGTCTGTGCCCTGCCTGGGGGAATGAACCCACAACCTTCTGGTGTACGGGACGATGCTCCAGCCAGCTGAACCACCTGGCCAGGGCAGGCCTCATGTTTCTTTGGTCTCCGTACTGGAACATTTCCTCAGTCTCTCCTTGACTTTTGTGACCTTGACACTATTAAAGATCCTAGCTTGTTATTTGTAAAGCTCCTCAGTGAAGATTTATGTTTTCCCATGACACATTTCTTTTCTAGTGGAGTGAAAAATTCAAAACCCAACATAAAAATGTTCAGAATAGGCAAATCTAGAGAAAGAAAAATTAATGGTTGTCTAGGGCTGGGTGTTTGAGGGGTATAACTGAGTTGAATAATGTCCCCCCAAAAGTTATGACCACCCAGAACTTGAGAATGTGACTTTATTTGGAAATAAGGTCTTTGCAAATGTCATTAGTTAAGATTAGGTCATACCGGCTGGCAGGTGGGGAGAAGGCAGGCCAAACCCAATGACTGTTGTCTTTGTAACACCGCATAAAGCCAGACAGACACACAGGCAAGAAGGCCATGTAAAAACAGATGCAGCGAATGGAGGCAGTTACAAGCCGAGAAACGGCAAGACTACCAACAGCCAGGGGAGAGGCTTGGGTAGTTTCTGCCTCAGAGCTTCCGGAAGGGAGCAACCCTGACACCTTGATGTAGGACGTCTGGCCTCCAGAACTGAGGAAGAACACATTTGCTGTTGTAAGCCTTCACGTCTGTGGTGATTTGTTGCAGGGCGGTGGGGAACTGATACACAGAGACCCTGGGGGAGTGACCGCGACTGAGTACGGGTTTCTTTTTGTGGTGATGAGAACGTTCCAAAATCATGGTGACAGTTGCACAACTCTGTGAATGTGTTAAAGACCCTGGAATGGTGCACTTCACACGGTGAACTGTTTGATATGTGCCTTATATTGCAATAAAACTGTTACATACATAAAAACCTACATAAATACAAATACCATTATGCTTCTCACAATTTCATTCTCATTTAAACATTTTTAGTGTTTAAGATTATTAAACTCCCATATAAAGAAAACAATGAAAATTTAAATAGAAACACTGCTTCACGAATTTTAAAAACAATCACTAACACATCTAAAATAAAGAACAAATAAATTTAGCAGTCTATTTTAAGTTAAAAATATTTAATATTACCAGGTAAAAACATTGATGGTGACAGCTTTATATGGCTCATTCCATACATTTCATAATGTAAAAGGACAAAGCATTATGAGGAAAGAAATGAGTAGATGGGTTCATAAGAGACTTATTTACCACATAAAAGCAATTAATGTGAGATGACAAATATTTATTCAAATTCTTACAAAACTTTAAACACAACGGGGACAAATATCTCTGATGTGTCTTGCTAAGGAAATCATGTGCCTTTGTAATCCATAAGAAGCTCAAAGTCAACACTGATATTGTATAACGATCAGTGCTATTCTAGTGACTCATAACTTTGCTCTCAATAGCTTTATTTTTGGAATGATAATTGGATTTTATTTAAAGTGAGGACTGAAGAGACAATAATTTATTTCACTGGTTGATTTTAGAGAGAGAGAGAGAGGGAGGGGATAGGGGGGAGAGAGAGGAACATCGATTTGTTGTTCTGCTTATTTATGCATTCATTGATTGAATTGTGTGTGCCCTGACGGGATTGAACCCACAGCCTTGGTGTATCAGGATGACAGTAACCAACCGAGCTACCTGTCCAGGATTGAAACATAATCACTTTTGAAAGCACTGGGTAAAACAGTGATATAAATTAGTTATGGGTGAGAAGCTTGACATTTGTTTAAAAGATGGAATATGTTTAATTGGATTGAATATATTTCATCAAGTGTACGGTACACTTTTTAAAGTCCTGAAATGTGATTATGAAGTTTGTGAGAGAGTATGTGTATGCCTTGACTCACTCTGCCTTGCTTTTAAAAATGGAACAGGCTTGGCAATAAATGGAACAAAGGAAGACAAGCAAAATCATGTGAGACTAAGCTGTTCTATACTATTTTTTTAGTTCTTGAGTGAATCAAAACAAACAGACCTAATTACACAGCACTTCTGTGATGTATGAAAATAGAATCTAGAGCTAAGATGAGACTGTTTTACTGAGGAGCCAGTCCCCCACTCTGTCATAATCATAGTTGCAAATGTGAAATTCATTTAAGAATTTGTACTTTCACTGATGCTCATTATTTTTCAAGTTTTCTTGCTAGATATGTTCATGATTATGTGGCTGACTAAAATAAGGTCTGTAGTCAAGTAAGGAAATTTAAATAAAATACATGTATTTTATAAGGATCTTTCTTTACTTGAAACTTCCTTCCAAAAAAACCAAAAAAAACAAAAACAAAAACAAAAAAACCCAAAAAACATCCCACCAAATTAAAACTTTGTAACCAAACCCTTGGAACAAAGCACTGGTGGCCATATTTTTGAGTCTCCAAAGAGTCTTGAAGTCCACTCATTTTTCATGTTTCAAGGGTTTCTTCATTTGCTCCACAAGTATCAACAACACAAATTAAACAACTTGTTACTGGAAAAGCCCGGACTTTGGAGTTGGCAAACCATTTGTCTGTTTCAGTATTATATTCAAGGATGTGTCCTAGTCGACCCACACCTTGAAAACCAGCCAGAACATACACTATAGAGCCGACTGCTGCACACTTCACTGTCACACCCTTCCATGGCATTGGCGAGACCATCTTCCATTCATTCAATTTAATATCATAATACTCCACGTTGTCCAGACCGCCTGCAGAAGGGTAAAACACAAACACTGTGCGCAGTCCAGAGAAGGTCTCTTAGAGTAATAATTCTCTGCATTTTCCCAACACTTTTATTATGAAAATTTTCAAGCATGCAAAAAAAAGTGTAAGAATTTTACAGTGCCCACATATCTACCACTTAAATTCTTATGCTTACCTTAACACAGCAGAAATTTAATTTTTGTCATTTTTGAATCATAAATCTTTCTACAAAATTAAAAATTTTCTATCTGTTCTAGAAAAATAAAAACGTATAGCAATCTGTGAGTTTTCCTTTGGATTAATTATAATTATTCAAATGTCCTACTTTGTCCTTCTATCTATCTTTCAGTAGTTTACAGAAAATAGCAATGAGCAGAGAGAGAAGGGAAAGAAGTTATTTTATTGTTGCACTTAGGTAATGTTTAAAGGTGCCAACTAAAAGGTTGTGGAGTGTATATATATTCAGTCCAGATTTCCCTTATTTAAAGCAATTATTAAAAATTTTAGTACATTATTTAAGAAAATAAAAAGGTTAAATTAACTCATTTAAAAAACAGTAATAATGTTTTTATGCAGTGTTTAAAAATGTTTAGGAAACTTTGCCATTCAGAGCCTGGACACAAGTCCTAAAACCTGTACTTAAAAAGTTTAAAAGTAGTTTTTAAAACTTTGATTATTTCTGCCCTGGCTGGCGTAGCTCAGTGGATTGAGCGCGGGCTGCGAACCAGACATCGCGGGTTCGATTCCCAGTCAGGGCACATGCCTGGGTTGCGGGCCATGTCCCCCAGCGGCCGCACACTGATGTTTCTCTCTCTCTCTCTCTCCCTCTCCCTTCCCTCTCTAAAAATAAATAAATAAAATCTTAAAAAAAAAAAAAAAAAAAAAAAAAAAAACCTTTGATTATTTCTGTCACTCAGCAGTTCTTAAGCTAGTGTGATGCCATACCCCAGGGGGCACTCAGAAGTGTATAGAAGCCATCTGAGACTGTTACACTGACTGGTGGCCATTCCCCACATTTCATGAAAAAGGATGTTAAATGTACTCCAATGTTTCATAAAAGGCTAGTTCCCATAAACTATAAAAATAAGTATAATGATGTATGTGATAAACGCTTGTATCTAGATTTTAAGAAATGTTTCCATAACTTAAGATAAGAAAATAATCAGCAGACTCATTGGGAAAGTTGAAGTGCAGTGACATCACATACCTAAGCCATTCTGACCACCCACAGCAAATATCTTATCTTTCACAAAGACCAGTCCGTGATTCTTCCTGGCCTCAATCATTGGACACAGCTCAGTCCATCTGAGGAAAGAAAAGAAAGGTTTCAGTATGCCTGTTCACAGGCAGTAAAAGGACTCATGCTGATTCGTAAGGAAGACCAGTCGCATATGTGTACACACACACACACACCACCCCCCCCCCCCGGAAGGCGACAAAACAAAAGCTTCACAGTGGCTTTGAGCCATTTATCTATAGATGGGTAGATATGGATTCTATTCCCTTCAGCTCTGACACGATATGAGATGTAGAGGATGTCTGGAGACTACCAACATGTCTTTGGAAGAAATCCACTTCCTATAGTTCACAATGCCTTGTAAAATGGTAACAAAAATGAAGGGGAAGATACTTAAAGGACTATAAAGCGCAAATAGTGTCACATGTAATTTTAACTGACATGTATGTATGAGTAAGTGGAACACAAACTTGTCACGGGCCTCTCGCAAACTGGCAAATGAGGGGACGTGCTGATTACTGAGTGGCAGGGGTGGTGCTAAGTACGGGGGCATGAAACAGTGAGGAAATGAACGCAGATGAAATCCCAGTTAGACCTTTTGTTCATACTCAAAAACACACAGAGAACTTCAGAAGGAAAATTCACTTGCTTTTTTACAGGACTGTTCTTCCCTTACCAGAACAAGTTAGTGGGCAAATGTGTTCAACTTAAATGCTGTGCCAAAGAGCGACAGCAAAACTCTCGTGCTCTCTTAATAAACCTGAGGATCTTAGGAGATTTCCTAGTCTAAACACTAGGAAGAGACAAGTTTCAAGATACATTGCTTTCAATTCTATTTCTAAAATCGGTAACCAGTTGAACAAAATATGCATAAAAAACCTCTTGTAACTGCATTTTTTTAGGGGAAAGGAGTTGTTGATTATGCTTCCTTAAATCCTTTAAATGCAGGCAGAAAGCATAAATAAATAAATGCACATGACCATACTTTATAATTAAAATGTTGCTCTTAATTTTAAAAAAACATTAGCTGGAGTGGAAGACTTCTATGTTTTGTAGTCTGGCAATATTTCCTAAACATAACATTTGAGCCCAAGAGTTTTCCTTCTGGTTTTCCCTTCGTACGAGAAGGAAGGGACAGGGAGGGGCTCCCACAGGGTACAAGGTGAAGCCATTTGTTAAGGTATAGGAAGGGTCCAGGCTATAAACATGCCCCTGACCTTGGCACATTTAAAAGTGTCTGTACATTCTTAATACAAGGCTCTTTCTGCATTTTGACATGTTCTTCCACTAAGCTTACAGAATACAATACTGTGAATAAGAGTTTTAAATGAATACATACGTTTCTGTGGCAGGATCATAAACTTCACAGGAATTCAACACACGGCCAGAAACATTGTTCCCTAAGCTCCCACCACAAACATAGATGAGGCCATTGGCCTCCACCATCCCGTGGCTGCAGCGCTGGGTCAGCATGCTGGGCTTCGTGTGCCAGCTCTCAGTCCTCGTGTCATAGCATTCAAATAAATACAGAGCTGAGTTTCCTGTAAGAAAAGAGGGCCCCATCATGCCTGCTGTCGTGTGTGTATGGGCTTGGGGCGAGCTGACTGTAGAGTCGAGTCAGTGGCTGGAAGAAAGAATTTAGGGTTATAGAGTCTTCTCTGTACTCAATCGGTAACAGCAGCAACATGTAGGAATAGTTGGTAGAGACCTTGAAAAATATTCACAGAAGGATACATTGGACAGACTTATTTATTGGTAATTAAATTTTAGGAAAAGAAATTGGTTTGATTTTAAGGAAAATTAAATAGGAAACTGTATATGTGTCCTCAGGCCCAGTTGTGCATGATAGGAATTACCCAACCTTGAAATGTTTATACAGGGGAGAAAAGCATAACTATTTGCAGATGGTAAACCCATACCTTAAAATATAAAACTTATCATCTGATAATATGCTGAGGCTTATCATTTAATATTCTGTAACAGCCACTGCACCGCTAACAAATTGCTCCTCCTGACTGCTCTCAGTGGTTGTGTGGGTAAGCCCTGGAGTCACGCGGGTCTGTTCCTGAGTCTACGCTCAAGGCATCGCTGTATGTTTCTGGTGTGCTTTGATTATACTTTTTAATGGCAAAACATATATTCTGCTTTTCAACTTCTGTATATTATAGGAGCCCAATAATGTTTCAGAAATGATACTATCAAAGTGCTTTTCTTCCTTCCAAGAAAAGAGAAGTTAGAACTTGACCAAATTATTTCTCATCTTCTGTTTTCTGAACTTTGCTAATGCTAAAAAACAATAACACATTGCCACCCTTATAATTCTCAATCATAACCAAAATGTACAAAAAGCAAAGATCAGAAAGTAACAAACAGAAAAAGCAATGGTTGTGGCCAACAATAACTTCCTTTTTTAAAAACTGTTTCCAATTGGTAGATTAATTGGTTGACATTAGGAGGAATATACAGTATATAGCAGAAATAAAATTTATGTAAGTAAAAAACCGACTTAAGAGTAAATGAAGTTATCTATAATACTTGCTACAAAAAGTGTATTTATAGAACAGTTAATTTTTATTATTTTTAGCATTCATTGTATGTATTAGACATTCTGTGAAAAATGCTTTTAAATAGGAAAAATCACCTCTTAAATCACATTTTGGAAATCATATTTTTTCTTGTACTTATCTGGGAGGGATAAAAGCTTAAAACATAAATATGCAGAAGAAAAGTAAAATATTCTCCGGGCTAATATGAAAATTATCAAAGAAAATATAAAGACTTAACATTTAAATTCCATATTTTAGATTTACTCAGTCTTCCTAGTTTTCCTTATCAGCCCATTATTTGACTAAAGAAATTACTTGAAAAGGTGAAAGCATATAAAAGCTATTATGTGTCTAGTCTTCACCTAGAATATTCACTAAGACCAATTATTCATTACTAGACTTATTGGGGTGGGGAATCACTTTCTAAGTTACATAAATGTGTAACCATCATGCTGTATACCTGAAACTAATATGATAGTGAATATCAATTATAATTAAAAAATAAAAATGGAACAAAGAAAAAAATTATTCATTTTGAAAAAGACTACTGCTGGACACTTAATATCATGAAAGGTTTTTACCTTCATACCTAACTATTCTGATCAATGAGCATAAAATGCCACTATCAGTTATTACATTAAAAAAGTAAAGAATGAAGCAAAAAGTTCATTCTTAGTTTTTTTTTACGATGCAAAGAACGGAAAGATAATACAAATGTAAAAAGCTTGAATGTAGAAAGAGGACTTAAAGGGTCTCTAAGTAAGCCAAACTCTGAAATCTTTAAAGCAAGTAATACTATGTATCAAAAACAACTAATCTAGAACTAAAATCCAGATATTGTCAATGAAAGCTTCATCATGACAAAAATGGACAATTAATATAATCTAGGAAGTTGAAGTTCTTATAAATATTTAAAGGAGTAAAGTAAGCCTTCAGGGAAATGGGATGCAAAATGTAACTTATACATTTAAATTATGTCAAAAAGTATCTGAACAAATAACACCAACAGTTTATTTAAATATGAAAGCCAAAACACTCAGCTGTAAAGCATATGCCCCAAACAGAAACGCGAGCCCAGTCCTCACCGACTTCGGAACCGCCAGACGTATAAATCTTGCCCTCCGCGGCACAGGCGGCCAGGCTGTCTCGAGGGGTCGGGGGCCCCAGTTTGGAGTACCAGCTGTCCTTCACGACATTGTAGCAGTCCATGCGTTTAATGGGGAAAAGCTGAGAGCCACCCAAAATGTATACAACATTGTCCCAAAACACGCATGCTGCATCTCTGCGTTTTTCAAAGGGGCAGCGGATGTCTGTCCAGCTATAATCCTGTAATAGAAAAGCACAGGAAGCTTTCAGTGATGGAGAAATCAAAAAGGATAATGGAAAAGGATAAGGCAAAGATGTAGTTGAAAAATGCAAATACAAGAATATGTTAATTTAGTAGAGTACATACAAAAATGTTTGGCTTGAGACTATTAATTTAATCTGTCTGATTTATTTTTCAGAATGCTGGCAAAGGGCAAGAAGACAGTGGCTGCTTTGGGTCCTTCCTGGCTCTGAAATGAATTTTAGTAGATTTGGATGTATCGTCATCATCTAGTCTTCTATTCCTGCTGGTACTGGGGGTAATATAAGAAGATTCTAAAACAAGTAGGTTTGTTATTTTAAACAAGCTTTTCCCAAATATCCCCAATACCATCCCTGCCAGATTATAGAGTGTTACAAAGAATCGATAGTTAATATGAAGTTGAAACTGCCATTATCTTACTGATGTCTAACACTAGAAAGTATTTTGTGGACTACTGTGAGATATTAATTTTCTGTAAACATTCAGTTGAGCCAGTGTATTTAGCCAGATGCTTAAAGCTGTGATGCTTATTATGAAATACTTGAGTACAGTAGTTCCCCATTATCCACGGTGGGTTCGTTCCAAGACCCCCAGTGGATGCCTGAAACCCTAAACACACTATGTGTTTTCCTATACATACATACATACATACATACATACATACATACCCATGATGAAGTTTAACTTGTAGACTAGGCACAGTAAGAGATTAACAGTAACTAACAATAAAATAGAATAATTACAATAATATACTGTAAAAGTGCAGTGAATGTGGAGCCTCTCTAATGTCTCACTGTGCTGTACCTGCCCTTCCCTCTGTGAGAAGGTGAGATGGTGCCATGTCTGCATGATGAGGTGAAGCGAGGTGAGAGCTGCAGGCGCTGCGACTCAGTGTTAGGCTACTACTGACCTTCTGAAACGTCAAAAGGAGGATCACTGAGCCATGACTTAGGAATTGTTTATTTCTGGGATTTTCCATTTAATATTTTCAGACCATGGTTAACTGTAACTGAAACTGCGAAAATGGGGTACCACTGCAGTCTGCTCTGAGTAGTCTGGAAACTCACTTTCTTCTTCCCAGCAATGAGAAATGGGCATCTATCAGTGCTCCACAGGAAGGCCTGTTCACAGTACCACTCTGTTTCCTCGCTGTGTTAGGTGGCATCCACGGGCGCCTGCCCTTCTCCTATGCAAATGTCTGGGGGATGCACCCAGTCACAGAATTGCGGGTCCCCTCTTCGAGTGAGGGAGCTATAGTGTTCCTGCTGCTTTCGGAAAGTGGTTGGAGACGACAAGGTCAGGCAGGAATCCAAACAGTGGCCAGTCTCACTGAATAAAGCAGTGTGTATGATCATTAGTGTTCAGTTCCCTTTGGGAAAATAATCAACGGATACCATGCTAGGATCCCGCGTTTCAGGCATTCATTGCTTTAGGTCGAAGTATCACAGGAAGTAAGTTTTATTAAGGTCCCTGATGTAGAATACCCTGACTCCTAGTGATGATAAACATTCTGCTTTTTAGGTGACCAGAAAAATAAAGCCTTAATCCATTTTTTATTCTCAAATTAGGATCTATGCATCCCCTGGCTTATTGTGTGGTATGTGTATTGGGCAGGCACACAAAACTATGGGATAAACACAGCACCTTCCCAAAGCTTCAGTTTTACTCAGTGGACATTGGATGACTCAGAGAATCTCAAGTCTTGCCACTTGTACATCCAGCATATTGCTATTTATTATTAGAGAGCAATATGGCAACTTTTCCATAGTTTCTAAAGATGTCCTCAAGAACATTATTTCCATGCTGTTCCTTATTTAACTTCAGGATGAGAAAATTGGTTTATCTCCAAGACCTGCTACTCTTCAAATTAAATTAACTGCCCATGTAGAAGCTGGGATTAAAACAAACAAAATACTTTTTTTCTTTTAGCTAGATCAACTTAAACATTTAGATGCTAGGATATGAGGTTCCAAAGAATGGATTCTGAAGAGTTTGGTAACAGAATAATTCTAACTTTCTAGTCTTACTCAGGGATTTGAGTAGGGAATTGATGGGTGTTCCTAGGTACCTGTCATGCAAGGTTTCAGATTTAAGAATTAAAATAAATTGCTCTTTTGGAACTATAAGCCCATGGGGAAAATGATGGACTTTTGTGTGTGTAGCATGTATGTGTGACACAAGAATAGGCATGTGCTTCTGGTTACTGGCAATCTGGGCTCTGATGTCTCTAGAAATCCTCAAGTTTTTAAACAAATACTGTCATTCATTGGTTGTTGTACATATGAGGCACTAAGCTTGATAAACACTATATTATATGATATCCTGCCTAATAGTTCATCTTCTAGGCAGAAAGTAAAATGATCTTTGCAAGAATTTTTACCTAGAATGTAAAATGGACTTTATTTCAGCTAAAAGGTAATGCATTACACCTGGGCTCATTATGCCTGTCTGGCAGGTGTTATTAAGCACACCTGTGTTGGAACAGCTCTCGGGCTTTGGTCGTGTGTAGGTACGTGTGGCAGGAGGGGGGCTCATGATTTTTTGTGTGCGTGTGTGTGCATAGGTAGATCTCCCTGGGAAGCCTATCTAATTCCTCCAATCTGCCTGATACCCCTCGTCTGAAACAGACTACTGAGAAGGCGATTCGATGTCTGCCCTTTAGCAACTTGTTACACTGCCTAGGTGGTGACGTGTGGAGCTGAGGGGAGAAAACATGGGAAGGAAGGACTGTCAGCTCAGTGGGTGTGAGCGCCCGGCCTTATCCTAGTGAGGGGACCACTTTCAACCTGGTGCCTGCAGGTGAAGGGTCACTTAGAGCTCCTTGCAGACCTAGACTACAGGGCAGGCTAAAGGGACATGAGCTTTCCGGTTAGCAAGAAAATGGACAGATAGCACTTGAGTCACAGTGTATGTGTGGGGGCAGGGAACTGTCACCCTAAAAATAGAATTTAATTTAGTTAAGCTCAATTGAGTTCACCTAGTCTGCACGAGGTTCTGCATTTAGCTGCTGAGAATATATGAAAATAGGGCAAGCAGAAAGCCTGGAAAAGACGCAAGTGGAAGGACACACACACGTGCAGAATTCCCCTGTGGAAAGTTCCGTCTTCCCTGGTCCTGGTCAGCTTTTCTGGCCTCTGCCATATTGAACCACACTACAGACTTTTTTCAAGTTCAAGACTCCTTTTCCTTTTGTCAGTTTCTTTGACTTCCTGCTGTGAATCCACACCACACTGGCGATGCAACGCTCCACCATGCCCTGTCCTGGGTGATTTCCCAGGCGCAGTGCTGTGCTGCAGGCGAGTAACACGCTGCTGGAGTGGAGCGGCTGTCACGGCAGCTCTAAATGCCTCAAGGCAAACACATCCATCTATACTCTTTTTCTTGAGGGTAAGAACAGATTTTATATAATCTGTATTCTGAAAACACACAAATCCTCAAAAAACAAAAACACTACAAAATGTAGGTTTTAATAATCAAGGCAACCAAAATCCAAACTAAAAGAAATACTTTTTATTTTTAAGACTTAAGAACTTATTTTGAATCAGTGTGAGAGGAAGCCAAGCAAAATTAGGGAAGATAGGGTCTTAGAAAAAAGGAAAGAACAATTAACAAAATGGTAAACAACCTTAAGATTTCTTGCAGAAACCTCAAGGAGTCAACCTGAGTTTAAATGACCAAATTATAAACACTTTCTCTGAAGCCAGTATCTGACTTATCTCGGTTTCTAAAGGCTGTCAAAAATAAAATCACAGAACTATGGTGACAATCGATATCGAAGGCAGGTTTATGTTAGATGCCAGAACATTCCTAGAAGAAGATTCATGAAAAATGCATAGAAACACTTTTGGCTTCATTCATTTCACAAGTCACAAAGAACCAGTAAACTTGGGCACTGAGCTAGACTCTGTATGGAGGAGCTGTGGGTCTCACAGAAGTCAGTTAACCTCTCTGGCTGTTACTGTCCATATCTGTAAAACAAGACAATTGGGTGATCTCAGGGCCCCTGCTTTGAGCTCTAAAATTCAATGATTTTGGGGTCCAGATGATTTATGTGTCAATAACAAAGAGCTACTACTAATTTAGTCATGATTCAGTACTTGCCTTTCTAGAAACTATGTTGAAATATCTTAAAACTTTACATTATTTCCTCAATTACTCTATGAGGTAATATCCTCATTTTACAGATAAGAAAATGAAATCTTAGAGACGTTACATATCTTGTCAAAGGTCACAGAGTTAGAGAGTGTTGAATCCAAGATTTAAGTCTAAATCTATCAGACTCCAAAGCGGTGCTCCTAAACCTTACACTGATCTGCTTCTCTAAAAATCCTCGTACACAGCAGCCGAGAAAGAACACTGGATTGGGAGCGAAGTAATGTGGGCTCTTCCCACTGCTGTTGTGTTTCTAGCTAAGTACCTGGGCATCTATAAAATCTCACCTATAGACTCAGGATGTTGGCAGGATGGCTGCTGAGGTCCTCCACAGCCTCCATCCACAACTTACCACTTATAAACACAATGATCAGCCACTAAAACCACAGGTTGTTGGAAAACGGGATTTCCATGTCTTGGTGTGGTATTTGGCTTGGGGCTTAGTGTGTCTAAGGGAATGTTTGTACTGGCTGATAGGCCGCATTTGTAGAAAAGTGTATCTCGTCCAGCTGAGCCACCTTCATTTTTGACCTTCTGAAGGTCAAAGGCTGTAGATATGACATGACTCCTAGCTTGGAACAGTTCTCCCTGCAGCACTGTCCTTAAGTCACACAGACTCCAGCGTACACCTTGTCCCTACAGCTCCAGGCCCTGTGGCAAGGAACAGGGAGACCTGTGACCAACCAACGAACAGTAACTGCAGTTAGGGGCCAGGATTTCATCTACTTTTGGGGTAAATCTAAATAGTTTCCATTTTTATCCTTTGCTAGAACAACTACTTTCCTAGGAATTTACCCTAAAGGAAGCACTGGGCAGTGTATAAAGTTGGCACATACAAGGATGTTTCACTGCAGGGATATTGTAACGGGACAAAACGTGAAACAGGCCACATCTGCGCAAAGAAGACAGGCATTAAACAAAGTATGGTATATTTTGTGATGGAATACTCTGTAGCCCTTCAAAGGGATGGCATTTTCACTGACATGAAAATATCTCCATGATGTAAATGCTGAGAGAGTAAAAGACATTTTGCAAAACAGCACGCACGGTATGATGCCATATGTGCACAATGAGAGGCCCGGAGTGATGTTCTCTAACTACTGACGACGTCTCTCGGTGTTGGGAGCACTTCGGCATCCTCCTTCAGGTCTTGCTATATTTGAATTTTCTGCAATGAGCATGTGTTATTTTTGTTTTAAACAGAAGAAGTAAATACAACAACCAGACCAATGATACCAAAAGTGTGGTACAAGGAAAACAACATCTTACACTCATAATAGTGTTAAGTGTTTTAATAGAAATGTAAAATTTAAAACTAAGTTAAAGCTTTAAGAACTGAAAAACCTAAAGGGTTATATTTTAAGGCTGGATTTCACCTACAAGAGGGATCAGAAATAGTCTCTGCCTTCCTGCAAAACAGCACTCTTGTGAGGGCACTCAGGTTTTTCAGAAGAGAGCACTTGATCGTGCCAAGTAATTTCACAGGCTGTACTCATTTTGAAATGCACTCATTTTCAACAGTCACACAAATATTCCTGGAAGTATATTAATCCCCCCAAAGTCCACAGAATTTAATAATCAGCCATTAGGAGAAATACTCTTGTAACTTAAGTTCTTTAAGAAATACAGCATTGGCCCTAGCTGGTGTGGCTCAGTGGTTGAGCTCTGGCCTGTGAATCAAAGGGTCACTGGTTCGATTCCCAGTCTAGGGCACATTGGCCTGGGTTGCAGGCCAGGTCCCCAGTAGAGGGTGTGTGAGAGGCAACCATACATTGATGTTTCTCTCTTTCTCTTTCTCCCTTCTCCTCTCTAAAAAATAAAATAAAATCTTAATAAGAAAGAAAGAAAGAAATATAGCATTATAGCTAGGGGAAAAAAGGGCTTCCACAGTTGAAGTGGGTAGAAAATGACTGTACTGTTTTAAGCTGACAGATAAAATAAAAAATAATGAATATGTAAATGGATATTTCTGAGCTGTTAATGACTAGTTAAAATTAGCAAGGAATCTGAAGTGAGGCCAGAGACCAGCTCAAAGGGAATTACTAATTAAGAATCACTGCTGCTTTAGAAGGTCACAGAATGTTCTCCCCCTCCACTCTCAAGCTAAAACCCTATCACTAAAAGACAAGACTCAAACTGAACTATGCAGAGGTTTAAGTATGAAATGAAACTCGGTCCAAAAGTGAAACCTGACATGAATCTTGTGCTCAGTAACAGCCCTTCTCCTTGAGAAAATAAATGAGATAGTAGGGAGCATTCTGGTGCTGGCACCTGCCAGTTGTCTCAACCCAAGATCTGTCTTTAGAAGTAATACTTAATCTCGGCACAGGAAGGCATAGCATACTTTAGATGATCATCTAAAATCCCAGAATGCAGTAACATGACTCATTTAATAGAAGGCTCTCACCAGGGGACGAACATCTATTCTGTCTCAGATGTGCAGGTACAGGAGATGATGCAGATGGCCAGGAGGTGTGGAAGAGTTAGGGAAGGCAAGCAGGAAAAAATGAAGATGGTGAGCCTTTTAAAATTTAAATATGGAAAACCTACTGATGGCAAGGAGAACCTGGGTGAACACTGATTTTAAAGAAAGAGGGAGTTAAGTGAACATAGTGGCTATTCACACAAATCCTAAGATTTATACTTTTCATTAATGAACCAGGAAACTGAAGGCTGACTTGCCCTAGCTCATATACCTAGACACGAAATGCTCTTTCTACAGAACAGTTGCTTTCCTTAAGAGAAACGGGACAAAAAATGGCCTCACAAAAGAAAAAAGACCAATGGCCTACTCCTTCAGTTCTTTTACCTACACCTAATTTCTTAAGCACAAAGTTAGATGCCATTCAATTAAATCATGTTTTGTAAGCTTTCATGAAAAATTTTAATAATAACTTATCAAGATCAAAAAGATGCATTCATACTTAGGATTCAATATATTCTCTTTTTTTCCCCTTTCCTCCTATCCAAACTACCAATACATTTCCCTCAAGAAAACCCCCATGAAGCTCCTATGAACAGATCCAACCCAGGGACCTCTTCCTCGCACGCCCCTAAGGCGGTCAGTGTGTGTCCTGTCTCGGGACCTTTAACAGCCTCCATGCAGTGGCTGCCTCACCGCAGGAGCCTCTGTGCTTTCTGACTGCTTCGTGCTTCTGTGTCCATCTCATGCATGATGAATCTGAGGACAGGACCGTGATACGTGTTTTTCACATCCCTGCTGCTGCTCAACCCACACATTTCAAATTCTAGATGAGTTATAATACTGGTCATATGCCAAAGTATCATTTGTTTAAACTATACTTTTATAACCAGCTAACCACACCACATGCTGCCATACAGACATGCTCTGTGGTTGATAACAGCTGAGGATAGTTACCTCTTGTACCTGATCGCCAGTTTTCAAAGGGAATAATCACACCAAACCTATCTGAACAGGATTTAATACTTCTGGCATGGCAGATGGTATTGTGCCTCTGGGTCATCGTATGAACAATTACTAAAGGTAGCTGACAGTAATTTTCAAGTGACGTGGAAAAGCAAATAGTGATAATTTATCCCTTTCCCTGTTGGTCACTCAGCCTGACTCTACCCTTCTGGCCCTGCATTCATGTGCCTACTACCCTCCAGTTAATTTCAGGATGGCTAGATCCCTTAAAATACCACTGCACAGAGACACCCTTCCTAGTTTCCCCATCACTTTGCACTTACAGCTCTCAGTCAAATACCTACAGCTGTTTCTGCTCTCCCAGCCTTTTCAGGGGGCTGATCTGTTAACTCATGATTTTGCTGGCTGTGGCTTACAGAGGAGTCTGATGTCATCCCTCCCATGGTTAGTCATAGTTCCCTGGGGTTTCTGGAAGATGCAGTGACTAAACACAAAAGGAAACAGATCCCTGAAAGTGAAAACCTCAGGCCGTGCACCTGTGTTGAGTGCAAGTGGCTGAGGTTGATTTTAGAACAAAACTACAAAAACAGTCTGTTATGTAGATGCTTAAAAAGAAAACAAAACAAAACAAAGGCTCTCAATGTTCCTATTTTGGAAAACATTCTAGAAAGGCAAAGCACTCTTCTGAGATTGACCTCAGAGTAGGTTTTAACCTCCTCTGCGTGAAGGTGAGGACCACCTGTCTACCACACTGTTCACAGTCAGGCAGGAGGCATACTTACTGTGCACAAGCTACAAAGAACACAGATTTTTTTTTTGTCACTGGGTACCTATTACACAGATGACTAAGGAAGCCTAAGGGAGACCCATGACGACCCACACTGGTATTCCAGTAATGGCAGTCTGGGGCACAGAGCCACAGGTCCCACCCACCTGAGATGCCTGCTGCCCGTTTTGGGCATTCTGTTACTGGGGGGCTCCTACCCATTTTAGCAGTGCTCACCTTTTCCCTAGTGCACTGCTTCTACAGTACTCTTCTGCGGGGGCAAACACTACTGATGCTCTACAAGGCATTTGCCTTGTTGTTTAGTGTAACACCATTTTCCTTTAAGGTTCCTGCTTCTTTTATGCACAGGCTTTTTAAAAGTCATATGCGATACACTCTAACTGCTGGTTCCCACCCTGCCTGCAGAGTGGGACTGTCTCCACAATGCTGGCCTGTTTAAGAGGGAGAGTGGCCATGTTGCTGTGAGAAAAGGCACTATGATCCCTCAAATACACAAGATTTCAAACAGGAAACTGCACTCTGACTTGAAGGTAATTTCACTTCTCTTGATTTAGGGCCAATCTGTAGTTAAATCCAGTCCTATAAACCAACAGACAAAACTGCCTGTGAAATGTTATATAAAATTGTACTGGTTCATTCACCCTAACAAACTTGAGTGCAGGCCATTCTTGGAGATATTGTGGGTTTGGTTTCAGACCATCGCAATAAAGCAATTTGTAATCTTTTTGCTGGTGGAGGGTGTAGTTTACAATTTATAAAAAATGCAACATGTGAAGCACAACAAGGCAAAGTGCAATAAACAGGTGTGCCTGTTTCCATGCTGGGCCAGACACTAGTCCCAGTGATGAACCCACTTCCGAGTTCTGAGTCAGCAAATGTACTCAGGGTGACCTTCTAGGCATGATGGTCCCTGTGGTTTTCTGTCTTTATAATTTAGAGGCTCTGGCCTCACCCTGTAGTCTCCTGGCTTGTTCTGACAGGCAGTAAGCAGAATCTCCATTTCTCAAGGGCACAGACTGTTTCTCCATCATATGGACATGGGGAGCCTAGGCCCTCACGAAGATCTAAGCTCTCAGAGCTCATCATTTAATTGACAAGGAGAGTCCAAATAAAAACTGGTGAAGTAAGTCAACTTTTATTAGGCATCAATATCACAAAACACTCCCATACTACTATTTGAGAACACCAGCACCAAGAGAGGAGAGCACTGGGTACAAATAAATAATGCTTAGTAATCCACTAAGCACTCGAAAACTTCAAAAAAGCAGGTGCAGGAGGGGAAGGGATGGCTCAGCAGACTTTATAAAAGGGCACCAGACTTTATAAATGATATAACGGGAACAATATCATTTCAATTCAATACAGTAACCCAAGACTTCCTTTTCTCTCAATTCTTAGAAAAAATATTAAGATCTTCTTATAATTTTTAAATCAGCAACTAATACAAATATTTGCCTCCTCTCATCAGTGATATCCAAAGAATATCTAAAGGCAATAGTTTATAGGGATATGGGCTTAATTCTGGATAATTCAATTAAGTAATAATGAGTAAACTGTCCCCTTTGAAGGAGATCAGCCCAATAAAAATGATAATTTTGGGCAGGGATAGAACACACAAAAATGGGCCCCATTTAATGATCATTAAACCCATTTTAACATTTGTAAAAATACTAAGTTCAAGAATTTTTAAATGAGATAATTACTAATAGTACTTCTTGTGTTCACTTTGGGAGATTCAGCATAAATAATAATTTATAATGAAATCAGCCTTCCCAATTGTTTTACTATTAGATAGAATAAAGACCAATCAACTCATATTGAAATGTTATATACAAATCGTAAATGGTACAAATTTTTCAAGATGAAGCTTTACAGCAAAAAAAAGGAATAGCCTGATACTTCCAATAGAAACATTTAATAAATAATGTAATACAATTCTAAGGTGTTAGTGTCAGGGAATAAGAGACAGTTGATGGAATGAGGGGTTTTTATTGGTAGTTGTTTCAATTATTTGAAGTTTTGCACTGGAAGTTTAAAAATTTGTGGTTGAGTATACACAATAGCAGTAAGTATGGGCCATTTATAAGAGCTTGCTCTTATAAGACATCAAATGAGAATTCTGAAGTTACAGTCTCCAGGCTGGTGCAGAATATGTATCTCTTTTCAACTGTCCAATAAAAAACAAAAAATCAAGGAAAGTGTTAGAACTACAGACTAAAACACAAAGTGCTGAGAGTCATTCTACATTTGCTTTGTTCTAGAAACAATGTTCACTGTCTCCTAAATGAAATCAGGATTCTTTTTATCCCTCTGTACATCAAAATAGCTACCAACTTTATTTTAAGATAAAACATTTCTATAAAAATGTGTTTAATTCTTTTTAATGATCAAATTCAGCACGATAGTTCGGCTTTGGGAAACAGGCTGGGTGTAACTATTATTAACACCTGAAAGCTCTCGCTCATAGAATTACAATTTAAACTCCTATGATTTCAGTTTTTACTTGGGAAAAAAATAAGAGTGTATTTATACATTTCCTGCTCTTGACTTCAAAGGATCCTGAAAAATTAAAAAATACTAAAATTAAATAGCCACTGCACAGACTTAACCTTACCTGAAGTGAAATGGATGTGCAGGTGTGACAGCCTCTCAAGTCCCCTGACATTGTGCTCCCTGGACTGTACAGCACAGGCCATGAGGTCTCATGGTACCTGCCAGTACTTGGTCTTCTACTGGGAAGAGCCAAGTATATCTTTAGTAAAAAAAAAAAATCTGCCTATACTCTGGAGATGGAGAAATGGACCAGAGATGGATGTAGGAGCCGAGAGCAGCCCAACAGGGAAAGCCCAGATATGAAGGTATTTACCTGTTCTAATCTGATCCTCCTTCCCTGCAGAGGTCTTTTGGATATCTGGCAGCATGTCCACTCACTGCATTATGATGTTAAGTATTATAATAATAAGGAGAAGCTGCTGAGGCCTCTTTCTCCACCACAATAGAGGAGGAACTGCCAAGACTGGTGACTCTGCTGCAGCCAGGCCAGGTGTGGTCTTACTGGCCCAGACTGAGCAAACACTAAAAGTTGGCATATAGCTAACACTCTGGCTAATGAATATTTCTGTTACTGTCTACACAGACCAGTAGATGGAACTTCTTTTCAAATGGCAAGAAAACTAAAATACTTTATGGTGTGGCCTCGGGGATCTCTCTCTAGCTGTATGTCATAAGCCACAGGAGCCCTGGTCTGTCTCACCTTCCCTAAAGCAGTCAGTCCCACGCTGGTCTCCTTATAGTGATGCTCATAACACTCATGAGCTCTGGAGAATAGGAAATAGGAAGGATCCTTCCTGTATGTCTTGGTAAGACAAATGCTTCATAGGACAGCAGTTATCCTTGAACACAGTGTTGTTTACTTCGAAGTCCCTAGATGCCCAGAGGTCTAGGGAGGGCCTGTGTCAAATCCAGCCATCTGCCGGTTTCTGTGAGTAAAGTTTTGTTGTAATACAGCCATGTCCATTTGTTTATGAACTGTTTATGGCTGATTTCTTGCTGTAGCATCAGAGCTGAACAGTTACAGCAGAGACTATTTAGTAGACAAAGCTCAAAATACTCATTATCTGCTCCTTCATAGAAAAAGTTTGCCAAGCCCTGATTATTGCATGTTGGTGTATAACCCTTTGGAAATGAAGGATAGCTTGCCTGCCCCAAGAATCTCCTACATATTATAGATGACACATATCCTATATTTGGGTGTCCTACTTTTATACTTTTACTGGGTAAACCCAAAAGCCACCAATTGCAAGTAATACTTAGAGCAGGAGAACGCTCAGTAAGTGGGACAGGCTCAGTGGCATGATTCTGCTGGTCAGGTGACACTGTGACCCTGGGGCATCAGGATGTGACTAGGATACTGCATATAGCTTGAGGCATACCCCAGTATGATCGCAGAGCATGCCCCTGGGATTCTGGAGCAAGGCCAACCTACTAAACAGGTGCCATTTTCTCAGTAACAGCTCTGGCTGGCCACTGGGTTCCAACACACAGTGAATACCTGACACCCAAGGAACCCAAGTGATCACATCATTAATCCTTTTTGAAGTTTTACCTGATCTACCAAATTATACATAGTATGCTTTTAACCAATAATCTGACATGTAAAAATAAGACTGGGTTTACTGAGGTCCCAAAGGCATAGAATACCTGAACGGGCTAATCACAACCTTTACCCAGTAGGCTTTTCCCCTCAACCAGGGTTGTCTTCACAGAGGCAGTCTCTATAATTAGGTGGTAAATTTGAGAGACCTGAGCTTGGTTCATTTGTGATAGTTCTAGTCACAAGGGCACTGACACAGCACTACAGCCCCTGCAGGGACGTTGCTGGAAAACTGTATGGAAGAAACACCTTCTGATTTGGCAAAATTTCAAGCAGTTCCTTTCACTGTCCATTATACTGTTTTAGGATGGAGAGCCTTTGGTCAGTGTTGTATCAATTCTTAGACAGTGGCTAATGGTTTACCCAAACAAGACGTAGACTTAAAATAGCAAGGATGGAAGATGCTGATGAGAATTGAGGAAAGATAAAGTAGATGGCCATCCAGAAAGGACACAAATTTGTGTCCAATATGAATTCTTTCCCGAGTGCCCACAACTAAGCGAGGTCTCTCATTCATCATGTGGACAGGGCTGTGTCTATATGTTCCCTCCCCAACCTGATACTTGCTCAGTGGCCTTATGAGTCACCACCCTGGCAGTGACAGAGGCTTGTATCAGCCAGTGATTATAGAAGCTAATGAACAACCCACTCTAAAGTCAGTGTGAATGTCCACACTGGCCAGCACCCACTTTGTCAGCAGTATTAGCCAGCTGTGAGCCTCTGATCTGCACCATGCCTTGTGGGAACCAGTTAGTTAGTTAGTACCAGGCTCACTACACTGGGACCTTTCCGTTGTTGACGGACAATACCCTGCCCTCACTGGAACTGAAACTCTGGGTCTGGATTGGCCTTTGTGGTCTTTTGCACTCTTAACATCACCACTGCATGTGTTTCTATAAATTCCTTGTGCGTCGCCACTACAGTAATGTACAAGATGCCTCCAAGGGCCCACTTCAGTGAGAAAGGTCAGACAAGTACCCTGAAGTCAACAGGATGCCCTGGATTCTTCAGGTATCTATCATCAACCAAAAATAGGCCTACAGAACGGTGAAAGAGACCCTTATGTGCTTAGACGCAAACCAGTTATGAACTTGCAGGTTGGAATGCTATCTTTTAGGATTGTGGTATTTGTTCTGTACCAGCAGTACATGTACTATCAGCAAAATATTGTATCATCTTCCCCACAGCCAAAAAAACACAGGTCTAAGGAATAAGGGTAAAAATGTGAGTGGACGCAATTAAGGTTATAATTTTAATAATCTATTTAAAAATCTGTGTCCCTAGCCCTGACTGGTGTGGTTTAGTTGACTGGGCATCATCCTGCAAACTGAAAGGTTGCTAGTTATATTCCCGGTCAGGGCACATGTCAGGGTTGTGGGCCAGGTCCCCAGCTGTGGACATGTGAGAGGCAACAGATTCATCCTTCTCTCCCTTTCTTTCTCCCTCCCTTCCCCTTTCTCTAAAAATAAAGAAATAAAATCATAAAAAAAAATCGTGTCCCTAGAACTGTGACTCGGGCTCTGCTGGCCCAACTGACATACTGTGCACTGGAAAACACGTTAAAATTGGTGATCATTTCTAGATGGTGGGATTAAAGGTAATTTCATCTTTCTTCATGATAGTTTGGTTTTCCAAATTTTTCTAAAATGACTGTATCATTTTATATGAAAACATAATTACTAAACTAAAAAACCCACACACACATATAGGTCCAGAAGCAGATTTCCATGGAAAATGGCACATAACAAAAGTAAGGACTTGCAGTGAAAGAAAGGCGCTGCTAACAAAATGAGGTTGAGGCAGGAGAACTAGTTTTCCACTTTCTTTTCAGTGGTTACTGTGAGGCACTCCAGAGCAATTACGGAAGCATTTGAAGTCTGACTGAGTCCCAATTTCCTAATTTGTACAATGAAGATGACTCATAAGGTGTGTGAAAGAACATCATAAACAGAAGCATCGCTACAGGCATGAGTTATTACTATGGGTGGTAGGCAGTAGCTTATGTGCTCAAAGCTTTCAGAAAGAAAACAAGAAAAATCAGTTACCTTTGGGTTAAAGTATCTACAAGACTGTGGCTGTGAGCCTCCAAATAGGGCTATGCGGTAGTCGTGTTTCTTCCTTCTGGGCCTTGTGCCTTCTACCAGTTCTTCTCGGTCCTCTGGAGACAGGAGGTGATACCTCATTCCACCTGTAGAAAAAATACATGGTGATGCTTTAAGACCTTTGGGCACTTGAATATTTGGGAGTAGAAAAACACCCACACATAATAGTGCTTTTATTTGTGCAAACTTTTTCCCCCCATCATCCCCCTATTGCATTTAAGGAAAGAGTGAGGGAGAAGAGGCAGGAGGATCTGAGTTCTAACCAATTCATTATTCTCAGCAATTCCCACTATGCTGATTGCCCACCAACTTACTATCTACCAGTGAATTGTCTGGTTCTTCAAGCAATAGCTGCCAAAATAATAATTATTGAAATTCAGATCTCCTAACCGAGTGGTTCTCAATCTTAAATGTACATTAGAAATCATGTAGAAAATCTCTGAAGCCAAGCCTGGGTCATACTACAGGCTAATTAGATGAAAATTCCTGGGGGTAGGGCCTCAGCACTGACATTGCCACTTAAAATGTGGTTCAAAGACCAGTATCTTCTATATCTGGGAGTTTGTTAAAACTGAATTCCAGAACTTACCCTAAACCTACTGAATCAGAATCTGCATTTTAAACAAAGTATCAAAGTAATTCAGATGCACATAAAATTTTGAGAAGCACTGCCTTAGATGATTCTAAAATGCATTGAGGACTCAGAACTCTTGCAATCTAACACGATCCTTTATGATTTTGTCAAGGGCCACTTAACAATTAAAAACTTTTAAGGTGTCATTTTTAGATCACTGTGGGGAAGGTAGACTGTTCAATAAATGATGGCAGACAATGACAGGGAGAACAAATTTGTCCCCCCACCTCATATTTACTCTAAATTTAAAATTACTAGAATATTTGAATATGCAACAAATCTCATAAATATAAAAAAATAGTGAGTTTTTTTATACTTAAAAGAATAGTAAAAAAAATACCCCCCCAAAACAAAACAAAACAAAACAAAACCCACAGGAGACATGAAAAAAAAATTCAGACTTAACTACATAAGATTTTAAGTTAAATTATAGCATGGCAAAAAAAAAAAAATCAAAAGACAATGGCAAACTAGGAGATTTATAAATCATGTAAAAGACAAATATAAAAAGATACACTATTAATGAATAAGATTAAGACCAGCAAAAGAAAACTAGATTCAGTATCTGAACACAGTTCACAGAAAACAAACTACCTATAAACAACTCTTCAACATATGAAAAGATGCTCAAGTTAGAGAGATACCTATTAAAATCGTATTTTTTCACTCATGAGATTGGCCAAGATCCAACTATCTGGAACACGGAGGGAAGTGCAGGGAAGCACCCCCTTTGTTGCTGGTGGGGATGTGGATGGGTGCAAACTGTCTGGGGGGCAGGACAGCGTGACCCATGAAAATCACAAATGCATCCACCCTTGAGCCAGTAATTCCCCTTCTAGGAGTCTGTCAGCCTGAAGTTCACCGTCAGGGAAACGGTTAAAAATTACGGTATACCCATACCATGGAACGTTACCGTGGCTGTTGGGAAGCATGCGGAAGGGCAAAGATGCAGACCTGGAACAGTGTCCAGGAAATAATGGGGAATGCAGAAATCAGCAGGATGTAGAAGAGCGTGCAGTGTGATACCATTTGTGCTTAAAAATTTATATTTCATGCATATATACACTTACTCACATATTTAATTTATGCAAGCCTATGTAAATAAATGACTGTGTATGCATAGACTCAAGACCACCTTTGGAAGGACACACAAAATGATAATGGTAACCTCCATACTAAGGGGGTGAGGGGGTAGGGGGCAAGGTTATCAGAGAGACCTACTTTTCTCTATATACCTTTTTATACTTTTTGACATGTATATGATGTGCAGTATTATTGATCCAAAAAATAAGGTAAACAATTCCCAACCCAGGCAAAACACTGCTGTTCATGAGGTTGTGTTGGGCCTTTATAATTGGGAGAAGACAGGCGTAGAGTTTGTGAGTGGATACAAATCAGTATCAATATTTGGCATTTCCTTCCATTTCAGAGTTTGAGTGGAAGCACTTGGCATTAGAACAGTGGAAATCTCAGGGGCCGAGGCTCTGGGGCATGCTCGAGGTCGGGGTCTACAATCTTTTCCTGTAAAGGTCCAGAGAGTAAATATTTTAGGCTCTGCAGATCACATGTGGTTTTTGTCTCATATCCTTAATTTGTCTTTTATAGTTCTTTACAAATGTAAAAACCACTCTTAAGCTCAAGACTGGATTTAGTCTATGGAGTGTAGTTTGCTGACCTCACTGCCACCCCTTCTGCTCCGTCTAAGACAGTGGTTCTTAAAGTGTGTTTCTCTGGAAACTTGTTAGAAATTCAAATTACTGAACACTACCCCAGACCTTCCAAATCAGAAACACTGGAGTTTGATAGTCACTGCTCTTGGAGGGCTCCACACAGGTCACAGGTACACTTTGAAATCTACGGACACAATCTCCCAACAGGATAGGACAGGTAGTGGGGAAAGAGAGACAGGAGGGAATAGGCCACTGGGTGAAGTGGCTGACTGTGGCCAACTATATTGACCCCTAAAGGAAGCATGAACTTGGGCTCCTTCATTGACAGGCCTTTCTCTCCAAGGACAGGGATGGGGACAAGCACTATGGCCCATTTCCCTGAGGAATGTCTTGCTCCTCAGGACTGTTCCTTTGGGAGGGGGTCACTGTGAGAGTCCGGGCTTGTCATTTGCAAATTCTGAGTTAAGACCTTGGTCTGGTCCTTTGTGGTGGCTGTGTGTTCTTCCTTTTTATAATGAATTTCCTTTTAGTTGTAAATTCTTCTAGTTTAGTTTTAGTCTATTTTTTGTTTTTCTCCCAGTCTCACAGGCAGCACTAAGTCAGGCGGCAGGAAGGTAACTGATGATCTTAAGACGGGAGACTGGAGGCCTTCCTTCCCTGGGGTAGCTCTGCCCAGGCACCAGAGTCTGAAAGAGTCTCTGTTGCTTGTGCTAAGTCAAGAACTTTGAGGACTCACTGTTCTTTATCAAAATAAATAAAAAAATAAATAAAAATATGTAATAAACAACAAGATCTCAAGAGTCTAATCTCCACACTTGGTTGCATTTCTGGAATGGTCCTGCTATCCTTTTTCTAAATCAATTCAGAATCCACATAAGAACTAAATACTATACTTGACTGAGAATAGCTAGTTTTCCTCAACCATGTGTGAAGAAAAAAAGTACAGCTCTCTGCCCAATAGAATGCTAAGCCCAGAAATATAACACACAATCTGAGAATGAGGCATAGCAAAAAACCCAGTGTTAACATGTCTGAAATCCAAAGATGGAAAGCCCTAATATAAAACCATCTACTTAGTCCAAATTTTCTTTCATCTCTCTTCATTTAAGAGACTAGAGGCCACCTATGTCCTACTTTTTGTAACACTACTTGGTTTTCAAGACCCCAGCCTCTGGTTCCAGCAGCTCAGCGAATGCTTCTCTCCTGGCTCTTTCCCGCCTCCTCTCACATGCAGACGCTAGCACGTGTCCTTGAGTCGCACCCTTCTCTCCTTTCCCCTGACACCCTGACTGGATTCAAATATCCACATCTTTAAAAAAAAATTTTATTTAATAGGAAGGTATTATATCTTTCTTATGTTTTATGCTTTTGTCCCTTATAAAAATTTTCCATATTATTCATCTACAAGATTTTTTACTAGGTATAAAGCATTCCAATATACGGTTACATAATACTTTTCCAATGTGGGTGACAACTTACCTAAAACCACAGTAATATTGTTAAGTAATAGCTATATGATGGGTCTGAGGGAAATTTTTCTTAACTTCCAACTTAAGGGAGGAAAGTGATTTCCTAATCACACCTAATAATCGGGATACGCAAGTTTCTCACCACTCTTGAGAAGGACGTGTTAGGTAGGGGTGAAAGTGCTCATTTCTC
Organism: Tonatia bakeri; assembly: GCA_004024845.1. Taxonomy (NCBI): domain Eukaryota; kingdom Metazoa; phylum Chordata; class Mammalia; order Chiroptera; family Phyllostomidae; genus Tonatia; species Tonatia bakeri. The sequence goes on along the minus strand of PVIA01000302.1, from coordinate 57,845 downwards.
TTTACTTCTGTAGCTCTGTGCCTGATACTAGCTGTACCTTAAATAAAATGTCCAGATGAGACACTGATACGGTAAGGTTCAAGGTAGGTTCCAGCTACCTTCTAGAAGACGCTTTCTTGCTCATTGCAGGTTCAGCGTCAGACCACTGCCATAAAGCAAGTATTGCAATAAGGCCACTCATCATTTCTTCGCTGGTGGAGGGTCTTGCCATCAATTTATAAAAAGTGCAACATTCATGAAGCACAATAAAAAAAGTGAAGCATAATAAAACATGGTATGCCTGTATTAACTGGAATCTATACTGGTGTCCCATTTCTAAGACACTGTCCATGAGGTTTTTGGTTTGATTAATTAGGAAGAGTAGGAATTCAAGAAGAGCCTGGGAAAGTCAGGAGCATCCCTAACTCAGCATCCCTATCACCATCATTACATGGCATATTTTGTGCCCGTTTAAAGAGTGAGCTGAATTTCCACTGATAGCAGTATGGCAGTTTAGGCTTTCAGAAATACTTTCTTATTACAAAATGCTGGAAGGAATAAAACACACATTCTTTTAAATGCATAGCTAAGGTCAAAGGGCCAGAAATGAAGAGGGAACTAAACACCAGAATGATAAGAGATGCTGGAGCTCCTTTGCAGGTTTTTAATATTACTGAAACCCAGACATTGATTTTACTGGCTGTATAAGGGAGAAGAGATAAGGTTTGCACAAGATAAGGTGCTGGAACTGAGATTTCCGCCAGAGCCAGATTACTTGGATGGGTTATACTTTCAATGACAAGAGAGGCTGAGAAAAAAAAAATCTGCCTGATGGTAAAGGGCAGAATAGTCATTTGCCTTTTTAAATTTCAATTCCAGGTGAAGGTAAAGTATCCGTCCTTTGAGAATTTATAATTATAGCCCTGCTCTCCTGCAGGTTTGAGGTCTGAGTTTGCCTACCTGTAAGTCTGGGAAACCATAAGCTAAGAAAAATTCAAAGTAGTCCTGTATTGTTGGGCCCTGGGCACTTAGCAAAAGCAAATACTATTCTCCTCTTGAGGAGAAGAGGGAAGGCCTGCAGGAATACAACCAGGCCTCCCAATATTCCTGGCAGCTCAGATCAATCAAATATAAATTCATAATCTAAAATGACAAAACACAAGGAATTAAACCACCAGAAATAAACCAACAGAGCTAACAAACAGCAGCATTTGATCTTTAAAGACTTTAGATATTGGTATTATTACATATAGAATATAAAATAACTATATGACACATATATAAGATATCAAATTATAATGCTGTACCCAGTTACCTGAGAAAATATTTACAGAGACTGACATCCGAGGATCCCCAATTAAAACATTATCTGGCTTCACTGATTACCCTACAGTTATCCAAGAACTGAGAAGCCTACTCATATATACAGAACTTATCCTGTCAGGTTTATATAGCTCACTCTTATAAATATAATTCACAGTGAACCAAACATTTAAGAAAAGCTTCCAAGAACAACAAAAACAGAAAAAAATTCAAAGGCAATATAGAAAATGTAGACAAGATAAGAAAAATCAAAGGCACTAAAATACTACTTTTGAATGATATTACAGACATGAAGTAAGAATTAGAGAGTAAGTAAAAGCTCACAGAAATAAAAAATAACTGAAAGAAAAGTGTTGGAAGAAAAATTAAGGCAATCTATCAGAAGACAGAATGAAGAGGTCAAGATGAATAACAAGACTCAACAGCTGAAGAATCACTCTACCAATAATAGAAAAATGAGAAATCTGTGGCTGAAAAGATAGGGAATACCCAACATGATAACTTAAAAAAATAAAATGCACACCAAGATACATTATTGCGAAATTTCAAAACATCAGGGATAAAAAAATAAAAGATTTTATATGTTTACAAAGAGGAATAAAAAAAAATAAAGGATCAGAGTGGCATCAGATTTCTCAAAAGTAACACTGGAAGCTGGTAAATAATGGAGAAATGCCTTCCAAGTTCTAACTGACAATGATTTTCAACATAATTCTACAAGTAGTTTAACTATTCCTCAACCTTACAGTTAAATAAAGATACGAGATTTGCCAAGTTTCCAAATAGTTACTGATTGTGCACTCCTCCTCAGGAACCTCTGGGGACACACTCCCCCCAACAGAGAGAATCAGGAAAGGGGAAGCGCGGGGCCCAGGGGAGGAGTGAGTGCACACCCCAGGGTGGCAGAGAGGGGGGCCCAGGGGAGGAGTGAGTGCACATTCCAGGGTGGCAGAGAAGGGGACCCAGGGACAAAAACTGCACCTTAGGCCTGGAGAGCAAACAGTCCCTGTTGGAAGAGGCAGGAGGAAGGCTCTATGAAGGACATTCCCAAGAAATAAAAGCAAAATTTTATTTAATCGTACAATTTTATCAAGTGGCATTTTACAGAGGGGTTGCTACTTAGCCTACAAGTAAAGAAAATGAAGTAAATGGGAAAAAATGTGACAAATTATTAGCTCCAGGCAAAAAACAAACAAACAAACAAACAAACAAAAAACTGTTTGAGAAAGAAAATGTGATTACAGTCCACTATTTGGCTAAAAAAAGTGAAAAAGGGAACCCTAGAAACAAAGGGCATGAAAGCCCTTGTACACAAAAGGAGACAAAGCAGAAGTGATGTGTGTGTATTTTCTGCCTTCTGTCACACACGTCCTTATACAATACAGGCTGGGCTAAGCCCCCTTCAGGTAGACAGCTCAGAACCCCAATGGATTAATTATCTGGAAGAGCAAAGTCTTGAATGTTTCTCCCTGGACTGAATCTGATTCATTCTAAAGGGGCTCTGAAGCCCATGAAAAACTGACTACATGATCAGGTTATAAATGGATATTAAGGCAACTTACTTATCACCATCTTAAGGCATTCAGGATTGTCTTGAATAAGTGGTTCAGCTTGTACCGTCTTACTTAAGAAATTCTTTGATATAAGAGGAAACCTGACTTTAGCAAGGATATCAACCATAAATGGCTGGCGATTAGGTTCATCGTATTTCAGCCACCTGACTGCAGCGTCATAAACCTAAGGGGGGAAAAACAGCACAGTAAAGTTCTCAGATGGCAGGCACATTCCCAGTTACCTACATGTAGTCTCACACTGAAGGGGGAGAACCTCATGACCCCTGATTCCCCATATTTTAGCCAGATACTTGCTTTCATCCCCCCAAACGTGCCTATACTTCAGAACACTCTCCACACTGCTCTAGTGACTCTTTTAGGTTAATGTGTGGGGGTTTTTAGACCTAATTACTGCTACATAATGTAGTGACAGGAAGAATGTTGAATTTATAATTTTAAAAACAAATTATTACTTCCTTTTTGGAAGGAGATATGCACATTTCTGCTGAAAAAAATCTACTGGTCAAGGACAGTTACAACATATGTTCATTTGGGAACAGGAAACAGGTTAATTTCCTAAGAGGCCTTCCATCCCAAAAGATGTGAAAGTCACCTATGATTTTATTTCAATCTGATGTTTTTGAATTGTGAATTGACAGACTTATTGGCTTTCCAGAAACTTTATAATACACAAATTCTATATTTAAAAAATAAATCACAGTTTATGTAAGAATTGTTTTCCAAAACAATACTGTGGCATTCATTTAACTACATCAAACAAGCCCAAGTTTATTAATTTAATTTGATTAACAAATCACAGTTTAAACACACTGAAAATGAACATTTTTATTTCATGTACATACATCTACCACACAGACGCTTGAGCTAGTTAAATCTGGGTTGGTGTTAATAATGCCTAAATTCTATCTCCTTATGAATTAGTTAATTTTTATGGGACTTGATCTATTTTTTTTTCAAATAAACTCTTTCTTTTGGAATAGTTTTAGGTTTACAGAAAAATTGTAAAGATAGCTCAGAGTTCCAAATGCCTTGCACCTAGTTGTTAAGATGTTACTTTAGTATGATACTGTTACAACTAATGAACCAACATTGATACTTTATTGTTAACCAAAGTCTATACTTTGAAACAATTTTTTTTTATCCAATGCTCTTTTTCGGTGCCACTCCTGTAAAGGGTACCCCATCACATTCAGCTATGTCATCTCAGGCTCTTCTAGACTGGGACAGCTTCTCAGACTTCCCTGATTTCTGACGACTTTGACAACTTTGAGTTCTGGTCAGGTATTTTGTAGAATTTCCCTCAATTTGGGTTTGTTTGATGTTTTTCTGTACCCCTTGTCTAGACTAGGGCTATAGATTCTGGGGAGAGGGACCACAGCAGTGACAAGCTGTGCTCATCGGATTGTATCAAGGGTGTCCGCTACCTGTCGACATGACACTGCCGAGGGCATGAACCGGCAGGCAGTGTCTGTTGGGGCTGCCCACCTGTGGGTAGTGTTCGTCAGGCTTCTTCAGCCTAAAGTTACTTCTTTGTCCCTTTCCATACTGCATGTGAGTCAGTTAATTTGACAATGGAACTGAGATTTTTCTTTTTGCCTAGTCAGGTCCTCCTGGTCCAAACTGAAGTTGCAAACTAATACATGGGGCCATGAGGAAGACTAGATAAAAGAACATGGCTCCATGCAAACCTTTAATCTTCAGAACAAAAGTAACTCAAAGCCTATGATCTCACACTTCCTCTATTAGTTTCCTACGTGCCACAACAAATTACCACAAATTTTCTGGCTCAAAATACAGAGAAGGATGTGGGACCAAAAAGAGGGATTACGTGAATATCTGCATATCAAGGTGTTATCCCACTTCACTCCACCCAGCTTACACCTCTGACAACTTATTTGACAGTTCTGAAGGTCACAGTCCAATATGGGTCACAATGGGCTACAGTCAACTGTCAGCAGGGCAACCTGAAGGCTCTGGAGGAGAAACCACTCCCCTGCCTTTGCCAGCAGCTAGCAGCCACTTGCTTGGCTTGCGGCCCCTTCCTCCATGTCCACAGTCGGTCAGCAGCCAGCTGAGTTCTTCTCCCATCGCATCACTGCGACACAGAGTCTTCTGCCTCTCTCTTCCCCATCTCAAGGACCCTTGTGGCATGGGCCCACCAGGATCGTCTCCTCTTCTCCAGATCATCAACGAAAGCACATTTCTACAGTCTCATCTGCCATGGAAGGTGACCTATTCACAGATTCTGGGGACTAGTATATAGAGACCTTTGGGGGAGGCACTGTTCTGCCAGCCATGGCACCCAATAACTTTATCTCTCCTAAGAGACCCATCTCTCATAGAGCCAGTCATTACAAGCACCCAAGACTAAATTTTCTTTGAAACAGACTTTGGAACACTGTCTAATGTAAAAAAAACTCATTCTCTCCTAATAAGATTCTTTTCCTTGTCATGTATCCCACCACAAAGCATAAGAAATCAATAACAACATTCTTACTAAGAAAAATGTGAGAAGGCAATGTAGTCACCTGGTCTTCCGCTCTTACAGTCAGAGTGTCCTGGTTGAGGAGGTGTGTCACTCGCTTGACATCGAGTTGTAGAAACTCATCGGTTTTGTAAACTTCAGTAAAATGCTGATGGATGAAGTCATCTGCAGTGGCTTTCAGTTCAGGGCAGTCCAGACACTCCGCTAGCACACTGATTCCTGGGCGCGGGACGAAAATGGAGAGTCACTTTTCAGAAAACCAGACAGGCATCGAAGGTAAACATGACTCCAGGAAGCCTGCACGAATCTCCTCAGTCTGGATTCCTTTTTGCTCCTCTGACTTGTCTATTTTTCATGCCATCTGATGTATGGGCGGGTTCTGACAGTCTGTAGAACAAGTCTCCTTCAGTGTCTTTTCCAACTTTTCTTGGCTACTGTTAAACATTTTCTCTTGCATATTAGCTTTAAAGCAAGCTTATCACAGCCTACTTTTTAAAACCCTGACATGATTTTAATTAGGATCACACTAATTTTTAGATTACTTTGGGGGCAGGTGACTGACTGTTCAGCAGTCTGGAGGAGTTCCACCTGGAAACACGGCAGATCTGCATTTACTCAGATTTCATGATTGTCAGTGTAATTATACAGTTTTCTTCATAGAAACCCTATATGCTTCCCATTCAGCCTTTTCCTAGGTATTTTAATTTTTGTTTTGGAGAGAAGTTATTGATTATTAATGTCACATTATTAGGAGTCTGCAAAGTACTTATTGTCCATGGGTTACCAGCTAAGACTATTTGTTTATATTTTTAAAGTGTAAAAAAAAAAGGGCAGGTGAGAAGGAGGAAGGAGGGAGGCAGAGGAGAGCGGGAGAAGGATAACAAGGAGGAGTGACAAGGGTCACATGTAACACAAAGCCTAAAATACTGTCTTGCCTTTTATAGAAAAAGTTTGCCAACCTCTCTCCTAAATAAAATCATTGACTATTGATTGTATGTGATCTCCCTTCAAAGTCATGATATTTTCAGTTCATTACCTTGATTTTCCGTATTTTAACTTCTTCATGTTGTCTTCAGATAGAGTTTTGAAGCTTTCATATTTTTACCATAAAGGTTCTCATAATTGACGCCCGCTAGTGAACTTGTCATCTCAGCTGACAGTTTTAAATGTACTGACGGAAGCCAGGCATGGGAAGTTTTCATGGTGAGTAGTCACTTACATGTATACTTTTGCTCCCATCAGGGAGAGGACATTTTCACAAGAACCAGTATTTGTTTACTGACTAGTTTTTGGCAGTTGAATTTGTTGCAATTATGCAATCCAATTAAATATTATACAACTCAATAAAGTAGGAATGTGAAAAGTAGTTGTTTCCATAAAAACTAATCTTAAGGTTTATTAAGACAGATTTGAAAAAAGCTCAAATCAGGTGTGACCAATATATTTGATAAGATCTGAAAAACACTAAAATTCTAGAGGGACTGTGTACTCAGACTCTCATTAAATTATTGCCTTTCCTGTTCCTTCTAAAGTTCCTGCTTCACATTAGTGCCCCTGTATCTTCTTTCCATGTTGTTTCTCTTTTCTGTAATAGTTTCCATTGCTTTGTATTTTTGTTTTGTATCATGAAACAATTTTGTGTTTGATCTTTATTTTGATTTTCAGGAATTCTGTCTTAGGTTTTAATTCAATTGAATTGCATGACAAATCATGTTTTCCCCCTTCAAATGCGCCCTTTCTATTTGAAGTTCTCTTCCACTTCTTACATTAAATTTGACTATAGGAGCCATTCATTTTGGCTGTTTAGCTAGAGTTCCTGTCCCTCAAATGACTGAGTTTCCTTTATTCATACATATGACCTTTGCCTAATTCCGTCAGCTGTCATGGATTCCTTTAACACTCATAGAAGTCCAACTGTTGTAGTCTGCAATTGACAAGTGATGGAAAATAAGAGAGGCGTTCTCCAGTAAGCTCTCAGGGAGAGCTCAGGGCTAAGAGAAAGCAGGCTGGAGCTCTTCCCGGGGCGACTGAGTAGCTGCATTTGGCTCAGCTGGCTGGGCCCCTGTCTTTGCCCCAGGCTCAGCCAGATTATCAGGCTCCCTTCTGGGTGCCAAGCTGCCCTTCCTCCCAGTGTTGTAATCAATGAGGAAGGAAGGCACCCAGGGGTAAAACTCCTAAATGGTCTCCTCAAAGCCCAAACCTTAAGTAGTTAGCACAGACTTGCTTGGGGTTCCACACTGTGCTTTGTGCTGCCTCTGTTCCAGTTCACTGCCCTAGTATGAAATTTAAAGTGCTAGGGAGTTAGGGAGACATACTTTAAGCCATCAACTTCCAAAAGCTTCTTTAAAATCCCTTTTTATAATAAATTTTTGAGCATATGTATTCATATAAGAGGAAATAAGCTTAAATCTTAGGACTATAAATCTTACTAATAAATGGAGCCCCGAGTTATGGCCCAGAGAGACAGAGGGGTTCATCCCAGAGTGTCACTGTCAGGAGTGAAGGCTGGTCTTTTATTTCCTAATATGGGGATCGTTTCACTGTGTAAACCAAGGGCTACCTTTAAAAAAATGCCGTTAGCATATTCACCTGCACGACTGTTTCCCCTCCTGCTCCATCTGGTCCAGTTCCTTTTCTGGATACAGCAACAATCTCATTCTCAGCCCTTTGCCTATTTTTTTCCCCTCCCTAAAATTTATTCCGCTTTCATTCTACCTGCCTTCTAAGATCTTTTCCTCACAGTGGAGGTGTGTGCCAGATGGAGTAATAAAACGGTCTGGGAGGGGAGCCCAGACAAGGGGGAATGGACGAGGCCTGCGAAACTTCTCGTGTATCTCCAGGTGCCCCCTGCCCCAGCCTTGGCTTCGTGACAGCGCCCCTCATCTTCCCCTGTGGTCAGAAACCTTTGCACTGGCTGGGTTCCCAGGCCTCTCTCTCTCTACTTTCTCTCTCCTTCCTGCTGTCCTAGCACTCCTATGCCGATCCCTTCCCCTCTGAATCACAGAGAGGGCAGAAAAATGTAATTACAGAGATCTGGATGTTCATTCACATGGGGCTAAGCGTGATCTCACAGTGGAGAGCATATCATACGACACTCTGGAAAACTATCAACTTTCTCTGCTTCTCTTGGTATCAAGTACAAAATATTTTCTTTTTTGTTGAATTTATTGGAGTGACATTTGTTAAGCAAATTATTTAAGTTTCAGATGTATAATTCTATTAATGCATTATCTGTATATTGTATTCTGTGTTCGTCACCCCAAGTCATATTTCCTTCCATCACCATTTATCCCCCTTTCCCCCTGGTAATCATCATACTGTAGTCTGTCTACGAGAGTTTTTTCCCCTTAATTCCTTCACCTTTTTCACCTGGTCCTGTAAGTCCCCTCTCTTCTGACAGCTGTCAGTCTGTTCTCTATCTATGAGTCTGTTTCTATTTTGTTCATTAGATTCCACATATGAGTGAAATCATATATTACTGTTCTTTCTCTGACTGGCTAATTTCACTTAGCATAATGCTCTCTAGGTCCCTTCATGCTGTCACAAAGGGTAACATTTTCTTTTTTTTATGGCCAAGTAGTATTCCATTGTGTAATTGTACCACAGCTTTCTCACCCACTCATCTACTGATGGACAGCTGGGCTGCCTCCAAATCTCAGCTATTGTAAATAACGCTGCAGTGAACATAGGAGCACATATATTTTTTTGAATTAGTGTTTCAAGTTTCTGTGGATATAGTCCTAGAAATGGAATTGCTGGGTCATACAGTAATTAGTTCCATTTTTAATTTTTTGAAGTAAAAGCATACTGCTTTCCAGTGGCTGCACCAAGCTGCATTCCCACCAACAGTGCACAAGGGTTCTGTTTTCTGCTCATCTTTGCCAGCACTTGCTGTCTGACAGTGTGGAGAGGCAGCACAGTGTCTCAGCAAGAATAAGATTACTTGAATTCCAGCCCCACCTCTTCCACATTCTAGCTATAATATGTGACCTCAGCATATTACATAACTTCAGTTGCCCCATCTGTGACAAACCATAGGCATCATGAGGGCTTCAACGAGGGTAAACACTCTTGTATATGTTATCGTCCATCACACACCTCCACCAGAGGCAACCCTTACTCCTTGTCTAGATAAACAAAAACTCATCATTAAAGCTATTTTGTATTTTGGAAAACACCGACACAGTATTTAACGGGCTCACTGCTGCCTAAGTCATATGCACTTCCCTGAGCTCTTCTTAAAATGCATGACTAGAAACATTTCTGCTGAACAATGTCTTTAAAATTAAATGAGGACACTTATAAGCACACTTTTTTTCTTTACTAAAATACACAATGAAAACTTTTTTAAAAAACAGAAATCTGACTTCTTACCAAGACAATTTGAAGCGTCAACTTGTTCTTTCAAAAAATCCACACACATTTTCTTCACAGGTTCAATCTGGTACTGGTTTGCTGCATCTAATAAAGACTGGACATTGTTGCTATTCACAGAAATTCTGTAAATAAGTTAAAGTGAATATTAATCTCCTACAGCTTTTTTTTTTATTTTAAAAACAATGCTACTGTAGAATGCATCCCACTAGTCCCTGAAATTAAGCAAAAAGTTAAACTTTTCAGTCCTTGAATTAGTATGGCAGAGGATCTCCCCCATCCTTCCACCCCTGATCCTTGAAAGTTTTTCATTCTGAAGAATCTGGAACACATCGATTTGTGTTCGGGATCCCAGCCTTACCCCCGCCCACAACAGAAACGGTCCTTGTACACTTACCTAGCAGTATATGCAAATTCCACAAGTTGTTCAATAATGTCAGGTTCGGCATCTTTGAGTTCTACCTCGAAGGACTTTGACTCGAGCATGTTGGCTGCAATGGAGATGAGAAACATGAACGGCACGGGCACGGCCGCTGAGGGACCAGGCCAGGCCAGGTGTGGGGAACAGGACAGAGACTTCGCTGGAAAAGACCCGAGAAAGCCCCAAATCCCTATAATATTGATAAAATGCAAAGTAATTCTCCATACACGAGATTCACCTTAAATTAAAACCATCTAAGAAATTAGTGAATTAGTGTACTTATTTTTAAAAAGCCCAAGTGAACAGAGACCTAATACTCGAGTCGGTATTTTCCCAACTCCTAAAATAATTTAGGAGCTCTCTTTTAAATTGCTGTGAGCAAAATGCCTCTGATGCAGCTAGAACAAACCTATGAGAACCATGACCATTATATAGAGCCAGCCACAGACGGCAAAGCTCGCATTCTTCCCCCAGACCCTGGCAGGTGGCCAGAGCATCAAGGAGGGAGCTCGAGACAGAAACACTTCATAGCCGGATCAAGCCCCATTTTAAAGCAGTACTCAGCAGAGGCACCAGGACTTGGCCCCAGTTCTCAACTCCAGATCTAGGGTTCTATCCAATATGATGTGCCATATTTCGTTTCCCATTTTTATTTAGTTTAACTTGCTAGATGAAATGTCATAAGGTTTACCTATTCCTTTGCCTTTCCACCCAAGGTTAAGAAGAAAACCCTAGGCATCCAAGTAGAAGCTCCATCTCCATCAATAAAGACCTTGGGCCTTTCCGGCTAATGAAAAGACATGTTTCCTTTGATTCATCATTACCACAACCACTTCTCAACCTCTTCACCTTCTTTTCTCAAGTCCTTTAAAAATGAGGGTAAGTGGCATATTTTCATCTTGACCCATCTCATTCTCAAAAAATAAATATGTTTGACCTTAAAATACTTACTTGTGAACATTAAGTTAAAGAAATGACTGGCTGCAGCAAGGACAACACGATGAGCAGGTATTTTTCTTTCCTGGACCATAAGGATCACATCACACAATGTTTTCTAATCAAGAGAGAAATAAATAAAATCAAAAGTGGCTCATTGGGCCTAGTTTAGCAAACACATAAAACAGGTGCTTGTCAAATGCTTTATCTCTATTTTGTTTAAATCCATGCCCTGGGCTGGTGTGCCTCAGTGGACTGAGCATCAGCCTGCAAACCAGAGGGTCACAGGTTCAATTCCCAGTTTGGGCACATGGCTGGGCTGTGGGCCAGGTCCCCAGTTTGGGGTGTGTGAGAGGCAACCACACAGTGATGTTTCTCTCCCTCTCTTTCTTCCTCCCTTCCCCTTTGTCTAGAAATAAATAAAACCTTTTAAATTGTCTTTTTCCACTACAGAATGTGTTTACAACACAAGACCCACTCAGGGAGGGCTCACAGAGCTGCTGTCGTGAGTCTGCTGCATCAGAATCGGGCCCTGAGCCTCCCAACAGCCAGGAAACTTCACCGTCGGGAGAGAAGTGATCTACTGTCTTTCAGGAAAACCTTCACAGTCAGGAGAGAAGTCATCTGCTATCTTTTAGGAAAACCTTCACAGTCAGGAGAGAAGTACTCTACTATCTTTTAGGAAAGACTCCCCCCGCCCCTCCGCCCCCCCGGAACAAATTCTAAGCTATTTATCATAGTGAGATTTTTATGGGGAGAGTAAATGACATAATGACAACATCCTTGATGGTTTTTCAAACGTAACAATCTGTTTTTTAAAATGACCAATCCCTGATAAAATGCTAAGTACACACTGCACTCCCAAGGGAGTAGCCTTCATAGACCTAACTTGAAACAGAAACAACTCAGAATACACAGAGCGGATGAACCAAATGTCCATTCAGCACTCTTTCCTTAAATAACGTTTCTCTCAAATGTACTTCTGATAAGCACTGTCTATCAGTCACTTTTAAATAATGATTTCTGAACAAGGCCAAAACGGCGTCACTCTAGGTTGCTAAAAGAAGACAAATCTAGATTAAACACTTAAAATGTTGGAGAAAGGGAATATTAAAGAAAAAATGTATGGTTTACTAGAACCATTAGAGATGAATTTCAAGGAAACAAATGTTCTTTCTGCAAAATAAAATTTTAACTTCCTAAATGAAGTTATAATGTACAGGTAAGGCTCAGAGAAAATTTGCAGCCTGAGATACACTCTTTTAGGTACTGAGAACATGAGGCAAAGAGTTTTTTCAGAGTAAAAAAAAATCTATCACTTACAAATCTAAATAATGGCTTGGTAGCTCAGAGGATACAGCATTTTGCATTTTGTAAAGTATTTTGCTGAACCTATTAATCTAGTTTCTGATAAATCACTGATATCTCCTACTCTATTACTCCATAAACAAATTCAAATAAGATGGTAATGCTTATTAGACCAAGAAAGGAAATTGCTCCCAAAAAGTAGGCTAAAGGATGAACAGGATTTCACTTTTATAGCTTATCTGAAGGTTTTTATTTATAAGGCCTGTAAAATATTGCTTGGAAATTATATGCAGATTACTTAAAGCTACTGTTATTCCAATAATGTCTTGAATTTTAAAATTTTTATTTCCTTTTACTTGGGGAGGGGGTTCAGGGTAGGCAAAGCTCTTAGGTGATTTTGCCATGTACCACACCAAACAAAAACGAACAAAAAAAACCAGGTAGTAAAAACCAAACCAACTACTTGCCACCAAAACAAGCTGATCAAATTGCTTAAGAGAGGAAAAGAAAGGGAGAAGGGAAGGTAGAAGGGAAAGGAAAGGGAAAAGGAAAAGATAATGTAATAACCTTATTTTTTTTTTAAAGGAAAAGAATATTGGTAGAATAGCAAACACATCAGATAGGGCAGGGATCCATGGCTGCTAATTAGAAATTGCAGAAAATGTAGGGAGATCTAAACTGCAATGCAGCAAAAACCTTTCCTAGGCACACTCAGCAACAGGGAGCTCCAGTGGAGGGAATTTATAGGCACTGGAGGAAATTAGAGAAGTCAGAGGGATCTTTGTAGAACCCCTTAGTCTCAATCTAAGATTAATCTCCAGCTAGATATTAATGTGTGTGTGGGGGGGGGGGAGTGTGAAAAGGGAGGAATCTTCTGTATCCAAATGGAACATTTATGTGACTGTACTACAACAGACTGACAGGTGTCAACAAAAGATGGGACTGACCTATAGAAAGGTCCCTCCTGCTGTCAGTCATCTGGGGAAGCAGGCGGATCCACAGACAGGAAGTGGGAAGGATAAGAGGCTCAGGTAAATGGAGAATGTGAGAGGTAACAAGTCCTAGGTGGATGGAAGAGAACTTAAACAAAAAAACTACCTGTTGACAATACATGTTCACTGGATACACCAAGAAAAATAACCCTTGCAGTTTCTCTATGTCCCCCACAATAGTTGTATCTTTGTATTAATTTCAGCTTTTGACTCTTAAGTCTCTTATAAACAGCACAGATTTTCTCGGGACTCAGTCTCTAAGTTCTCACCATTTCAGATTGTTTTCAGTAGGGCTTAGTTTAATCCTTCATACTTATTACTGATAACTTAAATTTTACCTTACAAATGCACCTTCTTTTATGCTATTTATTATGTTTCCTTGCTGTCTTCTTTTTTCTTTAACTGCCAGTTGCTATTTTGGTCACATTTTCCTTGCACTTTTTTCTTCCTTTAGGGACTTACTTATAGATATGCCAAATATTTGCAAACTGAATTCAACAGGGTATTAATCAAATACTGTTCTAGGAATGCAAGGTGCATTCCAAAAAAACCCCAGTTCTATTAATGTGATAATCGTATTGTCAGGTTAAAAGAGAAAAACATCACGTAGGAAAACTTCAATACATAGAAAAGGCGTGTTGGATAAAATTAAAAATTCATTTCCTGAGGCTCCTTAATAAAGAAAACGATGTGTCTGTATAGCAAAGGCTATTCATCAGAAATTAACAGCAAACATCACATTTAATGGTGAAACAGGAGAGGCATTCTCATTCAAGTTTGAAACAAGCAGGAATTTAGTATATGATAAAGATACCATTTCCAAAATGTGGTGAGAGGGTGGAGCACAGATAAAGTTTAGGAAACTGAAACTATTTGTATAATACTGTAACAGTGGATACATGTCATTAAACATTCATCAGAAGTCACTGGATGTCCAACAGAAAGAGTGACCCCGAACGTAGACTGTGGTTAGCAATGTAACGATGCTGGCACATCAGTTCTAACAAAAGCACTCTCCTAATGCAAGATGTTAATAACAGGGGGAGCTGTGGGGATGGGGCAACTGGAAACCTTGTACCTTTTGCTCAATTTTCCTGAAAGTCTAAAACTGCTATAAAAAAAGTTTATTAATTTAAAAATGTAGTGAGAGATCAGATAACTGAAAAAATGGTACTGGGATGGCTGTTACACTTTTAGTGAGAACATTACATTTTTGGCTCTTGGTGCATTCCTTCTTCCTCTGGGGAAGGTAAGCACTGTGTAGGAAGTGGCAGTTCTTTTCTCAGCCTGTCACTTGTGGAAGAGTGACTACAGGATGGACAGGAGCAGGGCAGTGGTCACACAGAGCCAGGCCTCCTGACTCACTCTTCCTCCATAACCTGCCCCGAAAGTGGAACATTACTTCTTGGGGCAGACTGCTCCTGAGGCAGGAGAGGACTGTGCCCATTACTCAGGCTGCTCTGCCTCAGACCAGAGGGTAAATTTAGTTCATGGGAGAAAGAAGAGGAAGCCCAGTTTTATGCTCGGGTCAAAGCCACATTCTCCAGTCTGTCACCATTAATTTAGCCATCTTCTGTGTCTGCTTCTCAAATGTTTAGAACCGTCAGTGGAAGAGGGCTTCTCAAGTCCACACAGAGATAATCAAAGCACCGTGGAGGGAGACAGAAATTTTGATGTTGCTTTAGTGCCTTCAAGTGTTAGAAGAGATCCTTTATCAGGAAAGATGTCAAGACAGGCAAGCATTTTAGGCATGTGTTGGTGGAATCACCTTTTACTCTCTTTATGAGTTTGTCAGAAAGAATCGCAAAAGGCAGCTAGGTTCCGTGTAAGCTCCACAGCACTGTATGAGGTTCTAGCTTTTAACACCACGTGCTGGCATTAGGTGGAGGCATGCAACCAGCTGTCCCGAATGCACTAGGAAAATGTAATGAGCCAAAAATGTAATGTTCCCACTAAAAGTGTAACAGCCATCCCAGTACCATTTTTTCAGTTATCTGATCTCTCACTACATTTTTAAATTAATAAACTGGTATTTTTAGAGCAGTTTTAGATTTTCAGTGTATCCCAAGGAGAGGACTGAGAAATGACTAACCTTGGGATTTATGTAGCTTGTCAACAGGTTCTGCACTCAGTCCCTCCCAGTGAAATTTCAAGTTGGCCCTGAGTCTAAACACCTGAGCAGACTGTAGATTCACCTACAGCTGAGTGGTGGATTGGAGTCACTGAAAAAATAAAAGGAAATGGAGCCCTTATTTTTATGGAGGCAAATCATCTTCTTGACTGGATGGACATACTAGAAAAGCCTCAACAAAGCCAAAATAAACCCAAAGGCTAAGAGAAATATTTAAAAAGCCTCTTTAAGACTCATGTTTATTCAGAAAAGCAAAATAAACAGCACTGGATTTATACATACATATCATCAAAAAAAGGCAAGTGGGAGAGTGAAACAAAGGAAGACACCTGGATTAACAGAGGGAAGAGGGGATCTCCTTTTCTAAGGGAAACATGGGATAAATTAGGCCAAACAGCTGTGAAGGGAAAGGAGATACACTTTGGTATAACTGCTCTTTAATCATGGAACTAGGAAAGAGTTATTTTTGTTATTTATTCAAGAAAGGTGATAAGGACCAAAGAGATATAATAGAATAATTCAGGAATGGATTAAAGCAGTTCTCTCAGAAAAATCCTGGACCTGGGAAGCTTTTGAAGGTTAAAGCTAAAGATAAATCATCAACCTAATGAGAGGGCTGCCCTTAGAGACTGGAGCAGTTACAACAGGCAATTACAGTAAGTCCGGATAGATTTGAAAGGGGAAAAGGAAGATCAGTAATACAGTATTTTATGAATTTACTAAGTAATTTATAAGGTGATATGGGTGGGAAGACAGGAATGGAACATACCTGCGAAGTCTGTGGAAGTAAGACTTTAAGGGAGAGTACCAGGTTACGTTAAAGGGAAGCCAAGTAACCCAGACGTAGTCCAGGCCAAAGTTAAATGCTGGACTTCCCCATAACTGGAATTACCTAACTGGGGGTGGTGAAGGCTGGCAGTAAGTGGATCAGTCCTGAACACACAGACCTCTTATTTTCCACCATGGCAAAGTCTGTAAGAAAGGCACCAGGTGAGAAGCAGTTAGCAAACAGACACCTGGGCCCAAAATGAAAAGCAAAGGAAAAGGAAGGAAGGTATTCTGATCTGAACAATGTTACCTCTACAGGGTACAGAAAAGTACTCAACTTAAACAGGTTCACAATTCAGCTGGGGTTGTCCGAAAGAACAAAGGACTATAGACCATTTTGACACAAATGGGTGACAGAAAGGAATACGTCTGTTACCACTAAGATTCCAAGGTTTGGAAAACTCAGATAATGAAGAAAGACAAGGTTTTGAAGAGCACACAGTAAAGGGCATACTGGTCCCTACGGGGAATACAGGCCTTATAGTAATCTGGTGGAGGCCCTTCTTCAGGTGAGACAGATGGAGGGGAAAAGAGAAAAGACCCCTCCAGGAGACAGCATTAACCAATATAAGGAATGTAACAGCAAGATGGCATCGTAATGGGGACACAAACATGCAGAACCAGAAGGGTCAGAACTGGAGAGAATGCACGGGCACAAACGCTGTTCTGTGCCCGCTACAAACACAGATTACTCTTTTCTCAAGAGGGAGGGAAGGTTTTGTCACTAGACAGAATTCAATCCTTTTAGCCCTGGGTAGCCAGGAACACAAGATTAAAAAAAGAAATAAAAATGAAACTTTAAATGTGTAGGATGGGCAACAGGGAAAAGGGGGAAACTCTAGGAGACCCTAGCAGCTGAGTAAATCTCACTGGCAAATGTCTAACATTTTGCCCAAGAAAAACAATGTGTCTTATGCCACTGAAACATTATTATGCACGAATGGAATTCCTTTTCTATGTGGTAAACACAGTGTCTCTATTAGCTGTTGTGAAGTGATTCCTTCCAGCTGAGTTCAGTCTCAGAGCCTGTCATTACAGTGACAGACTGGCAACCTGTCAGAACCAAAAGCCAAGATTTTCTTACATTTTCTTTGAAAACCCTTGGTTCCTTCAGAAACTGAAGTTTCTGTTCTGTTTTTGGCTGGGAACAATAATGTGGGTTAGGACTGTATAATAATGTGTCAACAGCTGCACTATTTATTATAGAGATGGGAGATTTACTTGGCTCTCTTAAGGTTTGTGGAGGTGGGGGGTGATGCTGTGCTAATTTTAAGAGTCCCAGAGTCCCTTTGACATGCAATAAAACATGTGGTACCGACCACTTTGAAGCTGGAGAAATGCAGCTTTGGAGGTACTAAATTAAATCTATTCCAATGGCAGACAGTCCATGCTGCAGCTGCTGAAGAAGCTACCCTGCTACCCAAACACTTAAGCAAATGCCTTCTTGCTGAGGCTGAGCAGTGTACAAAACCAGGGAGAGCAGACATTTGCAGCTCAATTGCTTCCATTTGAATTTACATTAGGGAGATCACAGATGTGGTAATTTAATAAGAAGGTTCATAAAAGTCAAATTTGGGAGATTTTATGTTGCTGGTATGGAATTAGGTGAAGTGCTTTCAGCTGTCATGTGATTTACTGCAGACAAGTGGGAACACTATGAATGATATCTTGAGGAAAATTTGAGATGGGAAATGGAAGTGAACTTCCAGTCTGGAGTTAATTTAATAGATAACTGCCCATTTCAAAGCTTTCTGGAGTAAGAACTTAAGTAGTGTCCTAAACGGGTCTTCAGAGGATACACAAAAGAACAGTCGTTGCCAGAGGATGCCTCATCAGCACCGAAGACAGAACACTTTCTGTGCCAGCAAGAAGACAGACAACCTAAAAGGCCAAGCAAACTTGGAAACAAGAACTTACAGTGGCTCGGTCCAGCTAACTTCTGCTGGGAGTGGGGCGGGACTTTGGTGTCTGAACTGTACCAACAAAGGCGTTTATGTAAAGATCCACATTCACATGAGACACAATGGAACACACTACTGACAGGTGGGCCAGGACTTGGTAATCCCCCATGTGCAGTGCTTTTCTAATGAAATAAAGCCGGACAACGCACAATGCTTGAGAAGCCCATGTACAGTTTTTTCTCTTCACCTCTGCACACCCCAATAATTTAAATTTTGGAATCTGTATTTTTTTTGCCCTGCAGGGGAATAAAAAGATGGCTGGGCTCAAATCTAGTTTACAGAGTTTACCATGAGACACACGTTATGGTCCTGCTTTAAGTGCAAGTATGTGGGTCTCAACAGAGTAACCTCATTGTTAATAAAATAGCAATGTCTTAGGCTCTAACTTAGACTAGAATCTCTCTCTCTCTCTCATACACACACACACACACACACACACACACACACACACACAGAGGACAAAATTAGGAAGAGAGATTTAAGCTCGAGACCTCATTTCCTCTCCTTTTGGTGAGGAAGGTTAGAAATATTCTCCCCTTCCCCCCTCAGTCCCTTTGCCCTGTTCCCAACACCCCACATAGGTGGAAACAGATACAGATACACACACAGTACATTCTCCTTTCAGGGAAAAGATATACCAGTAGTTTTCAAACTTTTTTCTTTAAGCAGCAGAATCCATTTTCAATGATCTTATTTCATATAATTCGTATAGATAGAATGGTTTCTCTGCAGCCAGAACTAGCCAGCAACCAAGGGATGGAAGAGGTTCCCCTTACTATTACGCTTCATGATTCACTTAAAAATATTGGTTTTGATCTCAGCAATTAAGTCTCTGTGGAGGTGAAGGTAACCCAAATGTCCATAATGATATAATGAATAAATTGTAGTGTATTTATACACTGGAATACTATGTACAAGGTCTGGAAAAAGTTCAGCCACTGTTAATATAATGAGAATGGTTTGTGCGACACTGATGTAACTGGCAGCCAAGGAGAGTGGACTGGATTGTGCATGTGTGAACAATGATGACTTCACTGCACTAGTCAGTGGGGGTGGTAGACACTGTTGAGTGAGCATGTGCACTGTGTGGCCATCACATTCAAAATGACTGAGCAAGTACAGCAACAAATCTGCATCAAACTTTGTTAAGCCTGAACATTCTCCTCCACTGAAACTATCTGGATGATTCAGAAGGCCAAAGATATGGGCAACTGGTGATTGGCAGCTTCATCAGGACAATGTGCCTGTTCACGCATCACGTCTTATGCAGAGTTGTTTGGTGAAACATCAAATCACCCAAGTGATTCAGCCCCCTCTACAGCCCAGATTTGGTGCCCTGCAACTTCTCTGGCTTTTCCCCAAACTAAAATCACTGTTAAAAGGGAAGAGATTTCAGAACATTGATAAGATTCAGGAAAATACGATAGAGCAGCTGATTGTAACTGGGAGAACTGTGTGAGGTCCCAAGGTGCCTGCTTTGAATGGGACTGAGGCATCATTGTCCTGTGTACAATATTTCTTGTATCTTCTTCAATAAATGTCTCTATTTTTCCCATTACATGGCTGGATACCTTCTGGACAGACCTCGTACAATGGGGATATAGGTAAATCTCACAAACATACTGTTGTCTTTAATAAGAAACTAAGACACAATAGTATTTTTAAAAATTGTTGTTCAATTACAGTTCTTTTTTTCCCCATTGCTTTCCCCTGCCCCACCACCCCCATTTCCACAGTCAATTCCCACCCTGTTGTCCATGTCCATGGGTCCTATATACATTTTCCTTAACTTGACCCAACCCCTTCATTCCCCCATAATCCCCGCCCTCCTCCCCTCTGGTCACTGCCAGTTTGTTCTTTATTTCCATGTCTCTGGTTCTATTTTGCTCATTTGTTTTGTTGACTAGGTTCCACTTATAGGTGAGATCATATGGTATTTATCTTTCATCGCCTGGATTATTACACTTAGCATAATTTTCTCCAGTTCTATCCATGCTGTTGCAAAGGGCAGGAGTTCCTACTTTCTTTCTGCTGTGTAGTATTCCATTGTGTAAATGTAGCAGTACTTTGATCTACTCATTTATTGATGGGCACTTAGGCTGTTTCCAGCACTTAGCTGTTGGAAATTGTGCTGCTATGAACATTGGGGTGCACAGGTTCTTTTGAATTGGTGTTTCAGAATTCTTAGGGTATAATCCCAGCAGTGAGATTGCTGGGTCAAAAGGCAGTTCTGTTTTGTTTTGTTTTGTTTTTTGAGGAAATTCCATACTTTTTTCCAGTGGTTGCACCAGTCTGCATTTCCACCAAGAATGTACTAGGGTTTCCTTCTCTTCACAGCCTTGCCAGCACTTGTTTGTTGGTTTGTTAGTGATGGCCATTCTGACTGGTGTGAAATGGTATTTTTTCATGGTTTTAATTTGCATCTCTCTGATGGCTAGTGTTGTTGAGCATCCTTTCATGTCTCTGGGTCCTCTATGTCTTCCCATGGAAAAATGTCTGTTCATGTCCTTTGCCCATTTTTAATTGGATTGTCTTTCTGGTGTGGAGTCATGTGAGTCTTTTGTATATCTTAGAGATCAAACCCTTGCCCAAGGTAACATTGGCAAATATGTTTTCCCATACAGTTCATTCCCTTTTCATTTATTTGATATTTTCTTTAGCCATGCAGAAGCTTTTTAATTTGATGTAGTCCCATTTGTTTATTCTTTCCTTTATATCCCTTGCCTGTGGGCAGGGGTGTCAAAATCATTTTCATTGGGGGCCACACCAGCCTCATGGTTGCCTTCAAAGGGCAGAAATAATTTTAAGACTGCATAAATGTATCTACTCCTTAACTGTTAAGGAGCTGAAATTACATTTGGCCCTCTGAAGGCAACCGTGAGGCTGATATGGCCCCTGGTGAAAATGAGTTTGACACCCCTGCCCTAGGGGATGTATAGGTGAAAATATTGTTACATGGGATATCTGATATTTTCCTGCCTATGTTCTCCTCTAGGACTTCTATGGTGTCATGACTTATAATTGAGTCTTTTCTCCATCTTGAGTTTATTTTGGTGTATAATGTAAGCTGGTAGTCTAGTTTCATTTTTTTGCATGTACTTGTCCAGCTCTCCCAACACCATTTATTGAAAAGGCTATTTGCAATCCATTTTATGCTCCTGCCCCCTCTGTCAAATATAAATTGACCATAGACATATGGGGTTTATTTCTGCACTCCCTATTCTGCTCCATTGATCTGTGTCTGTTCTTATGCCAGTACCAGACTGTTTTGATTACAGTGGCCTCGTAATACAGTTTGATATCAGGTATTGTGATCTCTCTGGCTTTGTTCTTCTTTCTCAAAATTGCTGATGCTACTTGGGGTCATTTATGGTTCCACATAAATTTTTGAAATATTTGTTCTATATCTGTGAAAAATGTCATTGATATTTTAATAGGGATTGCACTGAATCTGTAGATTGCTTTGGGTAGTATGGACATTTTAATGATGTTAATTTTTCTAGTTCATGAACATGGTATATGCTTCCATTTATTTGTGTTTTCCTTAATTTCTTTCTTCAGTGTTCTGTAATTTTCTGAATGTAGGTCTTTTACCTTCTTGGTTAAGTTTTTTCCTAGGTACTTTTTTTTCTTGTTGCTATAATAAGCGGGATTCCCTCCCCCCACTTTGTTTCTGATAATTCATTGTTCATATACAAAAATACCTCCGATTTCTGAATATTAACTTTGTATCCTGCTGTTTTTGCCAAGTTCACTTATTAGGTCAGTAGTTTTTTCATGGAGTCTTTAGGGTTTTCTATGTACACTATCATGTCATCTGCAAACAATGACAGTTTTACTTCTTCCTTTCCAATTTGGATATCTTCTACTCCTTTTTCTTGTCTGATTGCTGTGGCTAGGACTTCCAATAAAATGTTGAATACAAGTGTTGAAAGGGGACACCCTTGACTTGTTCCTGATCTTAGATGGCAAGCTTTTACTTTTTGCCTGTTGAGTATGATGTTGGCTGCAGGTTTCTTATATATGGCCTTTATTATGTTGAAGGATGCTCCCTCTACTCCCATTTTGCTGAGGGTTTTCATCATAAATGGGTGCTGTACTTTATCGAATGCTTTTTTGGCATATTGAATATGATCATGTGATTTTTGTCTTTTGTTTTGTTTATGTGATGCATTACATTTATTGATTTGCTTATGTTGTACCATCCTTGCTTCCCGGGGATGAATCCCACTTGAATCATGGTGTATGATCTTTTTAGTGAATTGCTGGATCCCATTTGCCAATATTTTATTGAGGATTTTATCAACTATGTTCATCAGCGATATTGGCCTGTAGTTTTCTTTCTTTGTTGTGTCTTTATCTGGCTTTGGAATTGGGGTAGTACTGGCCTCATAAAAAGAGTTTGCACCCTGGCTGGTGTGGCTCAGTGGATTGAGTGCCAACTGTGAACCAAAGGGTTGTTGGTTTGATTCCCAGTCAGGGCAGATGCCTGGGTTGTTGGCCCCATCCCCAGTAGGGGGTGCATAAGAAGCAACCACACATTGACGTTTCTCTTTCTTTCTACCTCATTTCCCCTATCTAAAAATAAATAAAATAAAATCTTTAAAAAAAAAGCTTGGAGTCTTCCCTCTTTTTGGATTTTTCGGAATAGTTTGAGAAGGATCGGGGTAAGCTCTTCCCTAAATGTTTGGTAAAATTCTTCCGTGAAGCTGTACAGTCCAGGGCTTTTGTGTGCCAGGAGTTTTTTGATCACTGCTTCAATTTTCCTAGCAGTTATTAGTCTATTCAGGCTTTATGTTTCTTGAGTTGTTTTTGGAGAGTTATATGTTTCTAGAAATTTGTCCATGTCACACAGGTTTTCAAATTTCTTGGCATATAGTTGTTTGTAGTAATTTCTTACAATCCTTTGTATTTCTATGGTATCAGTAGTAATTTCTCCCCTTTCATTTCTGATTTTATTTATTTGGGTCCTCTCTTTTTCTTGATGAGTCTCATTAAAGGCTTATCAATTTTATCTATCTTTCAAAGAACCAGCTCCCGGGTTTATTGATCCTTTGAATTGTTCTTTTAGTCTCTATGTTACTTATTCTGCTCTGAATTTGAATACTTCCTGTCTTCTACTTGCTTTGGACTTTGCTGTTGTTCCTCTAGTTCTTGTAGATACAGGATTAGGTTGTTTATTTGAAGTTTTTCTGTCTTTTTTTGGTAGGCCTGTATTGGTGTGAACTTCCCTTTCAAGACTGCCTTTGCTGTATCCTATAGGTTCTGAGCTGATGTGTGTTCATTTTCATTTGTTTCCAGAAACTTTTTGATTTCTTCCTTGATCTCATTGTTAACCTATTCATTTTTTAATAACATACTATTCAGTCTCCATGGATTTGTTTTTGAGTTTTCTCCTTGAGTTTGGTTTCTAGTTTCAAGCCATTGTGATCTGAGAAAATGCTTGATATTTTCTTGAATTTGTTGAGGCTTGTTTTGTGTCCTATCATGTTGTCTATCTTTGAAAATATTCTACATGTATTTGAAAAGAATGTCTATTTTGCTTCTTTGGGGTGAAAGGTTCTGTATATATATTTGGCATTTTAATTATGATGTGTCTTGGAGTAGGCCTCTTTGGGTTCATCTTGATTGGGACCCTCTGTGCTTCCTGAACTTGTGTGACTTTTCCCCTCACCAAGTTAGGGAAGTTTTC
Organism: Tonatia bakeri; assembly: GCA_004024845.1. NCBI lineage: Eukaryota > Metazoa > Chordata > Mammalia > Chiroptera > Phyllostomidae > Tonatia > Tonatia bakeri. The sequence continues at coordinate 33,841 of PVIA01000302.1, read as the reverse complement.
TGTCATTGTACTGTCAAATAGGTTTTCTATCCTTTGCTCCTTTTCTTCTCCTTCTGATATTCCTATGATGTGAATGTTGTTATGTTTCATGTTGTCCTGAAGTTCCCTTAAACTATCCCAGTTCTTTTTGAGTCTTTTTTTCCTTTTGTTGTTCTGCCTGGGTATTTTTTTCCTACCTTGTCTTCAAGTTCACTAATTTGGTCCTCTGCTTCACCAAGCCTGCTTTTAATTCCTTCCAGTTTATTTTTCATTTCAGATATTGTATTCTTCATTTCTTCCTGGTTCTTCTTCTTCTTCTTCTTTTTTTTTTGATAGCAGAAAGAAAGAGAGAGCAGATTTATTAAGTGATAGTATACTCCACTGAACATGGGAGTGGGCCAACTTTGAGCAGATATTGACCCCTACTTCTTGTTCATAGTTTCTATTTCTTTTTTCATGCTGCTGTAGTTCCCACTCAGCAGTTCCTTGTAGTTGTCACTGAGTTCATTGAGCATCCTTATAACCATTTTCTTTTTGAATTCTATGTCTGATAGACTACCTCAATTTCATTTAGCTCTTTTTTTCTGGGGATTCCTCCATTCTCTTCAATGGGGGGTTCTCTGTCTCCTCATTTCTGGTGACTCTCTGTGTCTGTTTCTGCATCTCAGAATGCTCTGCTTTGCCCACCTGTCTTTGCGGGGTTGAACCCAGGCTAAGAAAGGGAAAAATATTAAAATAAATTCCTAACTCAACTGATCAAGGGCTGGGGGAATGCAAAATGAAATAAGATGGGGGAAGAGTATCCTGTGGGATTTAAAGTACAAATAGATAGTGAACAAATAGGAATTTTGTTGGAGAAGAACAGCAATAACCATGATATGCTCACCCAACTAGCCGCAATTTATAAAGGTCGAAAGCAAATAAGACTATTTTAAGAGAGGGAAAAGAATGTGAGCTGACTTAAGGAAGGTAGAATGCTTCTGCAAGGTTAGATGGAGGGAAAATAGTAACGGTAAGGAATAGGAACACGGCCTAGCATGGGAGAAAATAAAGTTTACAGTAACAATAACGAAGGTCAGGAAGAAGTCAAAATGGAGTAAGACCAGGAAAGGGTGCTAAGTGGGATCTGAAATAACAATAATATGAAAAAAATTATATTATCTGAATGAAAAGAATAAAAAATAACAGACCAAGAGTAGTGAGTTAGCTATAATACAACTGAAGCAAAAGAAGCTCTGTCCCTCTATACTGAGTGGGAGCAAACTGTACCCACAATCCTCCCTTCTTGTTGGTAGGGCTGCCTGGGCCAGGTCCCTGCCCATCATGCCTCAGCTCCCCCTTTTAAAAAAGTCTCCCTGGGTGCTCCCGCTGGAGCACCAAGCTTCTGCCTGGCCTTCCACACGCTCCACCCCTCCAAAAAGTCAAGAGTCTATCCCAGGCGCGGCCTTCCCCCTCCACTAGATCCAAGTGCAGACAGTATCTCTTTCACTCTCTGGCACTCTCCATGCTGGCACTGCCACTACAGATAGCGTTTGCCACTGGCTGTGTCTGTGTATGTAGCTTGGTTCTCCCTAAGGACTTTGTGTATCCAAGTTGCTCCTGGCCAGGTCTGGGGATTCCGCATTCTGTGAAGGGAGGGAGCTGCTAGGCTACTACCCCTGAGCAAGCTCTCCATGGACGCAGGTGACTGGTTGTAGGTGCCACGACAGCTGTGGCTTTGGGGGACTTTCCCCATCCACCTACAAAACCTCCTTACCAACAGTTTTGAAGCATCCTCTGTACTCTTTGGCTTCCAAACTTCGTATCAGCTAAGATTCTGTTGACTGTTCACTTTGTTTTTTTGGAAGATCAGCTAAGTGTCCGTGTTGGGTGCAAGAGCAAGTGGACTCGGCCCCCACCTACTTGGCCGCCATCTTCTCTTGACACAAGAGTATTTACTGTATTATTCCATTTATGTAAGTTCAAAAAAAGATGAAAAAAACCCAAAACACCTATGGTTCCAGAAGAATAATGGTTACCTTTGAGGGGTAGTTACTGAGAAGGACATAAGGAATGACCTCTGGTGTATTAGTCATATTCTGTTTCTTGGTGGTGGTGGTGTGGTCACTTTGTAACAATTCACTGAACTGCATGTTTATGATTTGTATCCTTTTACATGAATATGAATACTTCATTAAAAACAAAAGGTTGGAATGACTAAAAGGGTGATGGAGGAAAAGGCTCCATAAAGAAGCTGGGGCTCAAACAAAACAAAACAAAAACAAACAAACAAAAAAGAAGCTGAGCCCTGACCAGTGAGGCTCAGTTGGTTGGGTGTTGTCCCACAAAGAGAAAGGCCACTGGTTTGATTCCTGGTCAGGGCATATGCTTGGGTTAAGGGTTTAGTCCCTGGTTGGGACACATCTGGGAGGCAACTGATTGATGTTTCTCTCTCACATAGATGTTTCCCTTCCTCTCTCCTTTCCTTCCCCTCTTACTAAAAATAAATACGATCTTTAAAGAAGCTGAGGCTGCTGGTTCTGCAGAACCCCCTTTCACCAGTATGTATAGGATTGGCTGCTATGTTACAGAGAGATGAAATGACCTAAATCATATTATTTAAAAATCATAAAGTTAATTCATGGTAGAGCAGGGATTAGAATTCAGGTTTCCTAATTTCACAGTGTTCTCAAATTCTTGTAGAAATGTTTCTGGGTACATATAGAGGAATCCATGTCATTCAGGTACTCATTATCCTGATCCCCAAAGTAACGAGGTCATTAGGAGAAGCAAAATTAGTCATTACACAAAAATATTTATGAAAGGACAAGAAGACATAAAATTGGTCCTCACTCAAACATTCTTCCCCTGGCTCAGACCAGCTTCTATTTCTGCCAGTTCCCATCAACTGCCCTTGTCAGTCATTCTTGGCGAGTCTCTCCAGTGTCAGGATGTCAAGCAGAATAATACAAGTATAACATAAAACAACTGCAAAGTGAACCTACACATCTGAGACAAGATGCAAGATTCCATGAGGCTTGTAAAAGTGGTACTGGAGAACTGCTGGGCTTACATGCAAAGCCATTGACAAAAGGAGAATCGAGCAGATTAAGGTCAGTTAACCATTGTGAGGGAGATGCCACCCAGCATCCATTTTCCCTTCCCACTCAGTGAGACAATCCTGATTTTTCAGTAACTGTATTTCTATTTTGACAGTAAACAAACAGGATAATATAGTCTAAAGCTAAGTCTAAGGAACGGATATAAACGAATTTTTAAAACTAAAGAGTTAATTTATACAGTCTCACAAATCCCCTCCTCCTCAAGTAAACATGTGATGCTGCAACCCAGCTGCACCTTGTCTGTGTAAGAAATAAGATGCTGCTTCACCGTGCTGTAGTCCATGGATGAAAACACATTATTTGGGGCAATGGGAAGTTGTTGGAAACAAATGAGAGCACTGGTGAATTGCGTTTAACTACCATTTACAGGCAGACGCTAGTTAAATGCACCAGTCAGTGCTGCTGTAAATACAAAATCATTTGCATGAAAGGAACATGAATGTATACATAAAAATAGGTATGTAAAAGTAAGGTACATAAAATACTGAATTCAGGCAGTCACAGCTACTCCAGCACAAAGGCCAGGGAAGATGTAAAGGAATTTCCACAGACATCTACTGCATTCAAGCACCAGGCCAGACCTGATGACAAAGACAAGATCCTATCAGTCAGAATCTGCTTAAAGAAGGCAAAGCCATTATCTTCGTAAAGATCTTAAATGCCTCTACCATCATCCACATTCCTATCAGGACCACTAGATAAGCACACTAGGTTCTGCAGTTACTCATACAACCTGCTTTTGTCCCCTTGAAAAACAGGTCCACTATCACAAAACCAGAGCATTCCCACAAATCTCCTTAGACTCGTATTTTCTATCCATAACATTTACAGAATTAAGAAGTAACCAAGTAACTTTCCTTGATGCTTTATTGGTATAAGACGTAATGGATTTAAAAATAAATCAATAAAACCGCTCTAATTTACATTCTCTGGCATATTAAAATTCGTTCTTTTCATAACCCACCTTTCGCCAGCGGCGTGAAGACCTTCGTTAATGCGCCCCGTACCAAAGATAGAACAAAGAGCTCCTCGTCCTCGCAGAGGCGCACAGTGCCCTTAAAAGACTGCACGGTGTGTATCGACGACTGTTTTCTGTTCTAAATTAACACGCACGGTAGGGTACCGCAACTTGCTCCACCCAGGTACCACGGAAGGGGGCGGGGATCCTTATTTGAAAGGAGCTGATTTCTGGCCAAGCAGGGCTTCTCCCCTCTTGGGGGGCTTCGGGTTGGCTTCCTCGCACAGATCTCCCGACACCTTACACGGGTCTCCAATGGAGGGATCCTCGCCTCACAAAGAGACAACTAGGGCAGAGCTGTTATACAAGCGATACCCGACGCGGAACGCCAGCCCGAGGAGTCTCCCACGAGTCTGACTTGGGAGTCACAGCATCAGCAGACGAGAAAGCACTTTTGCTCGACAAACAATTTAAAGCGACCCTCTACTACAGCAGCTTTGCTAGCGTGCAAAAATGGGAAGACAGAGGAAGAAGAGGGTCTCGATTCACAGGGCGCGAATTTCAGCCCAGGGAGCAAGGGGCCCGAATCCCGGACCACCTTCCCCCCTGCAGTCGGTCACACCCACCCCTGAGATACCTGTTTCCGCATGTTATTCATGACACCCATGAAGCCTGCCAGCAATTTAGCTTCTTCTCGAGCAGCAAGTTTCTTCTCGGTCTTCTTCTTGCAGCTTTTCTCCACTCCGGAGGCTGCCATCATCCGTCGGCTCGGTTCACACCCGGGGCTCGCCGGGCTGGGCGAGGGGTTGCACACCCCCGGACCCGCTGGAGCTTCTGTTTAGCAAACACCACGGCTGGGACTGCGGCTGCAGCGCCCTGCTCCCGAGCGTTCGGGCGGCAGAGGCGCGGCCACTGTGGGCAAACAGGCCTGGAGGACCGCTCTGGAGCTCGCCGACAGGCAGCGTCGAGGGGTCGGCTACATCCCCGGTAGAACCGGAGCCAGGCGGAGGAGCTTGCGCACTGCGCCGGAGGGGGCGGGGGCGCTCTGAAGGGAGCAGGGGGCGGGGCCTATCGTCACAACGGCGCGCCGCTCGGAGCCACGCAACGCGGGCGCCTCGGTTGCCTGGGTGCGCGCCTGGAGCCGGATGTTCCCTGTTCCCGCTGGCCCGAGGGGGTGCGTCCCTTTCCTATTGTCCGAGACGGATTTTGCGAAGTTAGGTTGCGTGGAGAGCGTATCTTGTGTTGGGTAATTGGGCGGTTGAATACATCAAAGTGTCTTCCATTAGTGTCATCTCCGTAGGAACAGGGTCGGTGTTTTCTTCACTATCAGACTGGAATGTCGTAGGCACTCACTAAATATCACATACTGCGAATTAAAGGCTTATTGCATGGAACCCAAGATTTGTTTGGGATTCATAAAGCAAGAGCACACAGTCCCGTGGATGTCTCCTTGATGCGGATTGCTTGACTGCTTGGGCTGGTATTTTCACTCATCGGTGTTTTAAACTAAGGTCAGGTGTGAGCTCCAGCGATCAGCTAGAATCCCCAGGTGTTCTAAGGAAACACGAAACTCCACCACAAAATTGATGTTAGTGCTTTTCCTAACTCTAATAATTTATTCTTTTTAGTGTGCGTAATGTGCAGGATTAGTTGAAAATTTCCATTCTGAAAACTTTCTACAGACCCTTTAATTTTATACCTAGGTCTATATAGGGATACACAGACATGTTTTATGTAAAATAATTCACACTATTGAAGCATTATGCTTTCTGTCGATGAAGACGAACAATATAGCATAACAAAGAGCAGTGGCAGATAAGCCTCCACGTTTTACAAAGATTAAGACTTTGAATGAGACACACCTCGGTGCCCATTGTTTGTTCCTTTTAACCTAGATGTTCCCAGATAGTCTTCTGTTTTAACTAGCCAATAATTTGAGGTTTTCGAATGGACCCTGACAATAGGAACCATTTATTCCTAAGGAAATTAGAAACTAGGGAACTTTTGTTTATTTTTTTTTAAAGATTATTTATTTATTTTTAGAGAGGGAAGGGAGGGAGGGAGAGAGAGAAACATCAATGTGCGGTTGCTGGGAGACATGGCCTGCAACCTAGGCATGTGCCCTGACTGGGAATCGAACCTGCGATGCCTGGTTCGCAGCCCGCGCTCAATCGGAACTTTTGTTTATTTTATTAAATGGCCTATGACTTTGAAAAATGAGAGCGCGTTTAAACTGTTTTTAATGTAAAGGGAGTGGAAACCTGTCTTCTAACTCTAAGGCTTGAGGGACACTAAGGACCTGATTCAAAGGCAGAAATGTAGGTGGAGAGATTAAGTGCTATTCTGTAACAAGGCAGAAGAAACAGGGAGCAGCATCCTTCCCACTTGATGTTGGAACAGGCAGTCCTTTCTCATATTAGAATAGCAGAATATAAACCATCAAGGGTCACGGGAGAGCCAAAGAATTCAGAGCTGAAAGAGACCATGGAGGTTATATTGCCCACAGCTTAAGTATGTGGCTTTGCCTAGATGCAAAGTCAAGTACCCCCACTCTCCAGGTGTTCAATTTTGGCCAAATTGTGGAACGGCTTTTATGCCTCAGTCTCCTTATCTGTAAAAATAGAACCTACTTCTCAGAACTGGTATGAGGATTGCAAAAATGCTTAGATTGGTGCCAGCACAAGATAAACAGCATTACTGAGTTAATAACATTAACTATTGTTATTTAATCCAGCATTTCCCAAAATGTGTTTCTCAGCACATTAGTGCTATGAACCATCCCCCAAATTCCCCCAGAATAGGACCCTTGGAAATACAACTTTGGGAAATAATATGTCCTTCTTGGAGAAAATCCCAAATACATTTGCATATTAAGTTTCTGGAGAAGACTTGCTGTATCTATTGCTTGAACCTAATCAGCTTTGCTGTGGTATATTGGCATTTGAGGTGTCCAGTCAACCCATTCCCATTTGCCATGAATTAATTTTGTATTCTCATAGAAGATGGGGTCCTAAAGTTGCACTTGTTTTATGGAACTTCATTATGCTTGGTTTTGACTGATGGGATCAAGGTTGAACACCTGAACCAAAGAAAGCCACTTAATAAACTGAGGCAAAGAGCATCATATTCTCTCTGGAGACTGGAGAGATGGATTTGGGTGAGCTGGCGTGTGGCAGCTCCCTGGGGAATATGTACAAGGAGCTCAGGCAGCCGTCTTTGGACCATGTGCACAGATAAGCAGAGAACGGCAGTATTCTGAGACTTCAGAGAGAAAAGTTAAAGTAAAAACTCAGAAGTCAGGAAAGAGACCAGGTGGTAAAAGAAAGGGAGAGGGCAGAGGGCAGAGGGGGAGGGGAGAGGGAGAGGGAGATAAAATAAGGTTAACTAAGCTTAAAATTGAGGATCTTTAAGCTTAGCAGGCTTCTTTCAATGCTTGGTTCTAGCGGTGTGTTCACATGGTCATTTGGTTTTATAAAATTTAGAAAAGTAAGTATTTTAACCACAGTCAGTTGAGTTTGTTGTCTCATTCTACTTTGGTTTTTGCCTCTATTGCCCCTCTTTTACTATCAGGTGGTGTTGGAGCAGACATGGATATTTTGGGAACCAACTAAGGACAAATTGAGTTGGGGGTACATTTTGTTAGGGTTGAGGAGGATATATTTTTGTAGACCATAGTTACTTACAGGTAGTTCTTTTCAGCCTTTCTGATGTAGGTACGACTTCCAGGAATAGTCCCAGTGCCCACTGGGCCAACTCTGTGCTGTAATGAAAAGATGCAGGGGCAGAAATGTTATCGCAATATGTCCTACAGTGCCCAACACTGGAGGGAAATTTAAGGAGTTCAGGAGAAATAAATTTGAAATGTATAAAGCCAGAAGCTGGTCTGTGGAGAATTCTTTCACCTTTCAGATATGCAAAAATGTAAGGAAAGATTTAGTATTTACTAAAGTTCTAACTTGAAAGAATGTGTACACCCCTATGTTCATTGCGGCAGTATTTACAATAGCTGAGATTTAGAAGCAGCCCAACTGTCCATCAGTGGATGAGTGGGTAAAAACGGTGTGGTACATTTACACAATGGAATACTACTTGGCCATAAGAAAGGAAACATTACCCTTTTGACAGCATAGATGGAGCTGGAGAGCATTACACTAAGTGAAATAAGCCAGTCAGAGAAAATAAGTACCATATGACTTCACTCATGTGTGGAATCTAATGAACAAACTAAAGTAACAGAATAGAAAGACTCGAAGAGAACAGACTGACAGCTTTCAGGGTGTGTTGCAGGGCTGGGTGAAAAAGGTGAAGGGATTAAGCAAAAACCCAAAAAAACACTCACAGCCACAAACAACAGTATGATGATACCAGAGGGAAAGGGTGCTGGGGGAGTAACAGTGGGTAAGAGGAGATAAATGGTGATGGAAGGAGACTTGACTTGGGGTGGTGAACACACAATACAATACACAGATGATGCATTATAGAATTGTATACCTGAAGCCTACATAATTTTATTAACTAATGTCATCCCAATAAATTCAATGAAAAAGTAAAAAAAAAAAGAGATAATGGAAAACAGTTTTTTGAAGTTATTACACCAACTCAACCTCCCCTAACAGTGGGTAAGTGATGGGGTGGATCTGTAGCCTCTGACCCCTGAGATTGTCAGACCCATTGATGTTTATCAATCAAAAGTCATAAAATGATATTCTATTTTCATTTACTTTCCTTATCTCTGTTGATGTTAAATATCTTGTCGTATTTTTATTAGCCATATGTATTTTTGTTGGAAACTACCCTGCCTGGTTTCAGAAGCTGTAACCCCCCCATGACTAAGGCTGAGTGAGTGACCTTCGGACCATAAGCCACTAAGGAGATGAAGCTTATCTCCCTGGCAGGGGCACCACTTCTGCTCCTTTTACTTCACCCTGCCTGGCCCCCAATGCCTGATTAATTAGGCAATGATGGGTAAGATTCCTTAAGGGAGGGACAACTAAGACGGGCATGATCACGGGGAGGCCCCAGGGAAGAACTTGGGGGGCTGTAGCAATAGGGGGTGATGGACCGTTGCCCCTGGGCTTTGACAAAGCCTGAGTCCTTATTCTGTCTGTGAGAAGTCTCCTAATCTCTTGGCTGCCTTACTTCCCCTGCCTGACCTAAGCCTGAAACAATGACAGAGGGTGGTGCAGCCCTGTGCTGGAAAGGGCGGGTTCCCTGGGTGATCAGGCCTAAAAGAAAGAATGCATAAAATCCTGTGAAACCTGCTTTGTTTAGAATGCTCTCAATTAAATGATAAGGGTCCAAGGAGGAAATGAATTTGTTTCCCAAAGTTTTGTAGCCCTTTAGCTAACAGATCCTGACTCAGAATAAGCACTTATAGTTCTTTGTATGCTATCCATTGTTTGATCCTTACTGCCTGACAATGATTAATGAGCTTTCCCTGTATTTCTGTGCAAATTGAAAGCCAATAAAAACCTGTGAAGGCAAGGGTTGGGGTGCTCTCCTCTTGAGAGAGTAGCCATGCTGTTCCTTTTCCTCCACAGGACTCAGTAGTCTGTGTGAATTTATCTCATATCTCATCCATAACACCACAGACACTGCAGGCCAGTGCCCACATCATATTTTCTCTCCTTTGAAATACCTGTTCATACATTTTGACAATTTTCTATTGGGATATTTGGGTTAAGCCAGTAAAACTGAACACAGCAAAAGGAAAGGGCATACATGAGCTGTGCTGTATAAAATGTAACATTTTTCAGAAACCGAAGGGAGTGAGTCAAAGTAACATTCAACACTACAGATATCAGATTTAATAGAAAACAAGAGATTCTGATGGCATTTTTTCCCACATAAATAAAATAAAATCCTAAAATTTTTAAGTTTTTAAAGATTTTATTTTTATTTATTTATTTTCAGAGAGGGAAGGGAGGGAGAAAGAGAGAGAGAGAAATATCAATGTGCGGTTGCTGGGTCTGTGGCCTGCAACCCAGGCATATTACCTGATGGGAATCAAACCTGCGATGCTTTGGTCCGCAGCCCGCGCTCAATCCACTGAGCTATGCCAGCCAGGGCCTAAAATTTTTATTTTTATGGAACTGCAAAATACCCTGACTAAGGCAATCTTGAGAAAGATTTATGTTATAAACCTAAAACATTTACAAAAATCTGCCCAACCCTAGGGCTTAGGCACTCAATGTCTACGGTATATGCTTTTCTGAATTACATTTGTTGTTAACATTTTTATACAGTGTGGAAGGTAATGAAGAAATAAACAAATATTTATCTCACATTTTCTTTCTTTCCTTTCTTTCTGGGAGGGAGGTAAGGAGGGAGAAAGAGAGGGAGAGAAAAATGATATGTGAGAGAAACATCAATTGGTTGCCTCTTATACATCCCCAACTTGGGGGACTTGGCCCACAACCCAGGCATGTGCTCTGACTGGGAATCAAACCAGTGAGTGACCTTTTGGTTTATAGGCCAGTGCTCAAACCACTGAGCCACACCAGCCAAGGCTATCTCACGTTTTCTGTGTAAGAATTACTATAGTAGAAGCCAAAGAAATAAAACGTGGTTCCTGGCTCCATGTCCCCCACAAAGTTTAGATGCTGATTAGAGATATAAGACACTTGAAAGCATCAACGGCATCATAGTAGCAAGTGAAAATAGTCAGAAGATTGGTTTGTAGGACTGTGTCTTTTCATCTTATATCCCCTGCTGCTCCCAAGAGTGAGTGACTGAATGAACACTTAGAAGAAATCAGTGGATTTTGTTGGACTCATATTATTTTCTTAGTTTTTCTAAATGTCAGAAGACCTCCATTTGTTCTTTTTGTGAAGTTAACTGAGATCATTCACCTGGAGGGAAGTGTCCCCAGTGGACAAAGGAAGCTGGTAACAAGCTTGGAGACTTGGGAATCACGTTTTTAGTAAAGAACTATAGAAATGATCCCTGAAAGTATAATCTTGGGATCACATTTTTAAAAAGAACTTTAGGTCTCTGGATTATGACAATGGAACCCTTGGTCTTGGACACATTTATTAATGTGATAGGTAATACATGATTTTTCAGGGTTACTTAAAAAATACCTAATGACATTGAACATCTTTGCATATGTTTATTGGCTGTTGGTGAATTGCTTATGTCCTTTTGATTTTTGTTTTTTGGTCTATTGATTTGTAAGCGTACTTTGCTGAGGTGGGTTTTAGGCAAATTGAGTTTGAGATAATGTATGTGTAAAAATGCCCAGTAAGTCATTGCAAATGAAGGACAAGGTCTCCAAGAAAAGAATACAAATGAGCAAAAGCAGCTCACTGATTCATAGCTCAAGGAGGAAAAGGATCCAGCAGAGGCAAAGAAGTGTTCAGAGTGGTCTAGGAAAACATGTCCTCACATGATCCTTAGCAGTCACACTTTCTATTACTACACAGTTTGGTGGGCCTGCCTGCCTCCAGGAAGTCCAGGGTTTGTTTTTTGTTTTTTTTTTTTTAGTTTTACTCCCTAAGTTTAGCCAAGAAGCCTCAGGGGTGCTGATTCATGTCCAAATGTTTGTCCTTCTAGCTCTTATTTTTTTCTTAGCAAACCCAAAACTCAGTGTGCCCCCTTGATGCTAGAGGATTCCAGAGAGCCATCCTGATGTTCTAACTCCAGATTATGCAACTGATGCAATGTTGGTGCACTGCCTTCTGAAACCTGAGCAGTCTGAAGACGTGCCCGGAGCGGGCCATGCTCTCGTTACCTGGTGACAATCTGCACTATTGCTGCTATAGCTGAAGCTGAACCATAGGATTGTTGTCTGCAGACTCAGGCCAAGCCAAACCCCTGTGGCTCTAATCACGCAGATCCTAACCCAGGTTGTGGTTGTTCCTTGTAGTACAGAGGAGGAATGCACAATACATTGTCCAATGGAATCTTCGCCAAATATGATTTTATCAGCTTCAAACTCATACGATTCACACTCACTTTCCTGGGGCCATGACTGCCCCTGGTTGGCTGTGTTGGGGGCATATCAACTAATGAATCCAGACCAGTATTCACTTATTTCCCCCAGCTAAGTGCTTCACCTATCTTTCCCCATGTTCACGGCAAATTATCTCCTAGGGATCTTGTTCTTTTCTGTTGCATAATTTTAGTCCATCAAACAATTGTGACTCATTTGAACTTGAGAGGGAAAGAGACAAGTTCTCACTTCCATTCCTCCCAAGAGTACCATCATGTGCTGAGGGCTTTGACCAATTCATTCCCATTCCCAGCAGAATCTAAGTTTTCAGCAGCAGTGGATATGTTTGGGGGTGGGGGGGTGCCCTGCTGTGACTCAGAGATACAGAGAACAGACTGATGGTTGCCAGAGGGGAGGGCGACTGGTGGACTGAGTAAAAAAGGTGAAGGGATTAAGAAATACAAATTAGAAGTTACAAAATAGTCATGGGGATACACAGCACAGCATAGGGAATACAGTCAATAATGTTGTCATAACTATGTAACCAGATGGGTACTAGAAATATCAGGGAGAACACTTTGTAAAGTATATAATTGTCTAACCACCATGCTGTACACCTGAAACCAATATAAAGTAATATTAAATATAAACTGTGATTAAAAAATCAAATTAAAAAAAGTCCTGTTGCATCACAACAGCACCTTCTCTCTCTCTCTTAATCAGAAGTTACCCTGAAATGTTGAGCCCCCCACAGAGGTGGGCTTTCTGTGAGGTTAATGAAGCTGAAGTGTAACTTGCCCTGGTCCCTCCCAAGGGAGGGCCCTCACTGTGTTCATAAGCTCACATATTTTTGTAGCATTTGCAAAAGTAGATATTTTTGTATTCTTTTTCTCAAAGAAGTGCTCTCCATCCCACTCCCCTGCCCCCTCCATTATAAAAACTTTAGGCTCTGCAAACCTCAGATCCAAAATTTTGTAAAAAGGTTTCTGTTGTTTTAAATTATAACAGGTAAAGTAGCATAACAGAACCAAGCCGATGTGATTCGATCCCCAATTCCATTTCTTACTGGCTGTGTAGTGCTGGGTGTGTTACTTAACCTCTCCGAACCTGAGGTTCCTCAGTTAGAAAATGGAGATACAAATGCATGTCTTCTAGGGTTGTTGCAGGAATTAGAGAACCTACCTCAATAGCATGGTGTGTGGCACTTAGTAGGTCATCAAAAGCGTTGTGTGTTATTGCTATAATTATTTCTTTGTTAACTGTGGAAAGGCCTTTCCTGGGGGACTGGAAACTTATTTCCCACGTTTTCTACCTATCTGTTTGTTCTCAGTCCTTACCTAGACCTGATCAAAAAGATCCTTGAACATGAAAAGAAGCAGCCGGAAAATGGGGCTCTGCTCTGAACTCTTAACTGAGTGGTTCAATTGCCAAGCACTGTTTTTTTTCTTTCTTTCCTATCAAGTTGGAGGTTTTCTGGCTGGTTGGATTGCTTTGACTTTCCCCATATTATATTATAAAAACAATTACTATGTAAGCAAGAAGGAAAGAAAATGTCTTTCAAAATCATCCACTTTCGGTCTAATCTCCAAGGGAAAAGTCCGAGACTGAAAGTGTAGTGTAAGGAGTCAACGCCCTTTCAAACGCGATGGGAAGGGACGAGGTGGTGGTCTCCAGCCCTCGTGCCAACATGTCAAGTGGCATGCCCAGGAGTGTAGTGGTTTCTATTTTTCCAATTAAAGTTCCAAACATATTTAGTCTTCCAAACTCATGGGAGTTTCAGTGGGAAAAAATGTAATTTAGTTACATTTTCAGTTTAAAAGATATGATTTATATACATAGATGCTTCAGTGAAAAAGACTGGGGAATGAAAGACAACTTCCCAAATACTCTCAAGAAATTATTTGGAACACAGAGGAAACCCAAGCAGATTGGAACATTTTTTATAATTGCTTAATTGACTATTTTGCCTGAGGAACATACACTAATTCACTATAACCATAGCTTGTAACTAAAATACTGTTTTAGTTAAGATGACAACTTGACAAGGAATCCATCTACGAGAGGATTTCAGCCCAAGGCACTTAGTTCTGCCTCAGAACTCAGGTCGAACTGGCTGGAGAAAACATGTGTTTTCTGAATTCCTTCCCACTGAGTTTCAACGTCTTTTTCTAATTCATCTTGAATATCCATCTGCTGCCCTTTCCCCCCAACTCCCCACCCTTTTAAGGACAGTGGTATTCATTCTCTTGAGCTTATATTTATCTTCGTTCTTCTTCATTGCCCTCCCCTCTGTCCCACAAACGTGCGCGTCAGAGTGACCCTGGGAAGTCAGGGAGGTTCTGCTCCCCCACTTTCTTCCCACTGGGCACTTGCTGACCAGACTTTCTGGGTAACTCTTTCCAGCTTCTCCAGGTTTCTTTTCTATCCTCTCCCCCTCTGCATTTCCACACACCTTTCCCCGTACTCCACAAGCATGTCCAACATGAGACAAAACACATAGAAAAATTACAAACAGTGATTTCCTAAACACCCCACATAGGTCGAACATAATCCCCAAGTAATCCATTGCTGTACCAACTTTCAAAATCTGTTGGGAAAAATGTTTCATAATTGTGAGGCAAACTTCTGACGTGGAAAAATAGCAGAACATATGGAAAAGACATAGAAAAACTGTCTGGAAACCAAATTATAAACCAAATTGCTAACAGCACTCATATGTAAGGGATATTTGAACAGAAATAAAAAAGGAAAAAAAATGACTCTTATAACCCCTCCATACAGGCTCTTCTTATTTTAAATTTTACCTCTTATTTTAGGCAGACAAAGAAGGAGTAACGGAAACAGGAAATGTGAGGAAGTTGCAAATATGGTGGAGTTCTTTCAGCAGAGGCCCCTGGGCCCGCTTCGCTTGCACAGAGCGTCGGTGTGTTATTGCAGTAAGGGGGTTGTGCTGATGTATGTAAAAGTCCAGGTCAGGTCCTTTGTGGTGCCAGCCAGCTCATGAGAAGCTGGGAAGGACAGGTCTGTCTGGAGAGCTGTTGGGAGAAAACAAAATCTCTCTCTCTCTCTCTCTGTCACAACCACAAACGCATCAAAACAGTGAAGAGAGCAATACTCTCGGGTAAATGCTGGGATGACTCCCTCCTTCTGTACACAGGGTGGGAGCTAAGAAGATGAGACGTAGGTCAAGTACCTGTGAACTTGTGTCAGTTTTAGAAGGGCAGGTACATATCTCAGAGAATGTGTGGAACAATACAGAGCTTCCCACTGGGCAAGATGCTTGAACAAAGTCATTCGTTTAAGTGTATCTGATTTTCACTGAACCCAGTGAGGGAACCAGGAATTACCTAATAAGACAAAAGATTTGGTTTCCTGAAATACGTACAAACACATACAGTGAGCAAACAAAAACACTGCTGCTTGAGCTACCAAACTGAGTAACATTCTACAGGGCAATAAAACCATGACATCTTTGGGACTGATTTCTCTAGAGGCTATCACATGGGAACACTTGGTCAAATCCTTCAGAGTAGCCTCTAACTTCACGGGGATGTAGCACCGTTTGCCCTTTTATCCGGCGTGGATCGCTCGTGGAACACACTTGGAAAACAAAGTGACCAAGCCCACTGGAATGAGATGAGGGTAAACCAGGACCACGTGGTTTCACTCAGTCTGTCTTCCTGTATTAACTGGGAAAGTTCCCAACATCTACCTTCGTAAGGGAGCCAGTATTTTCCTATACCGCCATGGCTTGAATTGTGTCTGAAATAGGGATAAATAGGCTCCAGGAGGCATGTCTACGAATGCAACCCACGACTTTCAGTATTTGGAATGTGTGAATCAGTTCTGGATTCTCAGAACTTTCCTTTGCTGACCAGCTAATTCCCCACTGAATTCTATGTATGCAAACAAACAAACAAACAAAAACAACTGTTCTTTCTTTAGCTGTCTTCACAGGCACCGCTGCTTCTCTTAAATGCAGGTCAGAGAACTATTTGTGAAACCAGGACCAAGAGAAATCTTATGAATGGCAAGGATTTATTCTTTCTCCTTATCTTTGTGTCCTTAGTCCTAACACAGGACCTGGCACACTCAGGAAGGGAAGTAAGCATAAAGAAACTTAACTAGGGTACAAATACTCTTCATCCATGAACTTTACCTAGGCTGGAATGTGATGAAATTGCATAATTGGAGTTTGGGAAATGCCTGTTCACACTGGAGTATTTTTTTTTTTTCAGGAAACAAGGCAGTCAGGTATTCTGTTAACCTCACCCTCCTGTCTCTGAGTACAAAAAAAATCTTTTATATATTTCTTCATTCTCCTGCATTTGTGAGGCTAAGCACCCCTAATATTTTCTCTTATAAATGCTTCAAAAGATATGGCAACTTGAGTGTTTTCCCAGATTTGGTTCATTTGTAATCTTTAAAGGATAACTTCTCTTCTTTGGGGGCACTAGTAACCTCTCAGTGATCAGACAGAAACACAGCACTTCATTGCTGCATGCTCACTTGGCGTTAACTGCTACTTGCTTCAGACCAGCAGGGGAAAGCTATTTTCAAGACTGAAATATAATACTATCACTCGACAGATTCTGTCGTATTCCTGCAAAGCAGATACAAATTATTCAAGTGTATTCTTTACCTGGTATCTGTGATAGAGTCTTAGGAGGAATCTTATTGTAACACAACAGCACTTAACTATTTTGTGTGTACGTTGATGTATGTGTATTTTTGGGTGGGGGTGGACAAGGAGCCTAAATGTTTGATTTATTTATTTTTGTCTGGGAAAAATCTAGATTTTTAGAGAGAAGCTGGGCCCAGGTCACATGAAGTCTGTGCTGAGGCATGACGACTCCATGGGGCAAACTCTCTCTCCTCCTGCCCACTCCCTTACAAAGGGCCTGGTGGCAGCCTGGACCCTCTGACTCAGATGTGGCTGTATTTAATACTTAGGTCCAAGAATCTGACTTTAGTCATGGTTTCTGTCATCTGGGATACCATTTGCTCTGATGAAAACTACAGCTAAGGGGAAGACACTCAGTGGGGAATTAGCTGGTAAGAGCAGAACTCCTCAGAATCAAGTGATACCTGATTTTCATCAGCAAAGCAAATGAGAAAATTGCATTTCCTCTTTTGAGAAAGCTCCAGGGGAATCACACTCCACAGTCCCAGTGTCCCTGGAGGACACTGGCTTCTCCATCACTGCCAAAGGGGAGGTTAAAATGAATACTTTCTCCATCCATTTGGGACCCAGCTTAACCTCAGAGGAATGGAGATTGTTTGAGACAGATTATTTCATTTCTTGCTCAGGGTTCATATATTGTCTTCATTCTGTCTCTAAAGTGATTTTTCTAAATCCTTGTGATTTCCCACCTTTTGCCCTTCTCTGGTTATATATAAACAACTACCCATACAAGATTAGAGCAAGTAAATAAATTAGAATTAAAATCCAAATTTTTGTTTTTTGTAGCCCTCTCCCAAACCCTTCTTTGCATCTGGAAGTTTATGTATGTTTTTTTCTACATATGCATTAGCATCTTTTTCTTAGCAGAAACATGGTAAAAAATCTCAGAGATAAGTGAAAAACCCCAGACTTAAAAAAAAATAGTATATGGCAACTTAATCTGCTTGGAAAAATCATTGTAAACTCAACACCTTAAAAGGACATTTTCCAGCACCGCAACTTCTTACATGCCCCAGCAAGAAGTAGCACTCGCTCAGCACCAGTTCTCATGGGTACCATGCTCAGATTTGGGTCTTTGTTCCTTTTCTCCACTAGAAGGAGCCTGGACTTCTCAGACGGTAGCAGTTTCCAAGATTAGAGACAAGAACGAAAAATTTTAATTGATCAGGAAATATTCTTCTATTGCCAGAAAACAATGATTCTTTCAAAATACATTGAGGACTTCCAGTCAAGATGGAGGCGTAGGTAGACACACTTCGCCTTCTTGTGCAACCACAGAGAGAATTACAACTAAACATCAAAACAACACCCAAAACTGTCAGAAAATGGAACTATATGGAAGACTGACAACCGAGGATGTAAAGAAGCCACATTCATCTGATGGAGGGGCAGAGACATGGAGATGGGTAGAGAGGCAAGCAGACATGGTGTGTCATGCAGAGGTGGTGGCAGTGGCAGAATGGGGATTCCAGGCGGATAAAAATCAGGAGGGACACCTTGGGAGCCAGTGATCCCTGCCCAAGGCCAGACAGCACAGCCTAGGGTTCCAGTGCCCGGAAGATAAATCCCCACAACTTCTGGCTGTAAAACCAGTGAGGGTTGGGGTGGCAGAAGAAACTGCTGGATTTTCAGGAGACTCCACTTAAAGGGCCCACATGGTCTTAGAACGTACACAAATCCACCCACTCTGGGATTCAGCACCAGAGCAGCAGCTGGAAGGGTGCCAGTCACATACGGGGAGTGGGTGAAGTGACTGGAAACATGGTGAGTGCCGGGCAAAACTGCAGAAGCCAAGTAGCAGCACTGTATTCTTTCCGAGTTCACCCCCTCTCCCCAGCCACAAAGCAACAAAATGGGTTGACTCACCATGGTCATTACCAATAGGGCTCTGCCCCACACAATTTACAGATGTCTTTTCTGAAGTAGGCCACACCACTAAAACAGGCCTCACAACTTTAGCCAGTATTTCCACTGGCTAAATTTTGAAAAATTAAGAATCAAATGTGCTTTTTACTATGTTAAGTTCATAATGATATACAAAAGAAAAAGCCTAGGTGGAGCAGGAGGCGCCATCATGGGAGTGGACATCCGCCATGACAAAGAGGAATGGTTCAGCGCAAGGAGCCCAAGAGCCAGGACATCTACCTAAGGCTGTTGGTCAAGCTGTGCCGGTTGCTGGCCAGATAGACCAACTCTACCTTCAACCAAGTGGTGCTGGAGAGGTTGTTCATGAGTGGCACCAACCGGCTGCGTCTGTCCCTTTCCCTGATGTTCCAAAAGATGATGCTTCCTGGCTGGGAGGATGAAACCACTGTGGCTGTAGGGATTATCACAGACCACGTGCTTGCCCAGGAGGTGCCCGGACTGCAGGTGTGCGTACATGTGTGAGCACCTGCACCCGGAGCTTCATCC
This sequence comes from Tonatia bakeri, assembly GCA_004024845.1. Taxonomy (NCBI): domain Eukaryota; kingdom Metazoa; phylum Chordata; class Mammalia; order Chiroptera; family Phyllostomidae; genus Tonatia; species Tonatia bakeri. The sequence continues at coordinate 14,774 of PVIA01000302.1, read as the reverse complement.
TCAAGGCCAGGGGTAAGATCCTCACCTTTGACCAGCTGGCCCTGGACTCCCCCAAGGGGTGTGGCATCGTCTTTCTGGTCCTCGCAAGGGCAGAGAGGTCTACAGGCATTTCCACAAGGCCCCTGGAACTCTGCACAGCCTCACCAAACTACCTGGGCTCCCAGGACCTGGAGTCTGAGTGGGCCAGGGGCCAGTGGGCCAGCCATGGCTACAAAAACTAACCCCAGGTCACACTTTGTTATTAAAAATATTTTGAATGCAGACAAAGAAAAAAGTTAAAGTGTAAGAAATTGATGGATATAAGACAAAAGAATTGTGACTATAAATATACTTGTTCAATTTTACTCATTAATGAAATAAGATAGCTTTTTTTTTCAATTTATGTCTCACTAAAGGATAATTTTAAAAAGTGGGCATTATACTTATAGGACTCTCTGATGTAGATATTAAGACACACAATTCCGCTGAATGAGTTTAAAGATGTAATTGACTTTATTTAACTATTCATGAATCAGACAGTATTACATGTAGCAGATAGAAAGAGCTCCAAGGAGCTGTACAAAATGGAAAACTTCTATATGGAGAAGAAGGTAGGGCAAGGAAGATGTTCTCGCAAAAAGTGTATTGTTTCAGACAAGGTCATTCTCCTTTGGGGGACAGACAGAGTCTATCCCCTCACTAGTGCTGACCAGGTAATTCTAGATTAGCTAAAGGTTAGTTATGGGAGAGGCTGAATCTGCAATCAGGTCAGTGTTGGTTAGTCTGAATTATTAAGTCTTGCTTTGCTGATGTAAGGCTTAGCACAAGTGACTCCATTATGGGCCTGTTGTCTCTTCTTTAACAATATAAAATGAATCCATGTAAAAGATTTTATTTAACTCATTAGTTAATGAGGGAACCAGCCTATGTGACCAGTTGGTCAAAGGAGAATTTCAAGAACTACATATATGTAGGCAGTAAGGAATGTTGAAATGAATTTACAAATAGATGCAAAATGGTTCTATCCATAGGCAACAATAAATTGCATGCAACTGTTAGTTTGCATTTCTATGGACAAGAACCCTTTGTACTATTATTAGGTTACTACAACTGACAGAGTTGTAAAATAGTTTGTAGCGAGGGGAAAATAGCATTTCTCCTTCCTTTCTAAGTTCTTGGCTGGGACCCTGTAACGAGGATTCACAAGAAAAGTCCATATAAATTTGTATAGGTTCTGTGTGACAGAGGAGACTTCATAAGGAAATCAAGACCCAAAGAAGTAGTTATACCTGAGTGTTGTAGTGCTAGGTTTTGTGAAGGGTGGAGAGCGGCAGAAAATATGATAGCATGCACATACTCACACAGAGGGTATCAGCTGGAGGAAATCACAAGGCCTGTTTGCTCAGATTCCTGTCTTAAGAGATAAGGATGTTCCTTTCCTCTGGGAATAGGAAGGGCACCTCCCACATGACAGTTTTATGACCTGCTTCAGGGGAAATTTGAAATGTTCTTCCTGTACTTGCCATTTCTCAAATTCCTTTAGCTTAAGATATTCAGCATGTCAAGTTGCCATATTTTGGATAGCACATCAAGTTCAAAGACAATGGAACATGGAAAATGTGCCAGACAGGACAGTCAGTACAGGCGTGGGCAAAGTAGGTTCGCAGTTGTTTGTAAAGAAAAAGGCATGATGTGATTATTACAATAGCTTTATTAATTCAAAAGAATGTCACAACTGTAAACCTACTCTTTTTTTAAAAAGTTTTTTTTTATTATTTTTGGAGACAGGGGAAGGGATGGAAAAAGAGGAGAGAAATATCAATGTGTGGTTGTCTCTTGAGCACCCCCTACTGGGGACCTGGCCTACAACCCAGGCATGTGCCCTGACTGGGAATCAAACCACAGACCCTTTGGTTTGCAGGCTGGCACTCAGTCCACTGAGCCACACCAGCTAGGACTGTAAACCTACTCTTGCCCATCCCTATATATATATATTTTTTTCTGCCTATTTCAAAGTCTGTCACATTTCTTTCTGACAATCTACTCATAAAGTATATAAATGTTCTTATTTCTTTGTCTTTACAAAGGAAATAATATACACAAAGAACATCAGAAGCATGTATAAATTTCTGAAGCAGATATTGTTCCAAGAAAGAGAAAAGTTGATCAACACCAACAACCACATGAAATAACCAGGAGAACAGGGGTTTGGCAATTATTCAGTACACATAGTAGTCATGTGGGTAGGTAATGTATTTCAAGAAAACAAAAGCGCCAGATATCCCAAAGAAGAGAATTGACTACATAGACTCAATCCCTCACCACCCTGGAGAAGCTATTTCTGCACCCTTGCTGTGCAAAATATGGTTCAGGGGTGAGTAGTGTTGCCATCCCTTGGGAGGCTGTTAGAAATGCAGCATCTCAGGTCCTACTCCTGTCCTTCTAAACCAAAGTCTGTATTTTAACAAGATTCACAGGTGATTCATATGCCCGACTATTGTACCACAGGGGTAAGACTATTGGTTAGGTAATGCCAGACCCAGAATATATGAAAGAGTGTATCATTTTATAGAGAGAAACCATGTATCAAAAATCAAAATCTATAGGAAAGGCAACCAATTAGAAGTAATGGTGAGTTTTAACTAAAATAAAGGTTTAATTGAATAACTAGTGGTTTGGGTTAGAATCATTTTGGATTGTGATCAGATTCCAAATCCAATTACAGGCCTGTTAATGTGAGCAGCAATTATTTGACTACCCCAGCCCTGCAGTGCTGGTAATCAGTATAAGATTGTGTTTGTCTCTGTATAAGTTGTTTAAAGTATTTATAAGAACCTGTATGTTAAATTTGTAATTTTAAGTAATTAGAGTATATAATTAAATAACTTTATAATCATTGAATATTTGGGAAACTTAAAGTTGCTAAATCTGTGATCTGTTGTGTCAGTTGTATGGGTAGTGTATGAACGTTTAGGGTAGTGTTGATTGTTTAGTATATAAAGAAATGCTGATTGTTTAATGCACTTCTTCTGTAATATTAGTGTACAAAATATAACTCCCAAATCACTTATTTCATGTTAGTGGCCTGCAGGTAGTCTGGAGAGGTCGTCCCCCTGCCTGTGAGTTGAGTTCAAGTATGTTCCATGTGTTTCTGTTGTGGGACCGGTGACTGCTCAGGGGACTTCTCAGGGGACTTCTCAGGGCATACGGCAGTACTGCGAAAGAGGAGAATGAAGACATGTGACTACCTTAAACCCACGGCTCAAAACTGGCAGGCTGTCTTTCTGGTTCACATGCCATAGTCTAAAGCAAGTCACAAGGCCAAGGCCACCATTGAAGAAGTAGGGAAGACTGCTCTACCTGCTTTCCTGAACCGTGGTGAAAGGGAGGAGGCAAGGAAGAAATGTGAACAAATAATGTAATCTTCCACACTCAGGACAGCCATGAAATCAAAATATTGGATATGTACTGAAGCAGAAGTAGTAATGATCATTTTCTGTGCACGGAAGCCTCATAAGTAAATGACTTTCTATAGCAAATTTCTGGTTAGTGAAAGATGATTTATTTTGGGGGGATCAAATGCAATATGATGAGAACATCATTTGATCTCAGTGTTTTTGTAGCAGGATTGCAAAATTACTCATGATACAGACATTTAGGAGGGGTTTAGTTTCCTTATTTTGTCGATAGCCTATTTGATCTTGTGACCTGATAGGTAGCTGAAAAGAAAAAACAAAGTGAAACTCGGTTTAATCTGGTTTAAAATGTATTCTGATCCAGTAATTTAAACCACCTTATTAGGTAGTTCTCAGGTTCTTGGATTCCCCAGATTTTCACGGATCTTTTATCTGAAAGTACATGGACGATTATAGATTACCGTATTTACTGTATTCTTGTGATAGGGGGTGGAGGGAGGGGCCCCTATCGCTTTCTGGTTCTTGATTGTGTTTTGGTTAGTTCACCCAAGTTTTGGCTATAGACTTCAGTGACTGCTAAATTTATCCTTTTTTTCTGGTTCAGTCAGGGCCTAGTCACCCTTCCTTGTTGGCTTGGGGCCACCCTTCAGCTCTTTCTGGCTGCAGACCCTTGAACGTATCCCCCTATCAAGCTTTGGGCCAGGCTGCTCGTCCTGTAGGATCCTCTCTCCCATTGCCACAACAGGCCCCAGAGCAGGATGCTGGCCCACAGCTGTGTGTTGTGTATGTCACTAAGGGAGACCTGGAAGTAAAACTAGGTTCCCTCTCCTCTCTCCTCTCCCTTCCCCCTTCTCTCTCCTTCCCCCTTCTCTCTCCTTCCCCCGCCCCCCACCTCCTCTCAGGGACCTCAGCACTCCAGTCTCCTAATCATACCAAGACAATCCTTGCTGAGATGGAGCTAGTCAGAGTAGCTATCCCAGAATCCCACAAGAGGGGGCCAGATGACTGCTTGAAGCGTGAGTTTCTCTGGGTCCACCTTTCCCTTCCTCTGATCCCTCTCTTTCTTCTCACCATCCTCTGCACTGCAAGAGGAGAGTTTACTTGTACTTCTCCTCTGTCACATCCTCTTTCTACCACGGAGTGGAAAGTTTCTTGGCAGCGTGTTGTAGGCAAAGAGGAAAAGCTCTATGATTTGGTTCGCCAAGTCTAGCTCCTAACGTGTTAAGTGAGAGCCAAGTGATGTAGAAAAACACCTTTTACCTTGACAGTTTCTCACTGCAAAATCCTAGTTAATGCGTCAGAAGTCGACTGCTACTTCTTTTGTTCCTAATTACCACCCTCCCCCAACAGGCACACAGATGGGTGCTTTTAGCTCTTTCAAGAGGAGGCCCTGGCTAGGAAAAGCAAAAGAGAAAAGGATGTGAATTTTTTGAAGTTCTGTAGTGGTTATGCTGACGCTTTGTATTTGTCAGGGCTCCTGTTGAATAATATTTCAGATAATCGGGTTTGTTTCCACTTTTAGGTCTACTATTTTCTGAGGCAACACCATGGAGAACAGTCCGGGACCTACACGATATGAAGGTTGACATTCACTTGTGAACAGTCATTAATTTTATGTTTGTGTGTATTTTGGGAGTTGGGGGACAGCCAGGGGTGATGGGGATTATCTAAAAATAAGAAGGAAAAATCAATTATTCATCTCCAAATTGCCTGTCGTTACAGCCTAGGCAATAGGCACCCCTGTCCTGTTTATCAATCATCCTTCATCTCTGGTCGAAAGAAGTCCCGTTTGCATTGTCCTAATTCCCCTCGCCCTGTCTCTGTGGCCAGACTCCGGGAGCTTCAACCTTAGGACGGTCAGCTGCTGCTCTGCGGCCTTCAGCACTCGGAAGGAAGTGCGCCCCCTTCCCTGGTGGACGGCCACCTGGGAAGACGAGGAGCACTGCTCCAGCAGGAGCCCTAGCTCACAGTCAAGGCCGCTCCTGCTCTCCCGGCTGCTTAAGAAATGGAAACCACTTCCTACACAGTGTTCAGCTTATCCAGTCCTACCCAGAGCAGAGTTTTGTCGAGTCCCCTAGAGGAAATTTCAAAGAAGTCCCCAACTCCATCAGGACTTGCTACGACCTGGGAGATGGACGGATTTCCCCACCAAGAGGGAAACACTGCCTCTCCCGCCTCTGCTCCGTGACTGTGCTGCACCCAGGACTAGCAGAGCTGCCTTGATGACAGAACACTGATGGCATCGTGCCCTGTGGAGTGACACTCTGAGAGCTGCAACCTTCTCAGAAGGTATCATCTCCCTCATACATCTCCTTAGCTCTTTAAAATCCCTTTGAAACTCAGAATCATATTGACGGCAACTTTACGGGAAAATCTAGACGGTGAGATTGGTTATCCAGTCAAGATGAGAGCTGTATATATATTTTAGAACCATTCTGGGCAAAGAGAGAAACAGCATGCTCAGGACCACTGCTGTGTTACTCACTGACCTCTACAATGTGAGCTCAGTTAGCAAGAGCACTGGGCCAGTGGGGCTAACATGTGTTCCGATCTCCAGGATATAGTCATCTTGAATCTGTGTGATGACTTTTTATGAGTATCCCGACCCCAACCTGCTCCCGGGCATAAGGAAAGCAAACAAGCGACTAGAACGATGTCTCCAAGCTCAGGTCTCACTGGTCCCTTAGACAGGCAGATCCTCTCCAGTCCGATAAGCCGGGAGGATCCCAACTACAGCATGGCCCCCGGGGCTCAGCATTTTCAGTTGGGACTGTAAACTTTGTCAATTGAAACCGCTACTTATAGCTCATCAACATTAGTATTTTCTATACCTGGGCAGAGCTCCCTCCTGATCTTTGATCCCAGACATCAAGTTTGGGTGGTTTCAAAGGTGCCTGGGCCTTCAAGAAGAGCCTTGCAAAGATTTAATATAAAAAAAAAAGATTTTATTTATTTATTTATTTTTAGAGAGACAGGAAGAGAGGTAGAAAGAGAGGGAGAGAAACATCAATGTGTGGCTGTCCCTCACGTGCCCCCCACTGGGGACCTGGCCTGCAACCTAGGCATGTGCCCTGACTGGGAATTGAACCAGCGAGCAACCCTTTGGTTCACAGATTGGCACTCAATCCACTGAGCCACACCAGCTGGGGCAAGATTTAATATTTTTTTGCATATAAAACAGATGTGAGGTGGGCACCATCCCTGAAAGGAGTATTTAAGAATCTCTAAGAGAAGGTATTAACTTTTAAAATTTATTTAACATTTTTATATACTCTGGGAACTGGATATTAAGTGAACTTTCCCTGTTCCTTGAAAGTTTTAGCAGAAGCTTCAAAAACCCAAAATAATACAATATATGTGAAATATTCTCACATTCTAAAGAAAAGGCTAGGCTACCTCAGGGTGGCCCTACTCTCAGGCTATCTCAGAGGACGGAAAGCATTCAGGTTTGCAGAACCTTGGAAACAGAGGCAGGGTGCTTCCTGTGCATTTCTTCTTTCTGCCTCAAAGAAGGAAGGCTATAGAAGGGAAAGACTTAACCTTCATCAGAAACCAGGCACAACTGGCTTTAGTGGAGCCATTTGGAGAACTTGGCATATGTCCTGGGAGTAGGTGGGACATGATTGACATTAGACTCATACCTGAAGAGTGGAGAGGCTGAGCCTGGGCCTGACAGGGCAGAAGGTGCCCCAGCAGGTCCTATTTCCCATGAGCCAGCAGTGGGCCCTGCACATTCAGTGTGACCGTGGGCTGTTGTCTTGAAATGGGCTGTGCCCAGGAGGGCCTCCTGATAGGGTGAGATGTCCACGCTGAAAGAAGCTGCAGACAACCCTTTAGAGCACAGGTGGCAAACACAAGGCCCGTGGGCTGAATCCACCTTGTTTTACCCAGCCCAGCACCTTGTTTCTACCTGGTGGCAGCCCCGAGCTTTTGCTTAACTGTTAAGGAGTAGTTACATTTATACAGTCCTAAAATTGTATTCAGCCCTTTGAAGGCAACCACGAGGCTGATGTGGCTCCCAGTGAAAACGAGTTTGACAGCCCTGTTTTAGAGGCATCACCCACATCACAGGGAGTGGAAATGATTGATCTCAGAGGTGGAAAGGTGTGGAGGGGGGATGGGATGGGGCTTTACCAAAGAACCCGAGTGGTGCCCCAGAGAGTCAGAGCCGCATTCGCAAAGCAGCACACCCAGATCGCCCCTGCGCTGCTCAGGTGAGACTGTGCCTGCCCCTTATGTTTCTCCACCCCGGCTCCAAACCTGGGAGGGTGGTTTACAGCAGCCAGCAGGCAGGGGAAGAATCATGTGAGACAGAAGGAAGTGAGGCAGCAACCTTGCATGTCTCATTTCTAATTCCCCCCCAGAAGAAGGAGGTAGGAGAGATGTTTTCAACTGAAAGAGAGATTACAGTTTTAATATTTTACAGAACTGGGTTATTTAAGACCTGAAAAGGGGGAGAAATTCCTTTGTTATCTGAGAATGACAAGAAAAGCTAAGAGATCTGCTTATCCAAGAAAAGAACAATTAGAGAGGATGTGGAAAGGCAGTGGGGAGAAAAAATCGTATGTTTTTGCTTGCCTTCTATGAAGTCTGGATTGTTCAAGTAAACTGGCTGTAATTTTATATTGTTTTTATAGTTTTCTAAAACAAACTATAGAAAGGATTAAGATGCTTATGTTTATTAAAAGGTGGCTTGATATAGAGAATATATAATATGAATATATAATTATAGTATTTATCTCGCAAACTGCTTTCAATACAGGGGTCATATGTTTAAAACAAAGAAGCAAGCAAGCAAGCAAACACACATATAATTCGGCTCTCAGATGCCAGCATTTGGGGATGATAATGATAATCTGAGGATAGAAAAGATTAACGATAATAATAATATAGATATACTTTTTTGCTTTTTGTAACACCCTCAGGTCAAACGATATTTTCCCTTTAGGCAGGTGCTCAGAGGAAATAACAGTCTTTTAATTCCCTCTGCATGGAAGAGTGTGTCAGCATCAAATTTTATCTCCTCTTCAGAACACTTTCTTGTGTTTATTTTGCTCCATAACAGCCAGGTGAAATCCACGTATAAACTGGTGCTATTTAAAAGAAAGGGAAGAGGCCCTGGCTAGGTAGCTCAGTAGGTTGGAGTGTCATTCTTGTACGCCAGGGTTGGGGGTTTGATCCTCAGTCAGGGCACACACAAGAATCAAGCAATGAATGTAGAAATAAGTGTACCAACAAATCAATGTTTCTCTCTCCTCTTCCCTCCGTCTTTCTCTCACTCTCTAAAATCAATAAATTTAAAAAAAGGAAGAAGAGTGTTGTCATCCCTGTTTCAGATGAAAAAGCTGAAGTTGAATGAGTTGCCCCAGGTCCACCAGCTGGTTAGTATAAACTCCTCAAAGATGACTGTAGGGTCTTAAAAAGTCTTTGCAATTCCAGCACATGGCACAGTACCTGATTCAGGGTTTGTTGACTGAATAAATGAATGTATAACACAGGGACAGGGAAGGCATTGGGATCCAGCTCAGCGTACTTCTAGTCCAATGTTCTTCCTCCTCACCAGTGTCTGGACACACAACTTACACAGAACAGGGTCTGACTGCAGCCTTTAATGTTCTGTTGCATGCTCGGTGACCAGAGGGTTGTTTTAGGGCTATGCTACAGCTGAGGGCAAATAGGGTTTGGTAGAGTGGGGTCATTCATGCAGTATTGCACGGTGGAGAGAGAGAGCTGAAGTAGCCTGGAACGTAGTGGCCTGGCTTCCTCCATAGCTGTCTGGCCTGCTCCGGGTGGGTAGGACAGTGTTGGTACTTCTGCTTGTAGGCCTGTGGGGGGCACTGGGGCCTGTGGGAAGGCCTGGCTGAATCCCCGTAGATGGTGAGTTGGTCAGAATTCTTTCATTCTTCACTTATGTTCTCCATTTGGTAAAATTGTATTGATTGTACACACTATATACTAGATGCTACTTAGGAGAAGGAGAACCTTCTGCAATTACTGTTTATTCCCCTGGACATCCCATTGTCCCCATTGTCTCTGTCCCATTGCCAGAGGATTTGGGGCTGGAGGTCAGAGGCATAAGTCCTAGTCCCATTTCCATTACCAACTCCCTGTGAGATTTTGGGTCATCACTGTCCTGGGTCTCTTTGAATGTTGCTTACAGGTGTACTTCCTGCTCTCTTCCACCTTTTTGCTTGCCCTGGGAGCCTGGCCCAGGTGAACTGCATCAGTGAGCCCCCTTTCCCTCTGCTTTGGTAAAATTCAGCAAAAGCAGAGCACTGGCTGGGGACAGGAGGGAGAACAGTGAGGTCAAGGAATTTATTCCTCTAGCCCCTCCCCCTCCCATGTGACCACTGGCTGGCTGGGTCCTCCTGTCAGGCAGCCCTTCTCACACAGCCCCTCTGTTTTAATAGCTGCTCCCTCTTCTCTCTTGTTCAGACCTTGGATGGTAAAGGTTTCCTTCTGAAACTGGCTCTGTTGCTTTTCCTTAACCCTGGTAACAGCTTCATTATAAACAGACCCTTTTTTAAATTATTTTTCATTACCCCTCTTAATATAGTCACTAAATCTTTCTGAGCCTATTTCCCAATTTGCATATCATGATGTACATAAATTGTTATTTTAAGATAATTATTAAGATTATAATATTAAGATTATTGTAAGAGAATTAATATTTTATCAGAATTCCTTCTGGAGAGAGAACCATCTTTTTTTAATTGTATTTTTTCCATTGCTATTTATTCCCCTTACCCCCTTTCCCCCTTCCAATCACCACACTGTTGTCCATGTCCATGAGTCCTTTTTCGTTTTTGCTCAACCCTCTACCCCCTAACTGCCTCCTCCACAGAGCTGTCAGCCTGCTCTCTCCCTGAGTCTGTCTCTGTTTTGAAAGAACCATCTTCCCTTGGAAAAACACCTTGCTAAATAGTTGGTGTATTAGGTATCTATTGCTGTGTAGCAAAATCACCACAAACTTAGCAGCTGAAAATAACGTTTATCATCTCACAGTCTCTGCAGGTTGGGAGTCCAGGCACAGCCCAACTGTGCTCTCCAGTTCGGGCCTCACCCAACTGCAGTCAAGACGTGGCCTTGGTGGGAGGCTTCGCTGGGGAAGAAATCCTTCTGAGTTCACTCAGCTTGTTCACAGAATTCATTTCCTTGTGTTGGTGGTGCTGAGGGCCCCAGCTTCCTGTTGCCACTGGAGGCTGTTCTTGACTCCTGGAAACCCTATAGTTCCTAGACGCTGCCTGCAGTTTCCTGCCTTGGGCCCCTGCCAACAGGGCTGCTTAATTCACCGACCCTGCAAGGAGAGTCTCTGGAGGGAGCTGCTAGCAAGACAGAGTCCACGTGAAGATCTGTGGTCACAAAAGTGACACCCCACCACCTTGGCTTCATTCTGTTGGTTAGTAGCAAGTTGAAGGTGTAGTCCACACTCAATGGGAAGGGACTGTACAAGGACACAAACACCGTGAGGTGGGTGGTGAGGGCCACCCGAGAGACTCCAGCTGCCACATTTGGGAAGAAGCTAAGTCCTGCCAAGGGCTTGGATGTTGGACATGGTCAAGATTTAGGAGTTGGGGACTTCCGGCCAAGATGGAGGCATAGGTAGACACACTGTGCCTCCTTGCACAACCAAGATAGGGACAACAATAATTTAGAAATAGAATAACAACCAGAATTGACAGAAAATTGAACTGTATGGAAGTCAGACAACCAAGAAGTTAAAAAAGACATGTTCATCCAGACTGGTAGGAGGGGCGGAGTTAGGCAGCCAGGCAGAGAGGGATTGCGCAGTGCAAAGAGCGTTGGGACCAGGTGTGTAAGACCGCAGTGGGTGCACAAGGGGGCGCTGGCAACCCCCAGCCAAGGGATGGCAACCGGCAGACCCAGTGAGGCGGTGATTGTGAAGCAAGGCACTGTGTGCAACCCAGGATCCCAGCGCCAGGAAATAGAGCCTTGGGGCACTGATTGAAAACACCTGTGGGAGTTGAGGTGCAGGGAGAGACTCCCAGCTTCACAGGAGAGGTTGTTGGAAAGACCCATGGAGTGCACAAGCCCACCCACATGGGAATCAGCAGCAGAAAGGTCCAGTTTGCTTGGGGGAAGTGACGGAAGGGACTGAAGTCCATGGAGAATGAAGCAAGCGCCACTGTTCCCCCTTGGACCCCACCCCCACATACAGTGTCACAACCCAGCGACTGGGTTGCCCCGCCCTGGTGAACGCCTAAGGCTCCGCCCCTCATATATAACAGGCACGACCAGAACCCCCCCCAAAAAGATGGCTCAAACAGAAGAAGAAATGAAGGCCCCAGAACCCATCCTTTTAAGCAACTGAGAGATAGCCAACCTCTCAGACGCACAGTTCAAAACACTGCTGATCAGGAAGCTTACAAAATTGGTTGATTTTGGTCACAAATTAGATGAACAAATGCAGGCTACTATAAGAGAAATGAAGGAAAATGCACAGGGAATCAATAGTGATGGAAAGAAAGCTGGGTCTCACATCAATGGAGTGGACCAGAAGGAAGAAAGAAACATACAATCAGAAAAGAATGAAAAATAAGAATTCAAAAAAATGAGGAGAGGCTTAGGAACCCTCCAGGACATTGTTAAATGTTCCAACATCCAAATTATAGGGGTACCAGAAGAAGAGGAAGAGCAACAAATTGAAAACTTATTTGAACAAATAATGAAGGAGAACCTCCCCAGTCTGGCAAAGGAAATAGACTTCCAGGAAGTCCAGAAAGCTCAGACAGTTCCAAGGAAGTTGGACCCAAGGAGGAACACACCAAGGCACATCATAATTACATTAGCCAATATTAAAGATAAGGAGAGAATCTTAAAAGCAGCAAGAAAAAAGGAGACAGTTACCTACAAAGGAGTTCCCATGAGACTGTCAGCTGATTTCTCAAAAGAAACCTTACAGACAAGAAGGGGCTAGAAAGAAGTACTCCAAGTCACAAAAGGCAAGGACCTATATCCAAGATGACTCTATCCAGCAAAGCTATCATTTAGAATGGAAGGGCAGATAAAGTGCTTCTCAGATAAGGTCAACTTACAGGACTTCATCATCACCCAGCCCTAATTATATGAAATGTTAGAGGGACTTATCTAAGAAAAAGAAGGTAAAAAACATGTATAGTAAAATGACAGCAAACTCACAATTATTAATAACCACACTTAAAACAAGAACAAAAGCAAACTAAGCAAACAACAATAACAGGAACAGAACCATAGAAATGGAGATCACATGGAGGGTTAGCAACAGGGGAGTGGGAGGAGGAGAGAGGGGGAAAAGGTACAGAGAATAAGTAGCATAGATGGTAGGTAGAAAATAGATAGGAGGAGGGCAAGAATAGCATAGGAAACATAGAAGCTAAAGAACTTATGACACATGGACATGAACTAAAGTGGAGGAATGTGGGTGGGAGGAGGTGTGTAGGGTGGAGGGGAATGAAGGGCGGTAATGGGACAACTGTAATAGCATAATCAATAAAATATATTTTAAAAAAGATTTAGGAGTCATGGGATAAGCTGCATCATACTAGAATAAGGAAAGGCAAGGGCAGGAGTGGGGGGGGGGAGTGGAGGAAGCTTTAGGAACTCTCCTAACTTCACACATTAGATTGCAGTTTAGAACCTAATGGATCACAGTTTGAATTCATTGGGGAACTTTCAGTTGCAAGTTAACAGAATATCTGATTAAACATGGCTCAACAATAGGGGTCTATCATCTTGCGTAAAAAGAAATCTAGAGGTGGGAATTTCCAGAGGTTTAAGGATTCTCAAGATCTGGTCATCGAGGCTGCGATTCTCTTGGCTTTCCCTTCACGGTCGTGAGATAGCTGCCACTGTTCTAAGCATTATACCAGCATCTGACAATGCCTGCACAAAGAAAGGTTTTTCTTCTCATATGACTTCTCTTTTATCAGGGAGGAACATCTTCTTAATAACCCTCAGCCGATTTCCCCTTATAGCTGCTGGAGCCCTGTTGCGTCACACTTGCATCCTTACACTGCTGGAAGTAAAGGGAAGTGAGAATACCACAACTGCCTAAGGGCCGGAGGCAGAATGGACCTTCCCCGAGCAGATGGCTGCCAGACTGGGAACAACTTTGGCCTTGTAGTAGTGATGGTGAAGGAAAAAAAGGCAGCTGGGGCTAGAGTGTCTGCCACAGGGTTCTATGCCAATGGCTCCTAACAGTGGACCTTGTGGGCAGGGCCACTGTGCTGAGTCACTGTGCCTGTGTTTGGGAGAAACTCCTCCTTCATGACTAATGCCTCTCTGTCATCCTTGCCCCGTGACTTCATGACAAGAGTTGGGTTCAAGTTTCTGACGGCACTTGTGAGAAATAACTGTCATTCTCTGGTGCATGGTGTTTTAATATAAAGCATATTATTGTTCCCAATTCTTATCATTTTGCTTCAAATGCTTTTGAAAAAAACAATGAGTCATCTCTCACAGGATTGAAAATGTGAGGACCTCCCTTTGGAAATAGCACGCAAATATGTAACTAGAAATGGCAAGCACTCTCATCCTCATGGTTTGTGTTCCTGGTATAATAACAACACAGTAATATAATTCCAACAGTAATGATGATAATGATAATAATAATAGCTATCATGTATCCAATGGTATTGGCTACTGGTCTGAGAACATTTATACAAACCTACATTTTTTCTTCTTTTTATAAAAATATATTTTATTGATTTTGCTATGACAGTTGTCCCATTTCCCCGTTTCTTCTCCTCTGCCCTGCACACCCACTCTCACCCATATTCCCCCCCTTTAGCTCATGTCCATGGGTCATACATATAAGTTCTTTGGTTTCTACATGTCCTATACTATTCTTAACCTCCCCCTGTCTATTTTGTACCTACCATTTATGCTACTTATTCTCTGTACCTTTTCCCCCTCTCTCCCCTTCCCACTCCCCCACTGATAACCCTCATTTGATATCCATTTCTGTGATTCTGTTCCTGTTATTGTTGTTCGCTTAGTTTGTTTTAGTTTATTTTTATTTTTATTTTTTTCTTTTTTTAAAAATTCTTTATTTTATTGATTATGCTATTACAGTTGGCCCATTTTCCCCCTTCACTCCTCACCACCCTGCCCATCCCCTCCCACCCACATTCCCCCCTTTAGTTCATGTCCATGTGTCATAAGTTTTTTAGTGTCTACAGGTCCCATACTATTCTTACCCTCCCCCTGTCTATTTTCTACCTACTGTCTATGCTACTTATTCTCTATATCTTTTCCCCCTCCCTCCTCCTCCTACTTCCCTGTTGCTAACCCTCCATTTGATGACTTTTTTTTTTACTGTTCATATTTTTAATCTTCTTTTTCTTAGGTAAGTCCCTTTAACATTTCATATAGTAAGGG